>VZRR01008870.1:0-111849 GCA_013398015.1 Oreocharis arfaki
TACCTTTAGTGAATCCGTGCTGATCATCATCTTCCATGTGGGTAGACTGAGCTGTTCTATCACCTTTCCAAGGGTTGAAGCGAGGCTGACTGGCCAGTAGTTCCCTGCATCCTCTTTCTTGCCCTTATTGAAGACTGGGGTGACATTTGCTTTCTTCCAGCCCTCAGGCTCCTCTCCTCTCCTCCTCCTCACTATGGTTCCAGCAGGCATCTCAGCACTTGGGGATGCATCCCATGAGGGCCTGTGGATATCACGTTTGTTTACATGGTCTCTACCCCATCTTCTCAACCAAAGGAAACTTCCTTCCTCTAGACCTCCTCCTTGATCTCCTGGCTGAGGCAGCAACAGGACCACATTTTCCCATGTATTTATTTTGGTTGTGATACATTTGAAGAAATGCTTGTTGTTAGCCTTGACATCTTTAGCCAGGTTTAATTGCAGGTGGGCCTTGGCCTTCTTCGTTGCATATCTGACAACGTCCCAGGTGGCTTTTCCCTGCTTCTACCTCATGTTATCTCCTGCCTATGCCTGAGTTTTGACAGGAGTTATCAAAGAGAATAACAGGCCTTGAATCTGTGCCAGCACTGTTCACCAACAGACAAAACACTGGTGTGTTACCAGTGCTGTTTTGGTCACAAATCCAAAACCCAGCACCCTACAGGCTGCTGTGAAGAGAATAACACTCCCTGCCAGCCAGACGTGGTATAGCAGGTGAAAAATGTTCTTGAGGTTTTGTCTTCCTCTTGCTCTTCCGATTCGATCCTTTATTATTGTCAGTTCATACTATTTCTGTGTATTAATAGTAAGCAACATCTGCAAAATGCGTTGTGTTTTGCATGGCCCATCAAAATGCAACAATCGTGTTCTTTGAGGTTGAGTAGTAGATGGGTGTAGTAGTGGGTCACTCATTTTTAGCAAACTCTTTAAGAAAATGTTTTTCATGCCTGTTTTCTTCTGCACTTTTGTTGAAAACTATGTCTCTACTTAAAGTAATCAACTTCTCTGGACAAGATTTTTAAAAACTAGAGCTTCAGTGTATTTATTTCACCTTCTGGAAACATGGTCTGCTGAAAGACCATGAAGCTATTACCAAAAAAACCCCCACTTTCCTTGCTGGGAAAGTAGCTTGATTTTTAAACTGCCAAGATAGAAAGAATATAGCACATTTTATGCTCTGTTTTTTGCTAATAAACCTGAAATTAAATTATTTTGTATCGATACGTACTTGAGATGATTCTTTGGAATACATTATGAAGGAAAACTGCCAAAACAAGTGGCACACAAGTGCAGGCAGTATTTAAAGTGTTTTCCATCCCAATTTTAGACTTCTTCACCTGATTCTTCCAATGAGAACTCCCCAGCTACCCCGCCTGACGAGCAGGGCCAAGCTGATGCTCCACCTCAGCTTGAAGATGAGGAGCCTGCATTTCCACACACAGACCTGGCAAAGTTGGATGACATGATCAACAGGTATTTTCACACTTTTTTAACAAGGTGTAGATGATTTGTGCAAACATCTTGATAGCAGAATCAGAATTTTTGTATCTTTGTTTCACTGGATTTCGTGAAATGCTTTTTTTTTGGGTTAAAGTTGCAAAGAGTAAGAGGCTTAAAGCAGAATGCATTTTTGTTTGGGTGGGTTAGTGTAATACTCATCAGGACATTTAAAAAGCTATGTACTGAACCTATATTAAAAGCATTACAACAGGGCAAGAGTTCTTGATTTTTGAGAAGCACAGTTGAAATTGGGTTTGTTTTGTTTCTGAATATAGGCCTCGATGGGTTGTTCCTGTATTGCCGAAGGGGGAATTAGAAGTTCTTCTAGAAGCTGCTATTGACCTAAGTAAAAAAGGTAAGCTGAAAGACATTTGACTATTGGACTGGTATGCACAGTATTTTCTTCTTCTTTTGAATCCCTGGTGAAGGCTTGAAAATTGTTAATAATTTCTCTTGAAGATTGTGTCAGAGTGCTATGCAAAATCTTCACAAATCAGAACTTCTAGGAAGCCATTAATGCTGTTAGAAATAGGTGCCTTAGCATGAGTAGGGAAGTTGAATAAGCCCACAGACGTAAAAATCCTGTAATTCCTGTCACACCTGTTTTCTGTATTCGCTTTGATATCAGACTTAGTGGGTTTGGTCTTTCTAGCAGATGCTAAAACTCAAAGAATTCTATTTGTTTTTATTTTTTAATAAGTTTCTAGTCTAGCTTTGAAATGTCTTGCCATAAATTTTTGTTCAAATTTGGCACACATATACTTCTAAGAATATCAGATAAAAGTTGGCATTTTAAAACACCATGGCTTAGACTAATAGTCCTACCAGTGCTTGCTGTGTCTGACCTGGGAGTAGGAGGGTTCCATATCAGGACTGTGTATGTGTTTGTTAAATTGTACTGGTCATATTGACACATTTGTCATCTCTTCTGGAAAGTTCTGTTCTTCTGGGAGGTTGCTTGTGTTTGAGTAATAGCAAAAATCACATCAAAATAATTTATTCAGATATCTAAGCTTACGAGCTCGTTGTGTTTCAAATACAGTGCCGTACAAAGTGCCTGCTCTTTCTTCGGCATAGGTGCTGGCCCAGGACAATTTCATTTCCATGTTGATAAATGTTGTTCTTAGGCAGCTTTAAGACTAAAAAGCTGATTGTGGTCCTGATATTCTGGGTCATCTTGATTGTTAAGTCTTTTTTGCTTTGTAGCACTCTAGTGGAGAAACAAAAGTTAGGGTGCATCCTTGTGATCCAGTGTAAGATAATGACATATTGTTGCCGACACTGATTTATCAGCTGTAGTTGTGCTTGGAATTGGTGGCTTTGTGTGTAGCTTGGTCTGGCAGGAATCCTCAGGCAAGTGTAGGATGTTCAAGGGATCACATCTGTTCTGAAGCAAAAAAAAATGACAGCTTTTCAAAAGAAAATGCAACCACCTTTGTGTCTGTGTTGCTGGAACAGTGCAGTAAAAAGAAATTATCTGCTTGTGAATTGTGAGAGAGGAGATGTATGTTCTGCCAGCTGTTAAGTCATCTTTGAAGGAAAAAACCCAAAACCTAAAAGCTGTCAATGCAGTGAAGTAATAAGAGTAGAATGAGATTTTTAGCTGCTCCTGACATCAATGTACTTCCCCAGAGCATCAGGCTTAGGTGAAAGTACCCCCTCCACTGCAAGCTTCTTTTTCCTCTTGAAGTTGTGAAAAACAGTGGACATGTATTTATGCTTTTGCACTTGGATTTTTATTAAGTTGGTGGTGTGCAATTCTAAAAAGTACTTCTGTGTTGCTACTTAATTATGTTTCCTCTTACCCTCTAGATGAATTCCTATGTGTGTATGCAAGGATTATTGAATAAGGAGAAAACAAGGAAAGCTCTTAGAAGTAGTTGTTTACTCTGTTATCTTTACAGCTACATCCTAGATTTTTGGGGGCGTTTTTGCTACTTGAAGTTACATGATGGCTGACATGGTTCCTTTTAAATAACTTCCAGTTCCCAAGGAATATGATAGGCTGTAACTTGGTGTAACTGACACTGTTTTGGTAGATCGGAGCTTGGCAGACACTCTTTGAGAGTGGGGTATATATAGCGAACTGATATAGATGGTTCTGTTGTATACATTTCTCGATAGACTAAACTGTGCTCCATTATGTCAGTAACATCTAAAATTGGACTCCTTGCTACCTGTCTATGGGAATTTTTCACATTCTGGCAAGATTGGTTTCCAAAAGGAGGAACTGAAAGGATAGATTGAAAAATAACCAGCTTTTGAATTACATAAATTCTGTATTTTTCACTGTATCTTATTTAAATTGTGAAGCAACAAAACCTAGAAAGACCCCACTACATGTTTTTGTCAAGCACCATTTTCCTGTGGTTAGGGCTCTTAAATAGCTTTTATTCCTAACACAGCCAATGGCCATCAGCATTCTGGAGTGACTGCAGGGTAACGGCTTCTTTGTGACCCTGGCTGGAAAATAAGTGATATTTGCATCATCTTTGAATCTTTTCAGGAACTACAATTGAAAGGGGCATAACTGAACTAATTGAAAGTACATATGAGAACAAAGTGTCAGCATTACCACCTTCAAGTTAAAGGAGCAGATTTGACAGAATAGTGTGAATGGTGTTAGGCTGTGACTTGCATTATTCCTGGCAGATGCATTTATTTATGGAAAATTCTGGTTTTGTGTAGGCATTGATCCATTATTCTTTTTTAAACAATGAGCCATGAAACTATCAACAGATAGTCTGGAGTTACTTGCTAATAGAGGAAAACCTATTTGAAAAATAGCGTTTAATAGCTAGACTGATGTTTATCTTCACAATAATTCTGGAATACTTATGGAGTATTTTCAGTAATGAGATTTGCTCCAGAAATAAATGTCATAGTGAATTGGATGCTATAAATTTAAAAGATAAAAAAATGATTTATTTTAGGGTTTTGGTTTTTTATAGACAAGAATATTCTCTGCTCTTTTATTTCAAAAGGATTTTATTCCTCCTAATATTTACACTCAGTTTTTAACATGCTGCCAGAACTTTCCAATGTGACACACACAAGCAAGATGCAAGGCAACTTTTGGAATTTATACCTTACTTAAACTGAAATGAGATTTCACTACACAATATAAACCTTCAGCTCGATCCCAAATCTGTGTTTTTGATGAATTGCACAGAGTGGGAAAGGGAGGTAGGCCCTAGTGGCAAAAAAAATTAAATTTGTGTGTGCATGGGTACATGTGCATCTAAAAGTTAGGTAGCCCAGTAATGGGAGTTGTTTCCAGCGCTCTCTAAAGACCATCTCTCCATCTCTCTCAAGATGATTCATCTGCATTTCTGTGGGACCACTACTGAGTTCCTTACTGAAGCTGTATCTTTTGCATTTTTTTGAAATGGTTGTTTTTACCCCTCTTCACTCACTGGTTTTGCTGGTAGCAGGTAGATAAGAGAGAACATAAGGAAGTATGGAAGATAAAGATTGTACTTACTGTTATTTTTGCTAGTATATCTATCAAAGCATGTTGTAAACATGGGGGGGGAAAAACTCAACCCAGATCACATGTTTTTAAAAACAATTCAAAAATTATGTAAAGGAGTGTAATTTTTTGAGGTGGCTTTACTAGAATACTAATCCATCAAGATTTTTGTCCATTTAAGCTTATGTAAGTTTGTTTTCATTCAAGACTTGTTTAAAATCAGTTCTGAAACTTTAAACAACAAACCTTTGATGTCTAAATGATGTGATTTAACCCCAGCCAGCAACTAAGCACCACATAGCTCAGTGCCTCTCTGGTGGGATGGGGGAGAGAATCAGAAGGGCAAAAGTTAAAGAACTCGTGGGTTGTTATAGAGACAGTTTTAACAGGTAAAGCAAAAGCCCTGTGTGCCAGCAAAGCAAACTGAGGAATTCATGCACCCATGGGCAGGCAGGTGTTCAGCCATCCCCAGGACAGCAGGACTCCGTCACATGTAATGGTGACTTGGGGAGACAAACAACTTCACTTCGAACATCTCCCCCTTCCTTCTTCCCCAGCTCTATAGGCTGATCATGACACCATATGGTCTGGGATATCCCTGTGGTTCTTTGGGCTCAGCTGTCCTGGCTGTCTCCTCCCAAATCCTTGTGCAAACCCAGCTTACTTACTGGCAGGGTGGTGTGAGAAGCAGGAAAATCTCGGATCTGTAAGCGCTGCCCAGTAGTAAAGAAAACATCCCTGTGTTACCAACACTGTTTCCAGCCCAAATCAAAACACAGCCCTGTTTGAGCTACTGAGAAGAAACCAACACCAGCACATCAAATCTGCTTTCAGCATTTTAAATGTTTATGTAGCAACTAATGAAATTCCATGTCTAATGCTTTGTTCTTCTTTCTTACTTTAAATAGGCCTTGATGTCAAAAGTGAAGCATGCCAGCGATTTTTTCGAGATGGGTTGACAATATCCTTCACAAAAATCCTTACAGACGAGGCAGTGAGCGGCTGGAAGTTTGAGATTCATGTGAGTTTTTAAAACTGTGTTTCTGAAGAGCATGGTAATTTAAATAAGGAAGGAGACTGCCTTTGTGATTAGGGGGAGACTGTGAAAACTGGATCTAATCTTTGAAACTGAGTAGTGAGCTGTGAGAAAACTCTTGTATACATGAATCTGGACGGGCAGCGGGGAGTCATCTTTCTGTCATTGTTTCACTTAATTGCTTCCGGTGTTTTGGAAGGAAATAAAACATGAGAGATGATTTGGGGGGAACTGGAACCATGTACGTTCCAAGTTTATGCTTCATATTCATTGTACAGTCCCCTGCCACCTTCTTACTTGTTTGTTTTCTTTCTTAACAGAGATGTATTATTAACAACACTCATCGACTAGTGGAACTCTGCGTGGCCAAGCTGTCCCAAGATTGGTTTCCCCTTCTTGAACTTCTTGCCATGGCCTTAAATCCTCACTGCAAATTCCATCTATACAATGGTACTCGTCCCTCAGAAACAGTTCCTGCAGGAGTCCAGCTCGCTGAAGATGAACTTTATGCCCGTCCTCCTGACCCACGATCTCCAAAGGTATGAGAGCCTTTCCAGGCCTGTGTATTTTATTCTATGCAGTGTTACCTAATGACACACCACCTGTAGAGAAGTGTTCTTAGAGCATGGAGAAAAAACCCTCTTCATTGTCTCTGTCACTAAGATGTTCTGCTGCTTATGACTCCTGATTTAGTGTACATTTCCCCTTGTAACTCTTCCTGTCTTTGGTCCACAATCAAACTGTGTCATGTGTTTCTGTCATAAGCTGGCACAACTCTGTTGGAATGGTATTCCTCCTGTGTTAATTGGTTTGCTTGCATTTGCCAGTTGATGGATTTACCTTCTCACTTAACATGATTTGGTAGGCGACACATTTTGAGGAGGGGATTACGTGATAAAGTAGGAATTTTCTCTCCCTTTTAGTTTCCAGTGGTGGAAGAAATGTTTTTAATTGGACATGAGATACTATTGTCAGTGTGGTTTTTTCAGTGGGTTTGGTTTGGTTTGGTTTTGGGTGGATGTTGAAGATTCGGTTTTGGTTTTTTGTTTGTTTGGGTTTTTTGTTGTTTGTTTTTGTAGTGTGGTTTCTTGGGGTTTTGGTTTTGTTGTTTTTTTTTTTTTAACTGGAAGTGAAGATTAGCAGTCCGTTCTGGTTCTTGAGTCTGAAGTTTTCAGAATTGATCTTCGAATGGTATCAGTAAGACTTCAGGAGTTAACTGAATTATATATATGCGTATTTTTTAAAATTTTCTTTTTCTTTGGTAGAACTGCTGACTATTGCCTTCTAAGAACCAAAGAAAAAAGTCTCCAGTGTCCTTGGACTTCCCTTGCATTGCTAGTTGTGCTTAGAAGAATGTTACTTTACATTCTTAATGGTTTTGTATTTGGCATTATCACATCCAGAGCAAAGAAAAAATAACAGAACTGTTGGGCTTTCTATAGTAATTTAGCAGCCAAAGCTGAACCTAAAATATAGTCAATTTTATTCCCATGTATTTGATAAGTTTCTTTCAGTAGCTCATATACAGCATCAGCTCTTTGACATGATAACAGAAAAGATCCTGATGCCTGTTTCTGAGCATTTCCTTAAAACTGAATATGTAAGCTATTATGTAAAGACTTTTTTAAAGCAAATTTTGTTATTAACAGGTACTTGAAAGTATTTGTAGATGGTACTTTGTAAATGTCATAAAATAACTTTGTTTTATTGCAGGGTTGGCTAGTAGATCTTATCAACAAGTTTGGCACATTAAATGGATTTCAGATCTTGCATGATCGATTCATGAGTGGATCAGCATTGAATGTTCAGATCATTGCAGCTCTCATCAAGTAAGTTTTTTTTCTAAGTAAGGATTTATGCATTTGGAAAAGTTGGACTCAGTATAAAATACTACTTTAGCTCGAAGCTTACCCTTTCATTGAAGCACTTCCTTTCACTGCATCTCTTAGCTGGTCGTGTCTACCTTCACCATTTCATGTGCTTCTAAGTAGATATGAGTTTCTTGAATTAATTGCACCTTATTATAATATTGCATGTCTACTGATTATGACACTTTCCCTTTTTTCTTTCTTTTTTAGGCCATTTGGACAATGTTTTGAGTTTTTAACATTACATACAGTGAAGAAATACTTCCTTCCGATTATAGAAATGGTTCCACAGTTTTTAGAAAATTTGACAGATGATGAACTGAAAAAAGAAGCAAAGAATGAAGCCAAAAATGATGCCCTGTCAATGATAATCAAATCTCTAAAGAACTTAGCTTCAAGAGTTCCAGGACAAGAAGAAACTGTAAAAAATTTAGAAATATTTAGGTTAAAAATGATACTTAGGTAAGATGCTACTCCCAATATAATATGCCACTGGTGACATTTTTTTCCACACTTCTTACATTAAATTTTTCTCACAGGTTGTTACAAATTTCCTCTTTCAATGGTAAAATGAATGCACTAAATGAAGTTAACAAAGTAATATCCAGTGTGTCATACTACACTCATCGACATGGTAATCCTGAAGAGGAAGAGTGGCTCACAGCTGAAAGAATGGCAGTAAGTGCTCCTTTTCAGTGAGGTTCATTGCATAGATTTTGTTTCTCCTTAGCACTTTAACTGGAGAAGTAGCTCTATATTGTGGATCCAGCACACACTGTTTATTTTCATATACAGTGTTAGAAACATTAGGTATCATGTGATGGTAATAAAGCATTTTAATAGTAGCCTTTCTGTGAAAAAATGCTGTATTTGTGTCAAAGCTGCTGTTGAGAATTACTTTTCAGTGTTGCTAAAAACATGGCTCAAAAATGGTCCTTGAATAGTGTGGGTTTTATATCGTGTTTTAAGAAACCCAAAGAAACCTAGATAAAACAAGTGTTATTCATTTGCAACTTAAGTGCCACAGTAACTAGAAATTTAATGGTCATTTAAATAAAGATTTCGTCTGGGTTTTGTTCTTCAGCTTTTTCTTGCAAGAGTTCTAAGTGATTACTCTGCTTCTCACGTTTCAGAAACTGGAAGCTTTGGTACAGAAAGTTCTAGATACCACATTTTTGCTTTAGTATTTTTGTATTTTGAATACTGTTTCTTGAGTGTATGTATAGGGAACTATGAAAATGAGCAATTATAAAATTAAAATAAGAACTATTTTCTCTTAATCTTTTGAAATCTAGTTGTGTTAAGGGATTTTTACACTATTCTGCCCCATCTTTCTTACTGGCCACCTGTTCTGAAGTTTGTAATCTACAAGGGGACATCTGACAAGAAAGAATAACTGCAGTTTTGACTTTTTAAAGCGATAGGAGGAAATAAGGCTCTTTTTTACACATCCCTACACTTTGTCATCTCATACAAGACCTGTGTTTTTAACTGAAAACTTCTAGATTTCATTATTTCATGAGACCAGCTTAGATATTGTAAGTCTAATCAAGGACACTGTTGGAAATTATGATGCTGTGGATGTTTGTTTTCTCTTTCAGTGCTCAGAGCACATCCTGCTTTTCTTCACTTGGAACAAAACGGTCTGACTGTGTCAGTGACACCACTGAGAAAATTGCATCTCCTTAAATATGACTTGAATATTTGCCACTGATTCAGTTAGAAGCATTTCAAAACCCCTATAAGTGGCAGTACTTAAATAATCTAATCTTCTTTCTATTGCAGTCCTTGCTTAGGTCCTTTTAATGGGATATGCTGTAGGTGTACCAGTAAAGTTAGAAGTGTCTTAAGCAATTTGGTTTTGATGCTTAATGACTGAATTGGAAGATAAAAATTTTGTTCCTTGAATAGAAGAGTTAACTCTTCTTCACATTGGCTTCTTATGTTTGAAATTGTTTGGACATTTTTATGCTGAGTTCATGATTTTAATATGCCTGGAAAAAAGTTCCCCCTAAGATATCACAGTGAAGAGGATTGCAATAATCCATTAGTACATTGGATTATTTTAAATGGTGGTTTGTGGGTTTTTTGAGGAAATTTGAGATAAGAACCTTCCTCTTGTGCTGCATCTTTTTAAATTTCTAACAGGTTGGATTTTTGTTTTGTAGTTTAACTATTAATGATAGCACTTGAATAATTTGAGATGGCACTACTTTCTTTTTATATTCAGGAATGGATCCAGCAGAACAACATTTTATCCATTGTATTAAGAGATAGTCTTCATCAACCTCAATATGTAGAAAAACTAGAGAAAATCCTCCGGTTTGTCATCAAAGAGAAAGCTCTCACTTTGCAGGATCTTGACAATATTTGGGCTGCACAGGTAAATAATTCAACTGCTTGTCTGCTGCTGCACAGGAATCATCTCCTTGTATGTCACGTGTTTAGAAGAGAACCTGGGATGCTTCTACTCTGTGTTAGACAAAGCTAAATAAAAAATTGAGATGAAATGGTGTTCCTTTTTGGGGTCCTGGGGCTCAAAATTGTCATCTCAAATGTCTCCAGTGGAAGGGGTCAGATAGTTGTTTATGTAAAGCCTATGGGAACAGTTCAGAACATGGGGCAGAGATGATAATTTTTAGTATTAGGGAACCTTCAACATTGAGCAAAGACATGATATGTGATAGCATAGTGTTTTAGAATACATTAAGGAATATGTCTTGGTAGTATCTGAGTTCCCCACAGTTGTGTAAGTTTTTCCTGGGCAGAGTGTGATTAGTAAGGCTTATAATAATGACTGTTCTAGAAGTTCTTTAACTGCAAGTTCTTTTCTTTGTGTTGCAATAATTACATTTGAAAAATTACAAATTTTGCAATATTGACTTTTTTACTTACATGACCGGGGAGGCTGGGCTTCCTGTTTGTGGGCTGCATGAGTTTAACACACAGAATGAGCAGCTGGAGAGAAAATCATTAAGAATTACTGAGCGTACAGCAAATAAAAAAAATAGGATAGAAACATAAGTAATGGGTAGCAAAACTCTGATTGTACAAGTAAGTCCTCAGGCCAGTCTTTCAAGTGTGGGAAGGCTGACTCTGGTTTCCAAGACTGAGGGGGAATGCTGTACTGGTTTGGGCAGGGATAGAGTTAAATTTCTTCATAGTAGCTTCTATAGTAACTATGTTATCTCAGCCCATGTGTTTTCTCACTTTTACCCTTCTGACTATCTTCCCCCGTCCCACTGTGGTGTGAAGAGGGAGTGAGCAGCTCTGTGGTGCTCGGTTCCCAGCTGGGTTATACCCTGACAAGGGCTAATACAGTTTGGATAGTTGGGTAGCACAGTTTACACGTGTTCATGCTGTTCTGAGACTGTAACAGTTTGGCTTAGGTGGTCTTATTTTCAGGTTACATTTAAAATACTTGGGACTGCAGGTGATGTAGGGGAGGGTTGACTTGAGATCTCTGGTATTGCAAGTGACTTTACCATGCCTGGACTTCAGTTCCAGCATGGCACTAACTGCTTAGGCTGAAACTCAATACAGTCTTTTCTTATTATCCCGAAGTCCTGTTAAGAAAATTTCATCATATAGCACAGCAATACGCAGGTTACTTGAATTAAGATCTGGAATCATACTGTTAGCTTTCAGCTCTGTGGTCTGCAGATCTTTCCAGACTACAAGATATCTGTGGGAAAAACAAAAAACTAAAAAGACTTTGAGAGGTTAGTTTGCTGTTAGTAGGTTTATTTTAGCTATTGTAGAGCCTTACTTTTAATAAGAGGAGAAAAAATATGAAATTTGGGGGGAAAAAAGTATTCCAAGCAATTACCTTGCTCCTAGCGCTTGGAAATAGGACATGTGGATAAGCTAGTGTAAGTCAAGCTTTCTACCCTTCCAGAAAAATATGAATACGTAGTGCAACCCTTAGAAAATGGGGGTAGTCCACCCCAACAGCTGAAAAAAATTTAGGAATAAATAAGACTAATTTCAGAAGAAATGTTCCATGCCCTTAAATACCCATCTTGCTCTGCTCACTTCTTATGCCTTCAAGTAGGTGGCTACTGCACTGCTCTTGCTGTAGTTTTGTCCTGTACTTTTTTTGTGTGAAAGTAACTCTTATTCAGGTAGTTGGTTTCACTGTGGCTTTAGCCATGGGATTATAATGGACTAAAAATTGAAAATACCAAAATCTGCTAATACAGAATGATTTTCACCTCCTTCAGTACTCCCTGTGTATAGTAGTTTTTAGAAGTTCTTATTAAATGACTGCTCCTAAGAGCAGCTGGAGCATGAAATTCAGTGGTGAGGAGTTGATTTACTGTGTAGCTTTATATAACAGACTATTTTAGCTCAGCCTCAGTGCAGCAGTGGGGAGGTTTTGCTTTCAGGCTCGAGCACTTGTCTTGCTGCCTGGGTTTAGAGGGTGAGCATGCACCTGAGACTCTTACTATTACTAAAAGTAATGCAATCATTCTGCTTTTGCCTTTAGAAGACAACCTAAGTTTTAATTTTTTGAAGTGTTTTCATGTCTTACAAAGCCAGTGCTCACAATATAGGAGTGTATTTGATTCGAGGAATAATGTTGGAAGTCTCTAAATGCAAGCATTGAGTTGCAGCCTCTGGAGATGCAGGGAAAGACCCAGCTGTACAAGACACAAAATGGCAGAGGTTGAAGTCTCATTTACGTTCTGGAGTATTTAATTGGAACTTTACAGGCATTTCCCTGTTTCCACACAGCAAGCTGGCAGGTCACATACCAGGTTCCTTACCTCCTCCCACTGTCTGGTTCTGCTTCCCAGACTCTTCAGTGCTTAAGGGCTTCCCCATATCTGTTAAAAACCTCCCAAACCAAGGTTGTTACGTGCCTTATTCTTGCTCTTCTTGCTCCCACCAGGAGCTGGCCATACTTCTCCTTTTATTTGTTATATTATAGGTACTCTTTCTGCCCTGCATGCTCTCAGTTTTTCTTTCTGTCCAGGAAATGGTATGGTAAGAGGAAAAAAAATTACATTATGTTTTCCAAAGTCAAGTGGAATAAGGAGATTAGTAATTCCCCCTCTTGTAATCTAACCCATAATGTGAAAATGAACATTTCTACTTAAAATTACTTTTTCTTAAGCAAAAATTTGTGGCACCCATATTTATGGAATTTAAGGCACAGCATGTTACAAGGCTATTAGTCTGGTTTTGGTTTCTAGTGTTGGTTTTAAATTACTGATGGAAGTTTTTAGTAGGAATTGAATTTCAAAAGTGCTTATACATGTATTTTTAGTAGTGTACAAGATTAATTACATCAGAATGTGTATTCTAGGTATTTGTTTTGCATTTTTTATTCCTCACTTAGAGGAAAATTTTCTACAGTAAAGCAGCTATTGATTCACATTGTCCAAATTTGTTGGTTCTGAGTGCAGATGTAAAGTACAGGATGTGTTTTCCAGCCTGGGCAGAAAATTGTCTTCATGCTGAGAGTGAAATGGAGCTAGCTTTTTTCCCCTTATTGTCTTCCTCCTTAAATGCCAAAGTTGTGATGTACACCAAATTCTCAGTTAAAACTGTGTTTAGTATAAAACTCAGCATCTTGTTCTTAGTTGTTTAATTGCTGGATTTGTAAGTTTAAAAGCTGCTGGACTTCAGAACATTGTCTGGTAACAAGTTGTTTGTAATAGAAGGCTTTAGTCTGTGAATCCACTAACACAAAGGAAGTACTTCAGCCTGAGAAACTGTGGAAGTACTAAAAATTGGTTTACACCTTAAAACACCTCAATGACATTCAGAAGTGGATTTTGAGTAGTTTCTTATAAAAAAAACCCCAAACCATAACAACCCACACAAAACATTAAAATACCAGTTTATAAGTTACAATATCCTTTAAAATTTTATTGTCCGCTATCCCAGCTTGATTTTGTAGCAGGAACAAAAAAATAAATACTTTGATGCTGCAGTATTTATGTTCTAAATAAATACTTGTGTGCTCACACACACAAAGCACACTTGAATAGTTACACTTAAAAGGGAAATCTAAATATTTTGAATTCCCAGTGAAGTATTCAGTTTGCTGTGCTGCTCCCACAGCATCAGCTTTTTAGCCAGCCACCTCTAACAGTCTTCCTGTAAAAATTATGTAGAATGTCTTGCTGCTTGACTTATTACGAATTGTTGGTGGATTTTTTTTTGTCTTCCTGACAGGCAGGAAAACATGAAGCCATTGTAAAAAATGTACATGATCTCCTCGCAAAATTAGCTTGGGATTTCTCTCCTGAACAGCTTGATCACCTCTTTGATTGTTTTAAGGTAATTATGTGTTTTGACTGTATTCAGGAAATGGGTTGTGAGGAGGTGTGTAAATTTGTGGCTTTTTCAGTGTCTTACTTTCTACTTCTTTTAGATTTGCTCAGTTTCTCTGTGTTAAAAGACTTCTTGATGTGTAGCAGCAGTTTGTAGTATTTAATTCTAGGAAGGCTGGTTTTTAATGAGCACTCCTTGTGAGATCTTCTGTTTACTTCCTATCTAAAACAAAGACTGCTTATGCTTGTTTAGTAGGCAATTTTGTTTTCTGATTTGAACACTTCAGGATAATGCAGGTCTGTTGAAGCCTGTAGTGTTAAAGTTACATTTAGCAATCCTAGGAATATAGAATTTTCCAAATAAAATAAGTTATTTATCTTAAATACCTTTTTGCATTTGTTCCAAATTAAGAAGTGTTGGTGATTTAGTAAATTATGTTTTTCTCCTGGCATTAGAGTTGGTTTTGTCAGGTTTACTGGGTAGTGCTGCTTTTGATCTTTTAAGTAGAGGAGATCAAGGACTTCCGTTCCCTGCTCCCCCAACTTCCTCTTTATCATGTAATAACTTTTCTCTGTTTAGCTTACATACGAAATGAAACAGGAAGATAAAGTTGAATGTTTATAAACACATAGTGATTTGTTTGAAATGACAAAACAACTTGTTTCTGAAAGTTTATGTTATTCGCTGGCTTTTATGTATAACATTCAACATTTGCAGCTCCCAGTAGTGGTGTTCTCCGGCTTATTTTACTGTTTCACTTTCAGGACATGATCTGCTGTACTAGAAAATACAAGCCAGCTTTGTAGACTCTGTTTTCTCTTTTTAGATAAATGCATTATAGTCATATTTTGGCTTACGTGCAACTTGTGCTTTGTTTAGTGTGGTCCTGTAGTTCGGTGAAGGTGGGTCCAATGTTCTGTAGTTCAGATACTGAACCTAGTGCTCAGAAATTCTGTGTGTAAACGGTTGTGTCTGACCTTGAGAGATGAATGTGAAGTGATGTTATATTGAAAACTTATCCAGGAAGAGGTTAATTTAGTGCAGGTGACTTGTTTGAGTCAGATTCAGAAGCACACGTGATAGAGTTATTTAAGAAATCTTTTATGTGTAAGCACAGGAATTTAGTGAAGGCATTTGAAAGAAACAGCTGGTCCAGTCTGATTGTTGGTGAAACTGTCAATGGTAGTGTTAACTTCTACAAGCACATCTGTGATCTTTAAACAAAGAGCCATCTTTTTTTCAGCCTCAAGTTGAATATACTGTAGTTGTAAATACTAGAGGAGCTCTTCAGTTGTGTCTGGCTTATGTATTGCTCTAATTTGCTGTTTATTATTAATGACAGGAATTAATGTGAAAGTTCTTTATGTAGTTGCATCACTCTATTGTTGCATTGTTTGTTAACAGTGCAGGTTATGTGTGAATTTAAAAAAAAAGACTTATATTGTTTTTAAAAAATATTGTTGTAGGCAAGTTGGACGAATGCAAGCAAGAAACAGCGTGAGAAACTGCTTGAGTTAATTCGTCGCCTTGCAGAGGATGACAAGGATGGTGTGATGGCACACAAAGTGCTGAACCTTTTGTGGAATTTGGCTCACAGTGATGATGTGCCAGTTGATATCATGGACCAGGCTCTTAGTGCCCATATTAAAATCTTAGATTACAGCTGTTCACAGGTGAGTAATCCAGTATGAAATCAGTCACTGAATTTCCTTCCATTCCCCATGAAAACCTCAAGGTATTTGTTAATTCAACGAAAGTGTTACTTACATAAATTTATGTGATTCTGCCAACGTCCTGGTACTTTTAAAATGTTGCAGGATGTATTTTAATTAACACAGTTGGTACTTTAATGGGAGAGAGTGTGATACATCAGTTTGCCTGTCTCGTTGCAGTTGGTGGCACGCTGTAACTAGCACACTGGAAGAACTGGAAAAGAACCCTCCCAAAATAGATAGGGAGAAAGGAAAAGCAGCCCCCCTGCCCCTCTTTGCTTTTTCCCAAACTCAGTCGTGCTAAGTTGTTTCAGTGGGTTTTGTTGAGGTTTTTTGTGCCAGTAAGTCCTTATCTGTCTTGTACAATTTTAGAAAGGACCAAGCAAGATCCTTTTCAGATATTGGGCACTCTCCTTCCCCACCCAAAATTCTGTGAAAGGCTGCCAGAGTAGAAATTCATTATAGTTTTAAATGAATCCATTATCCATCTTGTTAAGTTAAAAAACAGTTTCTCATTGTTTCTTGATATTTTATAACAGAGAGTAGAAATAAATGAAAGAAGAGAGAGCAAATTATTTAAACACTTCATAAATAAGTACTGAGTGCTTGAGTGCAGGGAGTTTGTAACACACTGGTAGCTTCTTTCAGCATATAATGCTGCTGCTCAGATACTTCTGTTATGCTTTTATGCTTCAGAGCTCAGGTGATCCAGTATTTGTTTGACTTTGTATGTTCTGTCTTGGAAACAAAGAAAGGGAATTATGATAGTTCTGCAGTACACTTGATTTTGATTATAAACTGCTGTTCTTTAAGGATCGAGATACACAAAAGATCCAGTGGATAGATCGTTTTATAGAAGAACTTCGCACAAATGACAAATGGGTCATTCCTGCACTGAAACAAATTAGAGAAATTTGCAGTTTGTTTGGTGAAGCACCACAGAACTTGAGGTAAGAATGGAATTCAGATAAAATTTTGTTTGTTAGAAGTTGGATGTGTTGGAATGAGGCAAATGTAAATTTTTTTTTTACAAGAGGTGGGGAAACTCTAGGTAAAACCGGAACCTGCATTGGAAGATGTTCTTTAGTTTGTTTTAGTGTGTTTAAATAATCTCGAAAAAATTCAGACACCTAAGTTCAGTCAGAGAGCGTTAACTACTTCTTTGAACATGCTTTTAAAAATTTTTATAGTAGTAGTCTAGTAGAAAATCGGAGTTTCTTTTTCAGTTATTCGTGGACTTCCCTGCCTAACAATGGAATTAGCTTACAGAGCATAAATATGTTTTTTATGCGTATATGACTGTATGCACACATGTATGCACACAAACATACTCACCCATCCTTGTTCTTTGATGATAAATTCTTGCAGGTCATCTAGTTCATATGCTTGAAATCAAAGATGACTTTGTAGTCTGGGAGAAATTCTCTAGTGATTTTCTCTCCCGAATGGAATAGATTAGAAAGGTGTGGAATTTGTTTTATTGGGATGAAGGGGTTGGTTTGTTTTGTTGGGGGTTCATTTGATGTTTGTTTTTAAAAGGAAGAAATAATGAGAAGTCATTATCAGTTTGGACTTGTTAAAGTATACATGATTATTTTAATAATTTTAAATGTCTTCTCAGTAAGAAATAGCTGAGACTGAGCCCCTAACAGTATTTGTATCCATGTCAGAATTTTTACAAACTCCTGAAAAATATTGTTGGCTTATCAGTGTTGCACAGTTGCTTTGTTTTAATTCTTGTAAGCAGATAAAGTATTGAAATCAGTGTTGCTGTTGCAGTCGGCTCACAAGAAGGATCAAATCAGGGAAAGTTAGGAAAATAAGCCTCAGTTTGCACAACACTGTCTTGTTACTGATACCATTTTCAGGAGCTGTGATAATGTTGCATTCCTGGCTTTTGGAGTTTTCTTTATTCATTTAGTTTGCAACATAATTCTCAAAATTTCAGTATATTTTAATCCTTCACGGTTTTACGTTAATGATTGTTTGAGGTTTATTCAACAAGGTCACAAAGTCACCTGCTAATTTGCAGGAAAGTCTGTTTTCTGTGTCTTGGTAAGATCCAGGCAAATCAAGCTACCTGGTTATTCAAGTTGAATGCTTTTAGCACAGTGCCTTAACAAAGATGCTTTACTTTAAGTAATTGCTGAAGCAGAGCTCATTCGAGGCACTGATTTAGGTTTCTGCTCTGACGTAATCTTGGGAGGAGCCGAACTTCTGTGGATTGTTGTAGTGTAGGTTTCCTGTATGGTCTGTGTACAGTTGGATGCTTGAATGTCTCTCCTCTTTTTTTTTATCTGACCGTCTCTTCCTCAGATTTCAGGGCAGTCTGCATTGTATGTAGTATGTGATAGCATCTCATTTTTGTGCAGAATTTGGAAACAAATATGGGAGGAAAGTGAACATGGAACTGAAAGTTTTAATCAAGGAACTTAAAAAGACCTCTTCCTGTGGAGAACCCTTTGTTAGCAAGATACTGTTGAGGGAGTTGTTTTAGTCAGGTGGTATTACTGTCCAGATGATTGGGAAATCTGCTGAGTGAAAACATCATTTTGAAACAATCAGTGACTTTCCAGTCCTCTGAGTTTTCTTGTAACTCTTAATATTGATACAGTTTGGAAACTGTAATGCAGGCATACAATACATCTTCCTATCAGCTTACCTTATCTGACTAGAAACTTTAGTTTCTAACATCCTTCTTGAATTTGGAGTGAAAATAGGTCCAAACAGATGTTTGTGACAACTGTCTCAAAAACATGTCACAGAGCACATATTCTTTATGCAACTCTTTTGAGGTTGGTCAGCTGATTGGCACTGGCAATGGAAAGTTCAGTCCAGATCAGCAAACACTGCTGGTTCTTGGCAAAAATATGTATAAATTATCTTATGCCATTGACACTGTAGAAATTCTTTTGAGGGAGAGGTTTTAATTGTTGCTAGTTATTCATGCGGTTGATCAAAGTGATGAATTGGTTATACAATTGCTGTGGCAAAATTTAGCTTCCTGACCAGAAAGAAATGCTACATGTGTCAGGAAGTTCAGCTTAACCAGAATTGCATCAGGAAATTATATTGGTGTAAGTACAAGGACTCTTATGGGTACAAAGGTGCTCATTAATACTTGGGAATAGTCAACTTCATTACTCAAAATACTGACCTTTAGTTTACAGATAATGAATCATCTTAATTCTCTCTGTGTTGGATGGTAGAGCCTCCTGTAGACCAATATCAAATGCTTAAGTTTGTCCTGTATCTACCTGAGCAGTAGAAGATCAGTCTCTTAAATTACTTGCCCAGAAGAATTAACTGAGCACTGAGAGTTCAGGGGTTTCATTAGTGCTTTAAGGTAACAACGATGTTTCAAGTCACCTTTTAGCCTAAGTAGTAGAATTTGTAGGGATTGGTCGCTGCAATTTGGATTGTTAATCCAAATAATCTGCATTCTTTTAGTGGTACATAGCATTTGTTCAGTTAGCACAACAACTGTTATCTTCAAAAGCTGAGTTCCGTGTGTAGTATTGTGTGATAATAATTGTTTTTAATCCATTTAAATTGTTTGGAATTTTGCCTTTGCCACTTTGCCTGTATTTTTCTGACAAATAAGCATTCTAGCTATGTCCTTTTTCATAATCCAAAATACTTTGTCATTGCTTTCAAAATGCTATTTTTTCTTTTTATACATTGGCTTTTGGTATCCATTTAGAATAAACACAATGAAAATATGAGTTTTGGTGTTAACTTCAATTTTTCAAGCCCTTCAGTTATTACACATTAATGAGTATCTAGTAACTAGCATATAATAATATTAAAGGTCAAGTGATTGTGTCCCGATGGCAGCATTGTATTAGACTAACCTTAGATGCTTAAGGAAAATTTTAGTTGCATGTAGACTTTGCCTTAATATTAGAAAACAAGCTAAAAGCTTTTGTCAGATCAGCTTTTTTTCCTCTGCTTAAAGACAATAATTTTGCCTTTGAGTCCATCCTAGTGATGGATCAAAATAACATCGGAAGTGTTGCTCACAGTCACTGTTACAACTCATAACTCATAGCTCATAACTCTAGTGATTTCAATTATTATGCTTTTGGAAATAGTTGCTAACCAAGAATAATCTGTGTGCAAATGTACTGTTTGTGCATGTGACTGAGAAAGGAGAGAAGTAAAAAATCTCTAACACAAAACATTGTAGTCTTCTGCTGATAAAGCTTTGGTTTTGCTGTACTCTGTGAGATTGATACAAATGCATAACATTATGAATATTATGAATACACCCTCCAGTATCTTTGATTCCACAAAACACACTGTCTTGGTTCTGTTTGTTCCTTTAGTTGTTTGATCATATGTATTTTGCAGATAATCAGTGTTCTTATGTACTGTTACCCTTTGTGAATGCAGTTCTCTGTCTAGAGGTAACATCTTGGGTAGCCACTGAAATAGTCATCCAGTCTTTTGCTAGATTTGCTGCTGCTTTATTCTGGGTAAGGAGGTTGGTGGAGATGGAATGAAACATAATTAGAAAGTTTCTTAAAGTGAAAACAGAGAATGTTCTTAATATATGAAGTCCTATATGTTTGCTTTTTCCATGCTTCCGTCCATTTTGTTTCTCTCTGACAAATGTCTGTGTATTTGGGTGCTTTTAACACAGTCTGTGTTTGAAGTGCCCCTTTCAAATTATTTTAGAAAATTCTGCATGTTATGAAATTTAATCTTCTGAAAACCACAGTGCTTAGCAGGCCAAATTCTGTTGGTTACAGATAACAAAGTTATTGGCACAGTGTTGATGGCTTCTGTCTGTTAAACCCAGATCGACACTGATCTTTGGCTAATGAATCAATTTATCCGTTGCTGTTACATCTACAGTGAAATGTGGTTCTCAGCTGCAGATCACTGTCAGCTGATGCTGGAACTGGGATTTCTTGCCTTCCCCACTGTTCTCTAAAGCTGGGGCAGTAGTGTGGAGTGCTGTATTAGGCCATGAAGTATGGAGATCCTGTTTCCCAGGAAGGACGAGAATTCGTACCTGTAATCCATTCAGCTAATTTTGTGGTCTGCCTTTTTAAGTGTTAGAGGAAAGGAGAACAATTCTGAAATGACATTTTCCTTTCTTCAGAGCAGCCTATGGGATCTGCTGAGTGGCAATGAGGAATGCTGCTCTTCCCCTGACACCCACTTGTTTTCTTTTTTTCTCACTTTACCATAGAAAAGCAGCACTTGTTTGCCTGGTTTATCTACAGCTACAGCAGTTATAACTGCTGTACAGAGACATTTTGAGAGTGTTCTGCAGAAGTGCTGAGTCCCCAAGCTCTAGAATTTGATAGTGTTCATGGCATGTGGGTCTTGGACACAAGCTCTGTATTTTCTTTTGCAGTTTACTTTTGTAATCTGAATATTTCTAGTGTTGTTTAAGAGCAGCTTTTTTGGTAAGGTCTTGATAATAGCTTACAATCTGATGATTTATTTGGGATATTTTGTTTCTTGAACTTCTCTGGGGTTTTTTAGGTTGTATGCTCTGTGTAACAGCTTTTTTTGCTTGTACCAACATTTTTTCACATAGTTATTGTTAGGAAAAAATTGATACTGTTTTTAGTTTTTCTAAGTATTGAAATAATTGGTGTGATTATTAGCTAATGTACTTTCACTATGGTCTTGAGTTTTACTTGGTGTTTTAATGTTAAATATAGAAAAGAATATCGGGTGTCTGTGGAAGAAACCAGGGTTACGTGTATTGTAGTTATACTGTACTTGAGGGTCTCTACTGTGCATTTTGGGCAGTTATTTATTTATCTTCTGTCTTGCTGCAGATATTCTCCTTTCAGCACACTGAGCTGCTCACATTGCTTTGATGTTTTCCATACATATTGTAACTGTATAATCCTCATAAATTAGCTGCTTTTAGTAACTGGTAAGAACTGTTGATATGTCAGAAGATAGAAAAATATTGTCAGAAACTTAATCTGTGTTCTGTTCGAGATGTTGTAGGAAAATTTGGATCTTGCATCAAAGACGTGTTTCTTAAATTGATTTCTGACCTATTTGGTGCAAAGCTTCTTTCTTTTCCTCTAACACTTGTATTTTAATTTCAGTCAAACTCAGCGAAGTCCCCACGTGTTTTACCGCCATGACTTAATCAATCAACTTCAGCACAATCACGCTCTAGTTACACTGGTTGCAGAAAACCTCTCTGCCTATATGGAAAGCATGAGGCAGTATGCTAAAGGTGAGTTTTAACATCAAAGTTGCTTCATGGAGTATATGAGAACTCCAGTTAAAAATGGAGTTAGAAACAAATTCCCATAATAAAATAACTGTTAAGTTTATTTGTTTGATTTTCAAGCATCTGTGGGGTTAACAGCCTTTGTGGTGCCTGATTGGGTAAGAAGAGCTTAAAATAAAAATTTTTTCTTTTTTATAATTGAAAACGTGTGTGTTGCAGCAGAATATGAGAAAGTGGCAGCCGTTGTTTATCTGTGGATTGATAAAAATCATCTTGCCCTACTTAGACTAGAGTAGTTATTTTTGTGGAAAGTCCTAGTAGTAAAACTTATAGTTTGAATTTCAAAGGCTCCTTTGAAAAGTTTTTTAATCACCTTTGTTTGCAGCCAGTATTTGGAATTTTTCAGGGAAAAGGACTTCAAACCACAGGGATACCATTTCTTTTTCCCAATATAACTCCCACTTGTGTTCAGGCTTTCCCACTGCGTTTGTTATTAGCAGCACTTGGGCAGCACATTGTGTTAGTATTTTTATATTTTAGGCTAAATCCAGCCCTTTGCTGCTGAATTTACCCTCTTACTCTGGATTAACTTTTAGCTACTGAGGTAGAAGCATGGTAAGTGAAGGAGAATGGTGGACTCAGAAGCTCATTACCCTGGACCACAGTTCTTTAAATATAAAATTAAGCCAACAGAAGTGAAAGGAGGATATTTACCTCTTCTTTCCCACTACTGACTTTATTGACTGGAACCAGGGACTGTTCTACCCTGGCCTCATAACAGCCTGCCAGCCTCTCTGTTGCATCTCGAAAATGACACATTGTGTTCTGGAGGGATTCATTGTAGGTCACTCAGAGAGGACAGGATATTTGCACGTTGGAAAGTTTTTATCTGCCAGTACACAGGAAAGTTGCCTTTTGGAATTCGTGCGTGTTGGAGTATTAGATATATATAATGTATAAAAGGTATCCAAAATACGTCCTTGAGGACTTGTGTGAATAGTGGTGCTCTGTGGAGATGGTCACTCCAGCAAGGTGTAGGTCAGTGAGAATAATATTCAGTTAAATTTACGTACTGCAGCTGTATTTCTCTGTTCAGGAATACATGGTGGGGGATTACTCTAAAATAAATTCCTTAACTAATGATAATGTTGCACTAATTAATGTTAAAGTACTACCAAATTATTTGGTCTGTTCTCAAGCCATGCTGTCTTAGGCTTTGTCTTCACCAAAAGATGGAATAGAACAAGTCTTATGTCATGTAGCTTCTGTAATCTCTTGGAGTGCTCTTTAATTTTGCTAAAATGATGCAGAAATGAAATTTTAATTGTACTGAACGTTACTTTTTAAACGGTATTGATAGCTTATAATCTGTGATTCTGTTCTTCTTTCTCTTGGGCTTTGGCCAGCTGTGAAATTGGGGGTTTGACCTCATGGTTAGGAAGGAAACAGAATGAAAAGCTGTATTCTAATGCAATACTGTCTTTGTCCAAAAATAGCCTGCACATACTATTAGTATAGGAACTATTTTTTCATTAATTTTGATTTTTTTTAACTCTCAAGCCAAAAGGTCGTTTTTGAAAATATTGTTTACCTATCAAATTGTTGAGGGCAGAAGAATTAGGCTGATGTCTTGAATGATTCTCTTCTTTTGCCAAAAACCCACATCTCATTGCCCTGCCCCTCCCCAACTCCAGTGACTCTGTTAAGCAGTAATACAAAGGTCTTCGGTGCAGTAGGAATTACAAGTGTGTAAAGGGTTTAAACTAAATCTAATTACAAAGCAATTAAATTGCTCTTTCTTGAGACGAAGCTGCTGCAGAACTTCTCATTTGTATCAGAGTACAAAAACGGATGAATAGAAGTGTGGGGTTTTTTATTAGGTGCTTTATTGCATTATTAAGGGCAACCAGGAGATCTTCGTCATGTTCCAGATATTGTGCTAAGGCTATAATCCACAGTTCCTGTGCACAAACTCTTAAATTTTCAGTTTTATGTACTGAATAGAGCAGAACGTAGGGTACTGTGAAGTTTGTCTTCCATGCCTTCATGGAGGGGGAGAAAATATGCCAGAGGGCCATATAAATGAAAGGGGATGAATGAAAGGAGAAGATAGAAGATTATGCATGTGAGGACAGAAAGAACTGGAAGCTGTAGAATTAAGCTTGGCTGGAGAAGTTGAATGAGACAGAGAGAGAAATATCAAGGCAAATATCCAAACAGCACAGGTGGAACAAATGCCATAGAAATAAAAAATCCTGTTGTCCACAGATATTCTTGGCAGTTAACACTGCAATTACTATGTAATTTGGATATGTTTAAATTAATATTGAATTTGCCACGTTTTTGTTTTCCTTGAAGTCTTTCCTAGTTGTGTTCAGTGTTGCAGAACAGTGTTCCTATTCTCCTGTTATTCACTAATGCATACTGTTTTCTGGGATACTCCCGTTTTATATGCTTGCCTTTTTAAGGTTGAAGAGAAGCCTAATCTGTGTTTCTGAATTATTTTCCACACTCTATGATTTTCCCTTCTACTGAACTCATCCCTTTCTCCAGCTCTGCAAAATCCTCCATGACATGAGACAACTGCTCTTGCATTTAGTAGTCCTGAAGGAGGTCACAGTTTCATCTTTTTGAAAATTTATCAAAGACCTTTTGAAAATTTCAGAAGGTTGCTATCAATTCTCCTTTATTTTCTGTTTTTCTGAAGTCTTAAAAAATCCAAAGTGTTAATGAAATGCAGTTATTTGTAGAAATTGTGCCATATAATCATCTACGTGTGTTTATCACTAATTATACTTAAATGTTCAACCAGTTGTTCTCTGCTCCAATATGTAAAAAGAATTTTTAAGGAAATCACACTTTGACTTGCTGTGGGATGCACAGAGTAGAAAATAAATCTGGGAGATGCAGAAATAATGTGATCTAGGAAATATTTAGGAAAGTGGAATTTTTTTGTGGTTCAGAGTTTTTCAGATTTCTGAAGTACATCCATACTGCCTTTGTGCAGGTGGCTGGCTTTGAATACTTGAGTTCACCTGTCATTGCCTGTGTCGATGATGTGTCTGTGAATTAAACTCCAGTCAGGAAGAAAAAGCTGAGATAGTCCCCACAGTGAAGATAAACGAACACCACCACCTCCCCCTCAACAAATCGAAATCAAACAAAAAACCCACTCAGAACACCCAACACTTCAAGTAGTCAGTTTTAATTTCTCTGCAATATGCTTATCTACCCTAATTGTTTTTTCTGCTGGAGCCACAGCATATTGTACTGGTTTTATACTTCTAATTCTTAAATAATTTTTGTTCAGATACTTTTATATCATTTCTTCAGATTTTTTTTGACATTTCTCTTTTCACTAATTGCATGTTTATGATCACTTCATGAAGGTTATAATTTAAAATTTTTAAGGATTTCTGATGAACATAATTTTCGCAGTCAAGGCAGACACGACACACAAGTTCTAGCATTGAGTGCAAGTAAAAACTCTTTATTTTAAAAAGTTAGTGTCATATAAATACACTTTTGTATGTTTATCATTCATGTTACTCATCTATTGGTTGTTTAACTACTACAATAGATTTATTGGTTATTTTAACTACACTATACTATTATTAGTTACTTAAAATACCTATGTTGTAAATATCTAGGAAAAATGCTAGCTGTAGTTGTGTTGCTGTTTACTGCCTCTATTGTTTTGAATTTCTTGCTTCTCTTGATTAAGTTTCTCACGGGTAGACACAGATTATGCTGAGATCAATGTCAGAATCAGACTCAGACAGCCTTGCTGACCTGCTGTTAATCCCCACATATAATGTCTCCAGTTTTGCAGGCATCAGTTAACTACTGGTCTTCTGTTTCCCCTGTTACTTGATTTTTGAGTTAGTGTACCTTTTACACTTGGATATGGAGAGCAGTATTTATGACAATTATTTTTCTCTTTATTTTGAAACACTGATGCACTTTTATTTTCACCTCTCCCTGATGTAATAGGAGGTACTGATTTTCAGCTCTGAAGATAAATTTTAGTATTAGTCTTGCCATGAGGTAGTCTACCGTGGCTGGGTCACCTTAGTTAAAGGCAATCTATACACCTTTGCAAATTAGAAATACAGCATTGATTAGTTTATAATGGAGCTGTCATAATAAATATGTGTCATGATGAAATACTGCTAGTACAGATGAAGGTAACACAAGTGTAGATCTGGATTGTATCTCTTTAATTAAAAAACTCTAAACAACAAAGCAGCCAACCGAACACCAAACAAAACCACACCAAAACCATGTTCCTATAAACAAAGTTGCTGTTTGTTAAGAAAATATTATACTGAGATTTTACGAAATGCAGGTGAAAGTTTGACTTCTTGCCTTTGTTTCAAGTTACTTCTTCCATTTCAAGCTTGTCAGTATTACAGGCATTTGGGGCTTATATTTGGAAACTTGCAGTAAATAAAGTTGTATTATACTTTCTTCCTCTGAGTTATGTTGTGTACATAGCTTTGTATAAAGGTAGTAAGGAAATGGAGTCATGACTTCCTCTGGAGGGAAAAAAGCCTAAAAAGTAGAAAAATGAAATTTTGGAGAAGATGCTGTGTAGCAAAACTAAAGCATCCTCAGAAAAAAAGCACTGGATAATTGAGTTATATGCTTGGTATGCATCTATTTTCAACTGACTTCTGACTTGAAACTGACTACTTGAAATTAGGAAAAATTGATTTGAATAAGTAGAGTGCAAGTTCCTAATTGTTCAGTAACACTTTCATTGTACTGAACAATGAGCGCATGTATCTGTACGTAATTGTTTGTTGATTTGATTATAGACCTCAGTAGTCTTTGCCTATGCTCAGTTCAGGAAGAAGCATTAACTGGTAGCTGACTGCTGAAAACTCTTTTCATGTATCCTACTGGAAGTGTCCTGGGTTTGAGTTATATTCAGAGTAGCAAGTCTTCAAACACATCCTGCCTTCTGGAGTTAGCATTACTTTTCTGAATGTCTTGTCTAATAAAACTTTTGATTTGCAGAGCATGGTGAATATGATCCTCAAACTGTGAGACCAGGAAGCCGATACAGTCACGTGCAGGAAGTACAGGAGCGACTTAACTTCTTACGGTGAGTTTGAACTTGAACATTTGTTTAATTTCTGTAAGAATACTTCTAATACTTTTTAAAATAAGAAACCTTTTGCATTTCTTTGTCTTCTGTAGCTGTAGTTTGTTTTGTTAACTTCTTCCAAAACTCAGATGCAAAAATACACTGAATGGTTTTGCTTTGGTTTGGTTTTTTTTCTGGAGGGCTTTTATGCTACTGTTGGAATATTCAAGTAAAGTTTATTAGGACTTTTGGAATCCAAGGTTCTGATTCTGCACTAAGATTTTGGTTTATTCCTCGTCTGTGTGCAGAGCCTTACTGACTTGAATACAGTGTGCACTGGATACAGTTATATTCCTATTGGGGTAACTTAGTTTAAAATTTAAAATATTCCAAGTAGGGATATGGCCGTGTAACCTTACTTGTATCACACCCGATTTAAATCCATGATCATAAACTAACGTATGCTTTTGTCAGTCACCGATGTTGTGTTGGCAGCAACCGAGCCCTAGAAAGAAGTGCAATAAAAAAATTATTTTGATTATTTTGGCCAGTTCCTGTTTGAGTAAAACAAGAAAACAAAGGATCTCTGCTCAGCATAGAGCTGCAGAATGTTGATGCTTTTTAGGCTAAGTCTCTCTCAGCTTTTTCCTACTTGGTTTTAACCTTTTTTTTTCGATGAGTAAAAGTACTTGAACCATCAAGTTCCAAACTGCTTTTTCCTTGTTTGCTAAGGGAGATTTTCTTTTACTTTTTAAAATTTAACGAGATTTTTCATTAATTAAGCCAAAGTGTTAACTGTTTAATGAAATTATACAATAGCATAGGGGTAGCACACTTAATTTATCATTCCTGCGTGTTAAGAATTGTAACTTCTTTAGATTGAAATTCACTGTTTGTTAATTTACAGAAATTTATGAAGTCTCAAGGATGTCTAATGTAGAATAGATATGTAGCAATTTCTGAAAAGCAGTGCCATAACTTAGTCCCTGATTTCTTTTACATAAAAAAAATCTTGAATCAGAAAAATTACTTTAAAGAACTTTATTATCATTTGTTCCTCCTGAAACATTCTTAGTTTTAGCTCTCAGAACTGAAGTTCTTAATAATTGTTTCATCATAATTGAACACAAATGAAAAACTTGCTTAAATAAAAAGAAAAATTTCCAGTTCATTGGCTTCTGCTTCTGGCTCTGCTCCATGGCATTGATACCTATTTTGCAATTTTGCTAAAGCAAGTGCTAAACCATAGTGAATGATGACAAAATTAATATATTCTCTTATGTTGTGACCTGACTTTTAAATAAATAGTTTACACTAGGAAATGTGCATTTCTTTGTATATAGAATGTAAACAATGCGTGGTATTTTTGTGTAAGGCACGTTTTTACTAAATTGTATTCCTTTTTTGTTTGGAATATAAGGTCTTGATCCGTTCAAACTTACTAAGAAATCATGGGGCTAATTATGATATGATGGGACTGATAATGTAAATAAAGTTTTCGTACTTATGATATATACATGTATAATGTGCATATCCACCTTTGTGCCTGTGCTTTTTACTGAATTGTAACTCTGGATGTCTATTAGACAGTGCTGTTAATTGTCTCTTTGTTTTGCTCAAGATTTTTATTGAAGGATGGTCAGCTGTGGCTCTGTGCCCCTCAGGCGAAGCAAATATGGAAGTGTTTAGCTGAAAATGCGGTTTATCTTTGTGATCGCGAAGCCTGTTTTAAATGGTATTCCAAACTAATGGGGGATGAACCAGACTTAGACCCTGACATTAATAAGGACTTCTTTGAAAATAATGTGCTTCAGCTGGATCCTTCCCTATTAACAGAAAATGGAATGAAATGTTTTGAACGTTTCTTCAAAGCTGTGAACTGTCGAGAAGGAAAGCTAGTAGCAAAGAGACGAGCCTATATGATGGATGATCTGGAATTAATAGGATTAGACTACCTCTGGAGGGTGAGTTAATTGAAGGAAGCATCTGAAAGGTTAACTGCTAAGACTTTCTCAGTCTCTTTATGTTTTTAGGAATGTGTAATTTATTGGTAATGGGCTGAAATTACAAAAATCTGCTTCTTCGAACTAAATGCATGGCTTTGACTCCACTGTCTTCCCAGCAAGTATGCAAGATGGTAACTTTTCAGACTGATGTTTAATGGAAAGTTATTTGAAACATAAGTGTATTTATGTATGCACATGAAATTAAAAATTTGCCTGTACTGTTGAAGAAGAAAAGATCCTTCTGGGTGAATTATTTGTAAATTTATCTTTTTTTCCACATGCACATTATGATTAACCTTTGTTTCATGCACTTCATAAGCTATTTCAGGGCATGCCTTCTAGTGTGGTGAACTGGAGTGATTCTAGATCAGACCGAGTGGTCACTGGTCTGATTCTTCCTCTTACAACCACAACCTTTTGGCTAAATGTGGTGGTTTCCTAGGATCTGTAGATTCCGTATAACCACCGATTCTCTATATATAAAATCTTCCTTTTCAATAGGAAGGTTGAAGCTTTCTGGAGTTTACTAGATCTGCTGGTGAAAAACATCAATATCGAAACTATAACTTAATTTTTTCGGAGTATTTCTAGTTCTCAAGAGCTGCATTAGAGCCCTCAGTGGTGCACTGTGACATGATTATTACCATGGCTGTGTGTTTGTAAAATGTGTACAGCAACAGTCTTCAGTAATTTTGGTTGTGGTTTGTTGAAGGGTTAGGTATTTTAATCCTGGTAATAATAGTTTAAACCAAAGTAGATCCCAGTTTTTATACAAGTAAGTTCACACGGTGTTTGTGAACAGAGTCCCCACAGAATGTTAGCATGTTTTAGTTTTGGGAATCAGCTTACTCTAATCAGCATGACAAAACTCATGAAGCTTCAGCTCAGTACTCTGCAGGGGTTGTCTGTAAAACCTGCTGTCAGACGTGGTGACTAGTAATTAAAATTTAGATTCTCAGGTTAGAAGCAGAATTCATTTGCTTGTCTCCCTTCCACCTGTTCACAGCCATTTAAATACTTGAAAATTCTGACTGGTGATGCAGATTGTTGAAGCATCTGGAGAAGTTTTCTTATTCTCTGAAAGGAGAAAATTTGGAATATTATGTGAACACGAGTATATAAATACTAATTTTACTGTTTATAAAACATCTTTTTTGCCAACTCTGAACTTCAAAACTAGATAGTTTTTGTTCATGTAATCACCTTAAGTGTAAATTGTATTGATTGTATTTTGTAACTAAGCGTTTTAGTCACTTTCACCTCATAAGATAATTAGACATACTGTTGTGTCAAGATACTTATGTAGTAGTTTTGGTTTTCATTTTTATACCAGCAAGTTTTAAGATAATCTAATGCTTTTTTTTAAATTGTGCTAGGTTGTGATTCAGGGAAATGATGACATCGCAAACAGAGCAATAGACCTTCTTAAAGAGATCTATACTAATCTTGGCCCAAGGTTACAAGTTAATCAGGTAAGAAAAAGCAACAAGAAAACTGGAATATAATAGAAAAATAGTCTTAAAAATCAGTTTGGTGATATTTTTGTAGTTGAAAGATTTGAAAACAGAAAATAGTTTCCGTGTTTTGGAGGGTGAGTACCACCAGCACATTCTGGGCAGATGCAGAGCTAAAGTTTTTTCTCGTATTTGCAGACTGAACTCTCATTAATTATTCATACTAAGTTCATCTGCTGTATTTGCTCTTTCTACTCAGAAAATAGTTAATGCCATATGAGGAAAGCCTTTTGTTGCACTTCAAATTGTGGCACTTACTCATATGAGTATGTTCAGTGACTGGGTCTGTGGGATGTTGTCACAAGCTAATGTAATCTCTTTTTTCTGTTGTGTCCCCTACAAAGGGTCACTGAGTTTCTGTGTAATGGTCAAGCTGAGGTCTAGAAAATCAGATATTATCTCCCTGCATTAATATTTGCTGGGAGCTTTGGTTCAGTGGACAGGGAAAAGAGATACTGGGTTTCTGTTAGGTCAGGGGAAGGGATGTCATCCACATGGTCCTTGACAGGCTGAGCAGTGGGCCCTTGAGAACCTTGTGAAGTTCAACAAAGCCCAGTGCAAGGTGCTGCAGCTGGGTTGGGGCAATCCCTGGCACAAATACAGGCTGGGGAATGAATGGGTTGAGAGGAGCCCTGCAGAGAAAGACTTGGGGTATTGGTTGACAAGAAGCCCAACATGCACTGGCAGCCCAGAAAACCAACTGTTTCCTGGGCTCCATCAACAGCAGTGTGGACAGCAGGTCCAGGAAGGGGATTCTGCCCCTCTTCTCTGCTCTGCTGAGACCTCACCTGCAGTGCTGCATCCAGCTTTGAGGTCCCCAACATAGGAAAGACATGGACCTACTGGAGTGAGTCCAGAGGCGGCCATGAAAGTAATCAAGAGGCTGAAGCACCTCTGCTGTGTAGACATGGAGAAGAAAAGACTTTCAGGAGACCATAGAGCAGTCTTCCAGTAGTTAAAGGGGGCTGCAAGAAAGCTGGAGAGAGACTTTTGACAAGGGCATGTAGTGACAGGACAGGGGGAAAGCTTTAAACTGAAAGAGAGTAGATTTCAACTGGATATTAGGAAGAAATTATTTCTATGAGCGTGTTGTGTCACTGGCACAGGTTGCCAGAGAAGCTGTGGGTGTCCCACCGCTGGAAATGTTCAAGGCCAGGTTGGATGGGACCCTGAGCAGCCTGGTCAAGTAGAAGGTGTCCTTGCCCATGGCATGGAGGTTGGAACTGGATGATTTTTAAGGCCTCTTCCAACCCAAACCATTCTGTAATTATGTGACTGCACGAATTTAGTGGAAGAATATTGTCTTTTGGAAAATTGATAACTTACAGGTGTATTTCTTAAAATTCCGATATTTTACTTGTCTTCAGAAACACTTTCATAATCTTCAGAGCTGCCAGTCTGCCAGATCCAGCACAGCTGCTCTAGGTGGTGAATTTTCAGCCATTCAAGCTGTATCTTACTGCAGTGGCAGATGGCTGAAGGCTCCTGTCTTGCTGTAGGTCTGGGCTTTCTAAGCACTCATCGATCTGTCCATCTGCACATGCTTAGCTCTGACACTTGCAGAAGTGTTGGATTTACATGCACACAAGAATTCTTTACCGTAGTTTGAGAAAAGGAGAAAGTGAAAGTCCAGTTGGGTGTTCTCTGTCTAAACTTTCACTTTTTCTGTTTACATATAATGATGGTTACAGCTGCTGAGGACATGTGAGGTTACTGAAGTGCATGCTAAATTGTAACTCTTTATTGATGGGAGTTGCTGGAATAAAACAGCTTTACGGAGCTTTATTTAACTTACCTATTTTGGTTTGGGGGATTTTTTTTCCTCTACCATTCGGTTATCCTTCTGAAAAGATGGATTTTAATATGTCTTGTAATAACACCACTTTCTTAATGTAATTAGGTAGTGATTCATGAAGACTTCATTCAGTCCTGTTTTGATCGCCTGAAAGCCTCCTATGATACGTTATGTGTGTTGGATGGAGACAAAGACAGTATCAATTGTGCAAGACAAGAAGCAATAAGGATGGTGAGAGTGTTGACTGTTTTAAGAGAGTATATAAATGAATGTGACAGTGATTACCACGAGGAGAGAACTATTCTACCTATGTCAAGGTATGTGTGAAAAAGCAGTATTGTGATTTTGATTTCTGTTAAACTAAAGTAGTGTTGATATCCTCGGGATTTTTACGTTCTAAAGGGTTTCTATTCAGGAAATGGTTTCACTGTGTTTTAGAATTCCATTTTTTTTGCTAATACATGGAACTCTATTTTAAAGAAGAATTTTGAAAGATCAGGCAAAGACAGGTATGTATAAAAGGGACAGCAGACCTAAGACTAAACTCAGTGTTTTTTTCTGCAACAAGCACAACGTACCTTGAGGCTCAATTGTTTCGGATATAGTTCTTTATATCCAAAGTATATAATTACTTAAAAGCTGTACTGTTCTTTACATTAGCGTGGGCAAAGCTTTTTTGTTTTTCATAGTCTTATTATACAAAAACATGTTGTAAATGTATATATTCACCTTCCGGAATTGTTTACAGAGATCATAATCTTACTTTGCAAGATTAAATTTTTAATTATCTCTAAGTGAAATATTCTGTAAGTTCCTCATAAGAAGGGGAAGAAGAGAACAATACTTTGAAGTATATTTATTTTCTGTATACCTTCACTCTTCTTATATTTGTCCTTGAGTGAAAACTTAGCTTAAATCCTGTCTGTTTCTATGGATTTACAATGCAGCTAACGTATTTTTAAACATGGTGGAGGTTTTTCATCCACTTATTTTAAATGCACTTCTGGTCAAAAAAATTGAAGCAATTGCTGGTTTTTTATGTTGTGTCAGTAATTTGCAGTGTTCCTACAGCTTTTTTATTGTATATATTGATTGATTAATTAGTCCTAATGAAGTTCTCTTGTTGATTGTGGGTACATCTTTTTTTATATGGGCTGCTTATTTGATTATACTAATCTTTCACAGGCCTTGTTAGCAAGGAGCTTTATGAGGAGTTTCTGCCTTTTGTTGCATGGGATTAGTTTGCTGGGCTTATCTGGGCCCATCTTTCTTAATGAGCTCCCTGCCATTGTGGGGACTGTGATCACTGCGGATGTGAAACCATTTCTTCCTTTTTTGACCACTTTAAACTTTTTTTTAAAGGATTGTGATTGTAAAAACTGGAATTCTGATATAAAACTCATAATAGCTTTTGACAGGAGGCATTAAGGCTCAATGACCTGGTGGCTTTTTCTGATCTTGGTGTATTTAAAGCTGAGTTGCTTTGCTGAAAGGGCAAAACTTTGTTGCCAGTCTGATTCCACATTTTGATCAGGAAGTTACAAGTCAGAGAAAAGATCTAAAATTTTATAAGAGTTCCTAACCTGGCTGTAAATTTGACCATGTGATAAATGCATTTGTTCTGAGTGTGGTTTCTTGAAAGATTCTGTGGATATTGTTGCCGTAGTTGCTGGAGCTTTCACAAATCTTACGCTGGAAAATACCATGTAAAGATTTGATGTTGAAATACCTGCACCGAAAATTGCAGCAGGGAGAAGAATTTATTTCATGAGGGCAACAGTAACTTTTGCTGGTTTGTTTATTTTCAGAGCTTTCCGTGGTAAACATATCACACTTGTAGTTCGTTTTCCAAACCAAGGCCGGCAGGTGGAAGATTTGGATATTTGGTCTCACACGAACGACACGATTGGCCAAGTGCGGCGTTGCATCCTCAATCGCATTAAAGCCAACAGTGCACACACAAAAGTAGAGCTGTTCATTGGGGGTGAGCTGGTCGACCCTGCAGATGACAGAAAATTAATTGGGCAGCTGAATCTCAAAGACAAAACGGTAAGTGTTGCCGGCTGGGTATTTACATCAATTCAGATGTTGCTTCCCTTTTGTAAATGCTTGAAAAATACCATGCATGGGTTCATTTATTTTTATGAAATAGTTCCATTCTTCCTCCTTATGTTATGCTATTGACATTATATCAGATGCTTATTTGGTAAAGAATCTTAATTTTTGCAGAGTATTAAAACTGTGATTGTGTTTTTCAGCTAATTACAGCTAAGCTTACACAGATAAATTCTAATATGCCCTCAAGTCCAGACAGTTCTTCTGACTCTTCAACTGGTTCTCCGGGCAACCATGGCAATCACTACAGTGATGGTCCAAATCCAGAAGTTGAAAGCTGTTTGCCTGGAGTGGTAAGCATTTTCTGAAATTAACAGTTCAAATGCGTTTTTTCTTACTTTGTCTTTGGGTAATAATTTTTATGGTTTTTTTTTTAAATTTGCTTATTTTAAGATCATGTCACTGCATCCTCGATACATCTCTTTTCTTTGGCAAGTTGCAGACCTGGGTAGTAGTCTAAATATGCCACCTCTTAGAGATGGAGCTCGTGTTCTTATGAAGCTCATGCCACCAGGTAAAACTTAACTTTATCCTTTTTTTATCTTGTAATATGCTGTGTACTAATTTCTCACCTAAGATATAAAAGTGAAGATAGTGGAGTATTTTCTACTTTCTGGTAATTTATTGATGCTGTAATTCATTACTGTTGTCCTAATTAGGACTGTAAAAGATTTCCCAAGTAGTTGTTTCTTGTCTGCTATATAAAGTTGCATAGTTTGCAGTTGGTACTGGGGTTCAGTGCCACAGTGCAGTGAAAATGGGGAGAAGCATTGTATTTTAAAGTGGTTTTGTAGCACTGCTTTAACAGGATCACTTTTGACTGTAGTAATCATTAGAGAACACTCTGTAATTTGATTTTGTCTGTAAGCTTTTGCAACTGTTCTGATACCCTTAAAATTTTTCAGATTTATAATTGTAAATAGTACTGGCTTGTTGTGGAGTAGTTTTGCTGCAAAATGCTTATAAGTTGTGTTTTTATTGCAGATAACACTACGGTCGAGAAACTAAGAGCAATTTGTTTAGATCATGCAAAGCTTGGGGAAAGCAGCCTTAGTCCATCCCTTGATTCTCTATTCTTTGGTCCATCTGCCTCACAAGTGCTGTACCTAACAGAGGTTTGTGATGCTTTGCCTGTTCTTTAAAAATTGTCAGTTCTCTCTGTGACAGTCCTCTCTGTAACATCATGGAAGCCTAAGATCAAATTCTGGTTTGAAATTAACAATTGAAAATACTTAACAATTTACTGGAATAAACATGTGTATGGCCAGTGCTGTCAAAGCATTGCTTATGTAGTATTGCTACAAATTCTCGTGTTCAGTCATCTGTATCCAAGCTGGTGCATTTCCATTAATTAACTCTGTAATTTGTTCTACAGGTAGTTTATGCCTTGTTGATGCCTGCCAGTGCACCTCTGGGAGAAGATGCCAGTGACTTCCAATACAACTTCTTGAAAAGTGGTGGTTTGCCTCTTGTGTTGAGCATGTTGACCAGAAATAACTTCCTGCCAAATGCAGATATGGAAACTCGAAGGGGTGCCTACCTTAACGCTCTAAAAATAGCCAAATTATTGCTAACAGCAATTGGATATGGCCATGTTCGAGCTGTGGCAGAAGCTTGTCAGCCCGTTGTGGAAGGCACAAGTACAATTTCACCGGTAATATAAATCTTCCTTGCTGCAAATAGCAATGTGCTCTGTGTTTTATAATGTCTGCAGTAACATCTCTTTACTTTTCATTGACAGTCTATTCTTTGGGTGTGTTGCATGTCAGGAACTCACAGTACTTTCAGATAATGTTGTCTTGCAATTCTAAAGAAGAAATTAACTTATTAAACAAATCTTGTTTCTTGGTGACTGTAAAAAGTTAGGTGTAAGGTGCACTTGCTCTGTATATGATTTTCAATAGTTTGCATAATTGTTAGTACAGGTAACTTCTCATTTTTAACTATATTTATCCTTCTGGGCAAAATGTCCAGCACACAGCAGGATAAACACATCATGTGATGGGTGAGCAACTTGCTCATGGGTCTGGCAGAAAGGGTTACAGTGAAGGGCAGGGAGGCCCTGCAGAGAGACCTCAACAAATTAGAGGACTTCACCAAGCGTATGAAGTTCAACAAGGGCTAGTGCCAGATTCATCACCTGGGATGGGGCAGCCCTGGGTGTATGGACAGACTGAGGAATTAGATGCTGGAAAACAGTGACCCAGAAAGGGACCTGGTTGTCCTGCTTGATGGCCAGCTGAATGTGAGTCAGCAGTGCCCTGGCAGCCAGGAGGGATATCCCTGTCCGGGGGGGCATCAGGCACAGCATGGCCAGCCGGGCAAAGGAGGGATTGTCCTGCTCTGCTCTGAGCTGGGGAGGCCTCACCTCGAGTGCTGGGGGCAGTTTTGGACACCGCAATATAAGAAAGATATGAAGCTATTGGAGAGCATGCAAGGAAGGGCCATGAGGATGGTGGAGTGCCCCTCCTTGGAGGAGGGGAAGCTGTGTGAGGAGCGGCTGAGGGCACTTGGTCTGTTCAGCCTGGAGGAGACTGAGGGGAGACCTCACTGCAGTCGCAACTTCCTCATGAGGGGAAGAGGAGGGGCAGGCACTGAGCTCTGCTGTGTGATGACAGTGACAGGACCTGAGGAAACAGCCTGAAGTTGTGTCAGGGGAGGTTAAAGCTGGGTATTAGAAAAAAGTTCTTCCCCCGTTAGGTGGCTGGGCACTGGAACAGGCTCCCCAGGACAGTGGTCACAGCACCAGGAAGGGTTTGGTCAATACTCTCAGGCACAGGGTGTGACTCCTGGGGATGGTTCTGTGCAGAGTCAGGGGTGGGACTGGATGATCCTTGTGGGTCCCTTTCAGCTCAGCATATTTTGTGATAAATGTGAGTTCCCCATTTCTGAGGTTCCATCCCAAATAGTTTCTTGATCTATCAACCTGTACTCAAGAATACACAGAGTGCCCCACTTCTGAGCACTTTATTCCACAATATTGACTAAGATCCATCTCTGAATCAGAGAAGTACATTCCCCTTAAACCTCAAAAATAAATACCTGTTCTGATTAGCTGCATCTGTTGGAAGATACATAATTAATTCTTTTTCAAGTAAGTCAAAACTCTTTAAGATTACAAAGAAGTGAAGGTCCCTTCTTATGTCTTGCGTTAGAGTATAATGGGAATATATTAAGGCAGACGTTTGCCATCCTATGTTTCATCTGTTTTAAATGAGTAAATTTTACTGCCCTGCTTTCTTACAGCACTTATGTAAAGTGCAGTTTGGAACACACATAACATCACTTGAGTCTTGAAGTATTGCGTGAAACAGAATTAGGCTGACCTCTTAGGAGGTGGTAACATTTGTCCATGATTGCTGACTTTCACTATTTAGAGTTGCAGACATCTGATTTAATAATAACTGATTTGTTAGAAAAAACGTGCTTATTCCTGTTGTCACCATTGTCCTCTTTGAAGGACTTCGGTATTTTTTATTCCACTGGGATGCAGGTGAGATGTGTTAAAACTTTTCATTTCTCTTACCTAAAGCATGAGCACCAAAGCATAACTTTCTCTCTTGGCTTTCCATCAGTATTTAAGAGAAGGAGGCAGCCAAGGTTATATGTCTGTATCTTTCAGTTGTTGGTCTTTTGCTGTCAGTAGTACCTTTAAAATTTTTACTTTCTTCCCCTTTTTTCATAGAAGGTTTAATAAATAATGTTGTTAAATACAGTGTTCTGGTCCGTAGGACCTGATTTGCTCCATATGTATTGCTGTTGATCACTTCCAGTAGTGTCCAATAGCTGATTAACTGTGAAAGCTCTGTTAGTCTTCAGTGGAGGTTCTGTAACTTTGCCCCCTGAATCAAGTGTCTTAGTGAAGCTGACAAAACAAGGGATGTGACCAGCACCAGACCTTACACACAACCTCACAGTGTGTCTTTTGAGCAGCATTTGAGATGGGCTTTTTGAATGAACTGGTACAGGAAAATTAAGAAACTATTTTGTTTTAACGTGTAACTGCAGCACACCATCTTTTGTTTGTCTGTGAGAAGGAAACAACCACTTCAGATTTGAGCTGTCAAAACTACGAAGCTCTGGCAGACTAAGGAGAGAGGGATCTATGCTCAAACCTGTGGGAATTAACAGCAAGTCAGCAAGCCTGTCTGAGTCTGACATTAGTCTCAGCACAGTCTGTTTCTACCTGTGAGAAACTTAATTAAGAAAAGCAAGAAATTCAAAACAATAGAGGGAGTAAACAGCAACAGAGCTGCAGCTGGCGTTTTGTTTAGATTCTTGAGATGACTGTGTTGTAGATAACTAATAATAGCATTGTGTAGTTAAAATAGCCATTGAATATATTGTAGTAGTTAAGCAACCAATAAATGAGTAACATGGATGATAAACATACAAAAGTGTATATATATGACACTGGCTTTTTGGAATAAAGAGCCTTTGGCGGCACTCGATGCTCTGTGACACAAACCAATACAGAGAAGATAAAAACTTGTCTTGCTGTTTCTGTTTTGGAACTGTTATAAAAAACAGGAGGCATAATTCAGAGCAGAATTCTTCAAGAGTAACCTAATTCAGATGTTTAAAATGTACTTCAGTATAATAAAAACTGCAGCCATATTCTGTCTGGACACTATTACCTAGTCCAGAGGGAGGCCCAGTGTTTTACCAAACCCTTTCTTTCCCACATCAACTGAAAGGGAAGGAGGCATTTTAACAGAAAAAATATTCTGTTAACTTGAAATAATCTGGTCAGTAAACAAGCCCCCAAACTTAATAAGTTTGGAGCAAGTGCCTTTCTTCTTAACTGCTTGTACTCTGTGATCGTAAACTGCAGCATATTGTCTTCACATGTGATGGTATCTGTTTGAAAATGAGGAGGTTTATTTATGTTGGCATTTGCACTAAGTAGTTTTCCTTCCAACATCTTACCTACTTCTACCAAATCTTTCCAAATAACTTTAGATCTTCATATCTTCTTGCTTTTATTTCCCATGTAAAAGTAAGTATGAGAAATACTTTCTTCCAGATAAACCAGGCTACGCATGACCAGGCAGTGGTGCTACAAAATGCCCTACAAAACATTCCTAATCCAACTTCAGAATGCATGCTGAGAAATGTAGCAATACGTCTTGCACAGCAAATATCTGATGAGGTTGGTGAATTCCTTTCTGTATCACCTTTTTTCCTTATAGCATCTTTTCTATTTTTTTAATCCTTAAATTTATTGCTCTGTAAGACACAGATTTTCCTTTTAAAATGTCATGAAATGTTTTAGGTAATCTTCATATGAAAGTCTCAAATCATTGCCAGTGTATCTTTATGTATTGAATGCACATTAATGATTCAGATGAAAACCTCAGTAAGGCTAAAGAATGTGCTTTGCTAAGGTAGTGGTCTTATCTGTGTGGTGTGGCCAAAGCCCCTTTGGATCTGGAACCACAAGTCGTGTTAGTGAACACATTAGTGAATTCAGCTGAACGCAGCAGGAGCTATAATCACAACTGCTTTAACTTCCACTTCCATGTGCATCAGGATCCCTCAGTTTCCAGAGTGAAAGCCATAAATATGGTTTTTCTGTACCATATAGCGTATCTGCAAAGCTATCTCCAAAATATTTCTGAGATGTCAGAAGATATTATTGTATTATCATCTTGTTGTTGACAAGTGCACTGTCCCTTGAGAGCAAAGGGCAGTGTCTAAAGAAAGCACAATGTGTTGCACTGCAGGACTGAGCCATCTGCCTTCCATCAGTGGTGGCTTTGCATCCATAGGTGTAGAATCAGCCATTGAACTCTGATTTAATTAAATTTCTTCCACAGAAGAAATGTCTTTTGAGGTGAGATGTGAGGAAAGGTTTTTGAATTCTGCCTTTGTCTTTCTTAGAGCCCTGCTAATAAATACGTAAACTATTATTCTTTCACCAAAGACATCAAAGCAAACAAAATCTGAATGTCTTTAACTGTATTGCTGTGGAAGTTTTGTCTGTAATTTTCTGAAATCATGAATACTGCTGTAGATCTGAATTTCATATGTATTGTAGTTTGCCTTTGAAAGGTCTTTTTACTTTTCATGTTTTGATGGTCAAAGACTCTTTTCAACAGATCTCACAATTTAAAAAAAAATTAATCTGACATCGTTTCTATAGGCCAGAGAGAAGATGTTAGCACAGAGAGGCATCTCTCACCTTTTTAAAAAATGTTGATACTTAAGTTTGAAATGACAGTGAGATAAAAAAAAGACGTTATTTTTCTCATGGCACTGTTGCTGTAAGGTTGCTTTGCTTGTGATAAGGATAAAATGCCTTTTATTTTTCTTGTAAGTACTGGTAGTGTCCATATCAGTACAAGAATGCACATTGTTCAGGCTTCTTGATGCAGATACCTCACTAGCTCAGCTTTTTAGAGTCCCCTTTTTTTATTGTCTGAGCATTAGAAAAATGAAACTTGAAATCCTTGGGACCTGTCTGCCAGCTGCTTTTAGAGATTACCTATTTTTTGGACAATTCTGTTTTGAATATAGACTTCAGACAAGTTTGATATTTTTTTTGAAAATTGATGTGAACCATAAAGAAGAGCAGTGGTAGTATTTTTTGTAATGTGTGTGTATCAGTAAAACTATTGGATGTTAACTCAGACCATGCACAAAATACTGAAGAGTGACTTTGCATTCATAAGATACATGAGCTGTGTTCTTACTCATGTTCAACCCTCTGTATCTTGAGCATGAAGCAATCCCTTTATATAATGATCACATATTTGATAAGCCTCCATTTGTCAAGCTGGCTATCAGATAGCACAGCATGGGGAGAAACTCTAAAATAAGTTCAACTTTATACATTACTTAAGAGGCTGGCTGCTTTCCAGATGAATGCTTGGTGGTTTCTTGGGTTTTTTTTCTAAATAAAGAAGGTTTTAACATTGAAGTTGGTAGTTTCTGCTAAGCTTTAGAATCAGAGTTGCATACATCTTACTTTAAAAAATGAAATTTTACATAAGTGAAGTATAAATACTCTTCAACATGCATCATCTGTTTTCTATTTAAGGAAAAATTCTTTGTTTTAACATTTTAAATCTTAAATTTTCTATGAAATACATTTGTGGGAATTTAGAGTCCATTGTAATGTTATTTGCAGCTGTATTTTAGTGTTGCTTTAGTTAATTTCTCTTTTTTTTCAGGCTTCAAAATACATCCCTGACATCTGTGTTATCAGGGCAGTACAAAAAATTGTTTGGGCATCAGGTTGTGGGTCAGTTCAGCTGGTTTTCAGCTCGAATGAGGAAATTAGTAAAATCTATGAAAAGGTAAGAATTCCTGAACAACTGGTTTTCTGGATAACTGTTTTATTTGTGTACAAAAGGGAATGTTGACCTTGTCAGGCTTAGAGTGTGATGAGCTTTAAGGTGGATACAATGATGTATTTCAGAATCTAGTACATGTCATTGTCGTAACACAGCTTAATTGTCTATTCCAAATTCCTTTTCTCAGTAACTGTTGAGTTGTAGCTTGAATCTGGTGTCAGTTCAAAAATGCACCAGTTCTGCAACTGCTGTAGCATGTTTTCAGCCCAGTTAGATTTTGCATCTAAATAAGGAATAAGCATTTCCTGCGATGCTAATTTGTCTAGTCTTCAAACTTAAAAGGTCTGTTCTACAGAAGTGATTCAAGGCATATGTGCAGCCTAGAATGAGAAAGAAGAGCAAAGTGATGTGAGAAGTGTTGGGAAAAACGATATAATTGCTAATTCTTTACGGCTTTTTTTCTTTTATTCATGGTTTCACGTGTGGTTTGCACAAATAGTGTGGAGTTGGGAGTTCTATATCAGTACATTATCACACACCTTGGGTTTAAGTAACGTTGCTTCCAGTTATAGGAAATAATAATCTGTATTTTGACAGTGACTTTAAAAAAGCATTTTACTTTTTTTGTCTTATAAAATCAGGTTTAGTACTCATCAGTACTTGCCTGAGAGTAAAAGGGAAAGGAATATGTAGGGAGGCTTAATTCTTGGTGTATTTGCTGTTGTGCTTAAATGGTCAGTTGAAAGAAGGATGTTTACTTCAGCAAAATGCAACACCTCTCCATTAGCTTTCATAGTATTATAATGGCATCTGCTTCTATTGCTGTGAGCATTACTTCTTCATGAAATAATCTGAGGTTTGGGAGGTTTTTTAGGTGATACTTGCATATACAATATGGTTCAGTTCCTGTGACAGTCCAGGCACACGAAGATCAGCACTTGTATCTATACATAAGATGTTTTAAGAGCAGTAGTGCACTAGAGAAAATATACCTAAGAGAAAACAGACATACATGGACTTTTTAAACATTTTTCTGGGTAAGAATTGTACATTTCAGTTCTGTAAAAATACTTTGAAATAATTGAAGTTTTAAAAGAGGTGAAATTTAAGCTGTGCATTATCAGTCATCCTTCAAAGGATTTTGTGGGTTTTTTGTGGGTTCATTCTTATTGACACCTGTATGGACGTTTGTAATAAATGCTGCATTTGGTTTATACTGTGCAAAAGGAAAATAAAAATTGGAAGGGGAAAAATGGGAAATTCAAAAGAGGAAGGAATTGCAGAAATAAGAAGGGGAAATAAAGTGCTCTTTCTTAATATAACGTTAAAAGAGAGGAAAGTATCCTAGAAGTAGAGGAATATCATGGAGGAAGAGACACAGTTTCAGAGAACTGTATCTGGTTATAGATGAGAGGAAACAATTTTATGATGGCTTTATAAAGATTGAATATAATGATGTACAGACCCCCCCCAGCTCTGGGTGCCCGAGTGCAGGGAAGTACTTCATTGAGTATAAAATGTTCTTTGCCTTTCTCCTGGGTCCCTGCAGCTGTGCAGAAATAACTTTCCTTTCTAACCAGGGCTTCAGTGCAGAGCAAGTGCAGTTCTGGACTTGTTGAAGGCATTCTCTGTTTGCTTTGAGATCCTGAGTTGTCAGAACTGCCACATCCTCCTGCTGCAGTGCAGTGACTGCCTCTGGTTTTTTAGTTGTTGTGCATAGACAAAATAGTGTTTGTTGCCAGAGTGAGGCATATTTTGGCCTGTTCACAATTAGTTCTCTCCTCTGCGCTGTAATCCCTTCTTTCTGCCTAATTAATCTTGATACCTTTCCACATACAAAACAAATATTAAATGCGTCTAGTTAATGTTGCAAACCTGAACTCATGATTTATAAATGATGAATTGAGGCCTACTCACATTCAGTTTCTTCAGAACTTCTTGAGGGTAATTACTTCTAGATGGAGGAGAGGGCTTGCCATTATTCTCCAAGTATTTATTTTGAAAAAAGGTACCAAAATCAACTCCGTTGGTTCAAGTGTTTAGTTGAAGAAGTAACCTGTGCACCAATTAGCAGTAATATTATTTTCTATTTCAAAAATCACCACAGCAGCTATATTTAAAGCTTCAACAGCTCTTTCATGTTTCTGAAAAATAGCAAAGTGATTAACAAAATTCTAGCAGTATTGAAAAGCTTTTGGTAAAATAAGTTGGGAGTGTCAAAGCCTTTGAAAACTGGATTGATGAATTATACAGCACTACGCCTTTCTCTGTTTAAGTAGTAGGAGTTTTCCAAGCTTTAAACTCTCATGTTTTGAGTACTAAAGAAAAACAAAACAAAAAAAAATCCCAAACCAACAAAACCCCAGATGCAAACCAAGAAAAAACTCCCAACAGTACTAACTGATATAACTGTTGCCTACAAGCTTCCTATTTAACTTCTGTCTCCACAAGTTCATGCTTGGAATCCTCCTTTGAGAAGCGCAGTTCTGGAAGCTGGAGTCATCCCACGTAGTGCTTTGGCTCGGATCTGAGTGGAGTGCATAAAATACTTGGCACTGATAATCACTTAGTGTACAAAGCTGTGGTTTGTGTTTGTATTTAGTGATATACCTTGGAGCCAGTTGGGTTTCTTGGGATTGCTTTCTGTGCCCACTTTGTGCACTCTTGTTTGTTTTCACAGACAAATGCAGGAAATGAACCAGACATGGAAGATGAACAAGTTTGCTGTGAAGCACTGGAGGTGATGACCCTGTGTTTTGCTTTGATTCCAACGGCACTGGATGCACTCAGTAAAGAGAAGGCGTGGCAGACGTTTATCATTGATTTACTATTGCACTGTCACAGCAAGTAAGTTTTGGTAGTGTTTTTTGGGGGTTTTTTTATATCACATCTATTATTTTACAATTCAAAATGAATATAAAGCCTAAATGCAGAGCAGTGTTTTCAGCCCATCTGAAATTGTCATGTGGAGTTTTGGGGTGGATGTTTTCAGAAGCTATCCAGGTGGAAAGTTGTTACATGTTATTAAACTTGGTTGACAGTGCTTTGATCTGTTACTAAAGATTTAATTTTAAAGATACTGTTGTTTCGTGAAAATTCTAACTTTTCATTGAACAATGATGGAGATCAGAAATTAGTAGTGTCTTAAGCCTTCCAGTGTGTTTTAAAGGAAGTCACGTTGTGGTGCTCTCAGATGAATGGGGTCGGAATTTGAGCACTGTGTTTTGGAGTTCTTGACTTTTCTAGATAAACAGGTTGAAAAGTCTTATGTTTAGGAATATTTGCCTTAACAAAAGGATCAATAGTATCATCAGAGCATCTCATTACAGTGAACTCTTGGCACACATTGGTGAAACTGTGGAGGGTTGCCAGAAATACCACAAGCTTTATTAGTTTGCAGCCTGTGGAATAGGGTGTTGAATTTTCAGTTTAACTGAAGCTTGCTTGTATCACTCATTGTATGGATAAATAGTTCATACTGTCAGTACAAGAAGCTACCTCTGACCTCTTTTCTCTCATATGCTTGTAAAACTTGTGATATGTATGATAATCTCACTTAGAATGGTGCAACTGTTCATTTTTACATGATAGAATAGCATAAACATGAGTAGAAACAGAAGACTGCTTTGTAAATGAAGATGGTGAAGTTGAACTAAGCTGCTAAAAAGTTCCTCTTCTGAATTAATGTGAGAACAAATCAGTGTTTGCAGTGCACAGAAAGTTTAGCAAATACCAGACAGAACTCTGAACATCCTTCCATGACTTTTGTTCTCAGATCTCCTATGCTCAATCAGAGAACAATGTGAGCAAAAATATGCTTCTGAGAAAATGCTTTTGGTGCACCATAAAAGACAAGGAAGATGACCAAGTTCAGATCTCACCAATAGGATCTTTCTAGAGAAGATCAGATGGATTGTTTGTTTTTCAGAGTTTGAGTTTGGGACTTCTGTTTCCTCAGAGCATAACCATGCTACCTCTAAATTGAGAAACAGAATGCAAAATGTTTAATACTAAATGCTAGGGCAGTTTTTCCCCTCCAAGGTAATTGATTTTATAGTGGTGTCCTCTGAATGCAAGACTGGCTTAGTTAAGAGGACATAGCTGAACAGTTAGTCTTAAATAATCCTGGAACCTAGAGACTGTCTTCTGTTAACTAAACAGAAACCTGTATCCTGGAGCACTCAGTAGGGCAGGATTCAGGTTGCCAGCCCTAAGGGAGGTGCTTGACCTCCAGCTGTTCCATCTGCTGAGTGTGAGTTCATCGTGCAGCTCATGTCCTGTGTGCCAGCTCTCTTCTGTCATCATGTGTCTAAAACAGCACGAGATGCCTGTGCTTAGGCAGCTGCATCCCCCTTATGATTCCTTAAGAGCTCTTAGATTGTTATAGCTTCACAAAAATATAATACTTGTGTTCAAACACTGCATGCTCCTCAGAAACATAACAGTGTGAGGCATGTGTTTGCTTGGGCTCATTTCTCACATTAGGAAAATATTGCCTGTATCTATTTCATTCTGCCTTTAAGCGCACGGACCTGAGGAGTGTCTGTGTGTTGTGTCCCAAGCAGCCGAAGGATTGTATCTTAAAATAACTTTCTGTGAGATGTTCTACAGAAATGTTGGCTCAGCAATCAGACCCCATAAAATGTCAATTATTGTTAAGAACAAAACAGACCAGCCCCACCCCACGGTCTGCTGCAACCCGGAGTAGAGTAGGAGAACTTGCAAAGATGAGAAGGGTGACAAGGGAGATCAAAGCTCTGCAGTGACTTCCATCTGAGGAATAGCTGAATAGCTGGGGGCACTTCGTATTGGAGGAGAGATGAATGGTGGGAGGAGAATACCGCAGAGACCCTTAAAATCAGAAGTAGCAAAAGGAGAACAAATGGAGAACTGTGTTTCTTTGTATAAGACTTTCTTGAGCATAACATTTAAGCAGTGCAAACCTTCAGTTTGGAAATGGTTTGAGGGGTTCTTTCATGAACTTGTCCAGTGAGGGCTATGAAATACTGCTCTCGGTAGTCTTCCTGAACCACAGATTGTTAGAAGCTGAGAGAACATCCTGGAGAAGTGTCACTGCATGATTCCTTCTTCCTGTGCACTTTCCTTTGTGCATGGTACCAGAGATGGGGTGCTCAGCCAGGTTCATCTTTGCTCTGACCTCAAGGTCATCCTTACGTGGCTTTGAAACCACAGTTAACCACACATGAAAAAACTCTGAAGGGAATAGGATTCTTTGGTGTGCTTTCCACCCTGACTCTATGGGCACAAAACAAAGACAGCCACACCAAACAGACACTGCAAAACTCAGTTTTTCAAATGTTGAGATGCTTTGATAAAACCATTCATTCAGCATTCATTTGTAGTCTCTTCCCACACAGAGTTGTTCCTAACAGTTTTTACAAGGCATACTGCTCAGACAATTAGTACTACAACTTGAAAGATGCAGATTTGCCTTAATTTTTTTTTTTAACTGAACCTCACCCATTCCCACATTGCTCCAGTGGTTAGATTAGGTTCTGAGGTGGAAAATTTCTTTTAATTATAGCCACTTGAATTTTCATCGTCTCCCACATCTTACTAATGATAAATTTTGATCACTTCAAAGATACTCAGCAAACTGCTGCAGTGATGCATAGAAGCAGTTTTACTGGAGTAGTTCTGGTTTGTCTTACCAGCTACAACTGGTGCTTTATTAGAAAAAAATGGTATTTAGGACTGCAAATTTTTGTATTATGCAAAAATTGCTGGCAGTTGCAAAGGTGTAGTGGTTAGGCATTTCTAAGTTTCTTTTTCTTTAAATATTTGATTTGTGGAACAGGTTTTGTAATATAATTCATGCATCTGAAATTTCACTGCAAGGAGAAACAATATGATGGGTGGTGAATAATTAAACTACTCCCATTTCTTACGTTACGTTCAGTTTTAGAAAATGGCATTCAGTAGATAAACACAAATTTAATTAATGTCCTGTTTGGGTAGGGAGATTGAATTGAATGTTTCTGTTGAATTATTTCCAGAACTGTTCGTCAGATGGCACAGGAGCAATTCTTTTTAATGGCTACCAGGTGCTGCATGGGACAGAGACCTCTCCTTTTCTTCATTACCCTGCTGTTTACTGTTCTAGGGGTAAGTTTTCAGAGATAAAGTCTTCAGTATGGGAGTGTCTGTAGAAAGTAATAGGGAAAAATACCTGCAAGAAAAGACAAATTGCTATTAACAGCAGTCACTAAAATACAGATTCCTTCTGACCTACAAGCAAGCAGCACAGATGATTTCCATTTGAGCTAGATCAGGGGAAAAGGGACTCTTGCATTTTCTGCTAAGAACACGAACAGTGGGCTTTAATGTCTGCATTTGATCTCTGGTGATTGCTAACCTTTAAGTAAAAATCATTAGCAGGTTAGAGAGAAACTTACAGTTAGTGCCTTCTAGTCCTGACTGGGCTTTTCAGTTCCCCATGCTCATGCCTCTCTTGAACGTTTGATTATAAGTTTTGATTTGGTTTTCTTTGTCCCATTCAGGCATAGAAATTGCTACTAAAATAGATGAGAAGTCATTCATTAACAGCTAAATACAATTGTAAACTTCTAAAAGGTTACATATTACCTTACACTTGTTTTCTTTTATGTTTACTGCCAGATTCAGGGGAAGTATGTTGGTGTTGCACTGTAAATAGAAGCATGTATAAGTTCTCATTTGCTTTTGGTTTACACAGAGCACCGCAAGAGAGAGAGCTAAGCATTCTGGAGACTACTTCACCCTCTTAAGACATCTTCTTAACTATGCTTACAACAGTAATATTAATGTACCCAATGCTGAAGTTCTTCTCAATAATGAAATTGACTGGCTTAAGAGGATTAGGGTAAGTTTTAGGATCAGTTTATTCCTGATAATTAGGTTTTTGCTGCTATGTTGTAAAGAACAGTTCTGTGCTTGGTAAATGTTTGCTATTTGGAGTATCCTAACTTTCTCTTAAATGGCAGGATGAAGTAAAAAGAACAGGGGAAACAGGTGTTGAAGAAACTATCTTAGAGGGTCACCTCGGAGTAACAAAAGAGTTGTTAGCATTCCAGACACCTGAGAAGAAATACCATATTGGTTGTGAAAAAGGAGGTGCTAATCTCATTAAAGTAAGTTTGGGTTTTTTGACCTATGGAGGGGAATTTTTGTCTTAGTGAGGTTTTAGGGGGTTTTTTGGGGGAGTGGATGTTTTAGGGCTTTTTGTTGTTTGTTTTTACTTGTAAATAAATAAAAAGAAGCTTCACGTCTTGTGGTCTGTATCCATAAAAGTGCTTGTAATTGGAGTTTAATGTTTTCTTCAAAAATAATTTTTAAAATTGCATGTTTCATTCATAAAGTGTATTTAACATTCTCATTCTTACTGTATTTCCAGTATTTGACAAACATCACACAAAGATAGTGAGCTAGATACAGGATAGTCCTGTGCAGGACTGCTTTCCTTCATTATCCCTGTAATGTCTTTTCTGCACATGTTCTTTATTAGTGCTAGTAATGCTTAGGGCAAGTTTGAACAAGTGCATCACATCTGAGCATCTCTTTAATCAGACTTTTCTTTGTACCTCTGATACTATAGAGCAGGAGTGTTGGTTTTTCAGCACTAATTGATAAAGAGCTTTTTAGATAATACTGGCTTTGCAAAAGAAATTTTTTGCTAATCAAGAATAGTACAGATTTGTTTTTAGTTTTCAGTGGGGAGGTGGTTTGCAGGGAACCACTTTAGAATGGAGTTCTTCTGTTCTAAATTTAAAAGCTCATTGTGGTGTTGGTCTGAATTTTTACTCTTACTTTGTTTTTAAGTACCCCTCTGGTTTTCAGACATTCATTTGTGTAATAACCCTTACTCTGTTATAAAACAATTTCCATGGTAACAGGTGATTTATTGTCTTTTTTTTTCAGGAGTTGATAGATGATTTCATCTTTCCAGCATCCAATGTTTATCTACAATACATGAGAAATGGAGAATTGCCTGCTGAGCAGGCCATACCAGTCTGTAGTTCACCAGCTACTATTAATGCTGGCTTTGAGCTCCTAGTTGCACTAGCAGTTGGATGTGTGCGAAATCTCAAACAGATAGTAGACACGTTGACTGAAATGTATTACATAGGTACAGCAATCACTAGTATGTAATACTTTTAATTATCTATTTTCTACTCTTTACTGTATATGTCATGTATAGATTTTGTTTATATTGTCTGCTAAACCAAATGCTGAGTTTTTTAGCTTGTGGTTTGTTTGTGGCTGCTTTTAACGTTGCAAAATCAGGCTGTCAAAATCTAGAGAAGTTTGCCAGCATAGCCTTTATTTGTTTTTCTTTATGCAGTAAATGTACTGACTTGCATTCCATGGTCGCATCCAAATTCCAGCCTCAGTCACTTGCACAGCCTGACCCTTCCTGTCCCAATCTCTGACTACTCCCCTTTGTCCATACCAGCTCCCAGGAACCTCATTCTGTCTGTATCTTCTACTTCTGTCTCATCGTTTCAGGCTCTTCCTAACCAATTCCAGAGCCTCACCAGGTATCTTCAGCTTAGTTGTAGTGCCAGTCTCTTGGTTGCTCACCTGATTTGTCATCATTGTCCACACACAGACACAGGTCCACTGTTCTGTTTCTCTTTTTAGTTTTGAACTCATTCTCTGCTTGTCATAGTCCTTTTTCAGGCTCTCTTTTGGCCTTGTCTCAGCACAGCTCTGCACTGAAAGAACTTTCTCCCTCTCAGTGGAGAAAGATCATAGCGACTGCAGTCTGTACAGAAACTTGCAGATGTTAGTGCTTCAAAAGCCAGTAGTCAAGTGAAACTTGGCCTAATTTCACAAGGATGGGAAAGACTCATCTTTAGCATAGATTGTTGTTATCACTAAAACCATGTAAGACTTTTTTAAAAATGAACGAGCAGGAGCATATTTTCTCCAGCTCTGTATGGGATAGCAAAAAGGTTTTACTGTAATACTAACAGGGAAAGGGAAAACAGAAAAAAACCAACAACTACAACCAAACAAAATCCAAACACCATCAAACCAAGAAAACCAAAGCTCGTGTGGTGAGAAGGACAGGGAGAGTTGGAGTTGTTCAGCCTTGAGAAGAGAAGCCTCTGGGGATACCTTATTGTGACCTTCATTACTTAAACATGGCTTGTAAGAAACACAGAGAAAACCTTTTGTACCAGGGTCTGTAGTTACAGAGGACAAGAGGCAATGATTTTAAACTGAGAGTAGATTTAGATTAGACACAAGGAAGAAATTCTTCCCTATGAGAATGCTGACACATTTGAACAGATTGCCCAGTTGTGGATTCCCCATCCCTGAAGTGTTCAAGGCCAGGTTGGATGGGCCCTGAGCAACCTGGTCTAGTGGAAGATATGTGAGGGGGTTGGACTGGATGATCTTTAAAGGTCCTTCCAACCCAAACCATTGTGTGATTTAACAGAATGTTGAAACTCATAGAGTTTAGCAAAACCATAAGCAATCAAAAATAGTATCCCAAGGTGGGAATTGTCCACTGCCTCTCAGAGTGGCAGTGCTACTTGCTTGAATGGTGCTATCAGTGAGTCATTGGAGTTGTTTCAATCTTTTCCTGTTTGGTTCCATCTCAAATGAATAAATTAAAAGGGTATGGTTTATTAAAACCATATTATTGGTTTGTTAAATTAAAAGCTTTATGGTTTTCCCCTCTGCCTCATCCTTCTTTCTTCACTCTTTTCTACTGGGAAGTAGTGTATTTCTTATCACCTCACAGTTAGAAGGATTTCATGGCATTTCCTTCCACTCAAGTATTTGACAAGCACAGTAGAACACCAGATCTCTGTGGTATGTCAGACAGAAGAGAGAACACTTGTGTGAACTGTGCATGCTCTGTGATTCATATACCAAGTCTGCTTGTAAATATGCATGCTCTTTTATATCAGAATTTTTTGTGTTAAAACTGTAGAACAACAGGTTAGCATAGGAAGCCTGTGACCATAAATGTTCTTGAAGAGATGTGAGAGACCTGAGAGAGAAGACTCAGGAGGAAAAAATATATATCAAATTACATACATAGCATTTGCTAAAATTGTTTCCCTTCCTGGCGAGTAAAAGTGAGGCTTGAGTGAAATAATGTAATTTTTTAAAGGATTATAAATTTTTGAGAGTATTATAATTTTTGAAAGGCTTATAAACTTACTGTATGTTCTGTATTCATTCAGCTGAATTGTTCAGCTAAGAAACTTGCTGGTATTGAAGAATGACTTCTGTTTCATATATAAATGGACTAAATTTTTGTCTGGCCACCTCTTTAGTTATGCAGTAGGAGAAAATGTTAAGATTATAGATAGAACTCTCCTTCATGGAAGTTGGGTTAATTTTAGCAATTAAGTTTTCTCATGGAGCATTGTTTTTTATTAAATTGCTGTGTGATACAGACTGATAATAATTGTAGGCAACTGCCTTTTGTACTGCATTGATGTCCTCTTTATTTCATAACAAAACAGTTCCCTGACCACATTCTGCTGTTTTCTCTCAGCTTGTGAAGCGCTCACAGAATGGGAATATCTGCCACCTGTTGGGCCTCGACCGCCAAAGGGATTTGTGGGACTGAAAAATGCTGGTGCCACTTGTTACATGAATTCTGTCATTCAGCAGCTGTACATGATTCCAGCCATCAGGAATGGGATTCTTGCAATTGAAGGCACCGGCAGTGATGTGGATGATGATATGTCTGGGGATGAAAAGCAGGACAATGAGGTAAATTTAATTACATAGAATTACCTAATCTTTAAATTGTAATTTTTTTTTTAATGAAAAGGTCATAATAAATTTCAGTTGCTAATCAATGACTTTGATTTCCAGTGGTATCTGTGGGTAAAATAGGATAATATTTCATACTTGAATAGGTTCACTGCCAGAGGGGCAGTTGAGAAGATCCAGGTGGCAGTGTTTCCAGAATTCTTCCTCATGGTTTTGTACTGGAAAGCACTGCACCTTGTTTCTGCCACCACAACTCTGTTAATGCAAACAAAGACAGTAATTGGGTTTTCACCTGAGAGTGTGAAACACCTTAGATTGTCAAATTAAACAAAGGACGCAACCAACTATGGGACAGCTACATATGAAAGTGAATTGCACAAATTTTCTTCTGCTTTTCAGAGCAACGTTGACCCACGAGATGATGTGTTTGGTTATCCACATCAGTATGAAGACAAACCAGCACTGAGCAAAACCGAAGATAGAAAGGAGTACAATATTGGAGTTTTGAGGCATCTCCAAGTGATATTTGGCCATTTAGCAGCTTCCAGACTACAGTACTATGTACCAAGAGGGTTTTGGAAACAGTTTAGGTAAGTAGAAGATTGAGTATTGATGTTTGTTCACTGGATTGTTGAAGTGCAACAAAACTAATCATAGTAGAATGGCAATGATGTAAAGTGTAAATTAGCAGAAGTTGTGCAGCTTTGTATCCCTTTTCACCATTCTGTAGAAGTCTGTTTACTAAACTAAAGCTTACAGCAGGATGGTTATTTTGAATTTTAGCAGTTTTTGATACTGAGACACTGAATTAAGTATGAAGTTATACACCAGACCTTGTTTTTACTTACCAGAAGGTGTTGGGGACAGAACAACAGGTCGTATAGTACATCAAAACCCAGTAGTTTGGCTCTTTAAGGAGGAGGGGTTAGTAGCTTGAATGATATTTTTTTTTTTCGCAAAGAAATTGTTGGCGAACAAACCAAAAAATGTTTGACAAAATGTGCTTTCATTTTCAGACTTTGGGGTGAACCTGTAAATCTACGTGAACAACACGATGCTTTAGAATTTTTTAATTCCTTGGTGGACAGTTTAGATGAAGCTTTAAAAGCTTTGGGCCATCCAGCAATGTTAAGTAAAGTTTTAGGAGGGTCCTTTGCTGATCAGAAGATTTGTCAAGGATGCCCACATCGGTAAGTGTTGAAGATTATCATCTTTTTTACAGAAAAACAACCCGTTTTTGTATCCTTGTAAAAGTAATTAGAGTCAGATAGTGGGTTTTTTAAGCTAATAGATTTTGCTACCTTATTTTTTCTCCAGGTGAACATTCATTTGTTTACAAGTGCCTTGAAGTAATTAATCATTATTGCTTCTACTTCACAGATTGTATATGAAGTGTTGTGTATTGATCAAGGCAGGAACAAAATATGCTCTTTCATGTTAAAAGTGAAAACAATTGTAGGGACCAAATGCAATTTAGAAAATTTTAATACCTGGCCAACAATTGTTTCTGTCTGTGGTTTTCTATAGCATGTGTTTAGAGCTGAGCCAAGTAGGAATCTTGAGTTCCAATGAGTAAAACTGTTCATAGTCACTATGTAACCTGTAATTAAGGACAGTGGTACAGGAGGTTCATCTTTTTCTTAAGGGTTCTGCTGTATTTGTAGTTAACTTTAAATGTGAATACTGGAATTCAGCTTTGTAGAAGGTATGTAAGAAACCACCTGTGCCAAACCAGACTGCAAGTCCATAGCTCACTGTTTTGATGATGGTTGTTAATGAAGGAATAGAACTAGGCATTGTAAAGTTTTAATTCCCTCGACTTCTTAATCTGTCTCTCATTTTAAGATGGATGGTTAAAATTGTGTGCAAAATTCAGGATGGCCTAATGATGAACTTATTCTTTTTTGCATTTGGCTTTGTTTTATTATTTTATTTAATTTCTGTCACTATCAGTTGGCCTTCTTACTCTCCAGATCATGTGTGGTTCTTAAACAATACAGATCTCTGTACATTGCCATTGCAAATTCTCTTTATTTTGAAAGCTGACCATTTCCTTTAGTCTTCAGTTAGCAATTAAAAAACAGGAAAAACTGATACAAATGGATTTTATTGAAGTAATCTTTCAACTTCAATTGAGCTAATGTATGAATAAGAAGAATTTGTAAAGTGAACGTCTTAGGTTGCATGGATTACAGTGGGTGACTAGAAGTGAGTTGAAATACTGCAAGGTAAAATGATAGCACTGATTTTGCTTTATATGTAATGGGTAATTAAATGGCAGATGCAGAGGTGAAGCAACATGAATTACCATTCATTCCTGATATTATGTACTATCCTGAAGTATTTTCTGTGTTTTTGGAATTCCTACTGGATTTGCATAATTGTGCTTATTAATAAAAATGTTACCCTGACTGTAGTTTAGGGAGGAGAAAACTCGTGCTAACTAAACTGTGGATTTGTATAAGGGAAATTAACAGCTTTCCTATATTTTGTAAGTTCTTTAATGGATGAATGAATATTGCTGTTGGTTGAAGTGTTTCTAAATATTTTTTTATTCAGTCTTTGAAGGCTTGATTGCGTATCAGGGAAACAAGCCCTTCGGGGTTACAGTGGAATAGATGCAGCTTTTTAAATTAATTCATCGCTTCTTTATCTATATAAACAAAAAGGTGTTTCCAGGATGTATCAACTGGTTGTCTCTCAAGCATTACTGGTTCAGTGCTAGAGATTCTTTTGTAGATTATGTTTAGAACACAGTGTGAAAGCCAGTCCTAAACATGCAAAAAGATTTTATGAAGATGGTGATTCAGAGATTTTTACATAGAAAATAAAAAAGCTTTTTGTTTGTTTTTTTTCTGAATTGGCATCTGTTTTGAAGTGTTGTCTTTAGGTGTAATACGGTATTTGTGTTTATCAGTCTAATTCCTGACCATAAAAATACAGTGGGCAGCTACTGTAATGTAATTGTTGGAAAACTGCAGTAAAAAAGAGTTCAGGTCTTTCACTGCTTACACACTGTAGCACGTGTAAAACATAAAAAGTTGAACACATTCCTGCCTTTTTCATACATTTACCTATTCATTCCTAGGTACGAATGTGAGGAATCCTTCACAACTCTGAATGTAGATATAAGGAATCACCAAAACCTTCTTGATTCTTTGGAACAGTACGTCAAAGGAGATTTATTGGAAGGTGCAAATGCATATCATTGTGAAAAATGCAACAAAAAGGTAATGTTTCCTAATGTATTAAATTTGTGTACAACTGTGATGTTACAGCTGTACTAAGTTCAGTCTTAGTTCATGTTCAGTCTTTTCATTTCTCAGTTTGGTATTTGGTGACAGTAAATGAATGGAAATTTGAGAGCTGGTAACTGTTAATGTCCTTTTTTAGGTGGACACAGTGAAACGCTTGTTGATTAAGAAGTTGCCTCCAGTTCTTGCAATCCAGTTGAAACGATTTGATTATGACTGGGAAAGGGAATGTGCAATCAAATTCAATGATTATTTTGAATTTCCACGAGAACTGGACATGGAGCCTTACACGGTGGCAGGCGTAGCAAAATTGGAAGGGGATGATGTGAATCCTGAAAATCAGATAATACAAAACGAGCAGTCAGAAAATGAACACTCTGGGAGCACAAAATACAGACTTGTGGGTGTACTCGTGCACAGCGGCCAGGCCAGCGGCGGACATTACTACTCTTACATTATCCAGAGGAATGGTGGAGATGGTGAGAAGAATCGGTGGTACAAATTTGATGATGGAGATGTGACAGAGTGTAAAATGGATGACGATGAAGAAATGAAAAATCAGTGTTTTGGCGGAGAGTACATGGGTGAAGTGTTTGATCACATGATGAAGCGAATGTCCTACAGGCGCCAGAAGAGGTGGTGGAATGCTTACATTCTTTTTTATGAACGCATGGACACGATAGACAAAGACAATGAACTAATAAAATATATTTCAGAAATCGCTATCACCACTAAACCCCACCAGATTAAAATGCCCTCCGCCATCGAGCGAAGCGTACGGAAGCAGAACGTGCAGTTCATGCACAATCGGATGCAGTACAGCCTGGAATATTTCCAGTTCATAAAGAAGTTGCTTACTTGTAACAGTGTCTACCTAAATCCTCCTCCAGGTTAGTGTGGTAGTGTGATAGTTATGGGTTCATTTCTTGAAAGAAGAGTTTTGGTTTGTCTGGCCAAGGATTTATCTAGCCAATGAAAATTTGGTGTGTCCTGCTATGAATACTCTTGTCCTTGTGGACTTTTGCAGTTAGACACCTGCTATTCAGTTGTTCATCAGTGATAACTTGGCAGAATATTTATCAAAAAATACTTTGATAAACTATCAGCTATTACTCAGTTGCTGTACTAAATCAAATTAAAATACTCAAGTTCGAGGGCTCTTTTGCTGAAAACAGTTGTCAAAGGTGAGATGCTGAATTCGTGAAAGTCAGACATATGTTATCCTCCAGGTACCTATATTAAAGCTTACATTTTCAAATTATACATTATAGAAGCTAGAGGCTATTTTGATCAAGTTTCTTCTAAAATTGGAAGACCACGTCAGACAAAACAGTAATCTGAAATCAGTTAAATTATTAAAAGCTGCTTTTACTTTGTCTACATGTGAGTATTCTGATTTTTCTTTAGGACAAGATCATCTGTTGCCTGAAGCAGAAGAAATAACTATGATTAGTATTCAGCTTGCTGCTAGATTTCTCTTCACCACAGGATTTCATACAAAGAAAATAGTCCGTGGCCCTGCTAGTGATTGGTATTTTGTCTTTTAACAACAATTACTATTTTGGAAGTTTGATGTCTTTTAAAAGATCCCATTTAGATACATGGTGAAGGTGCACGTGAAGAGGGGAGAGAATTTGAATAGAATATACTGGGAAGAATTTGAACCTTAAAATATCCTGCTGATCTGAACAGCTTCAAATTTTGTTTTCAAACAGATCTTAAATCTGTCTTTTTGTCTGTCTTTTAAAAAGAATGAAAGAATGGAAGCTGTTGCTAGCACAGAACTAACAGGTTATGTTTTCTGACAAATTCGGAGTGTTTTTACTGAGTAGTTTTAAACTAAGCTCTTCACAACCCATTGTTGCAGCTTATATTTGTATTCTGTTAGTGAAACATGCATATAGTCTCTGAGACACTGTTGGCAGGGTACTTTATATACATTGCTATGGGGCCTGTAATTCAAATTCACACTGTGACCAACAGTCACATCTTACTCATTTTAGTCTTTAAGCTGGGTTATTCTCTGCTGGGGAGAAGAGTGTGGGTTACTACTGGTCAAATTGGAGAGAAAATCTAGTATTCATGGCCAGTAGTTTACCAGCTACTACTAAGTAGTTGTGTAATACATGGCAAATTCATACCTCCAGTAGCAACTTCCAGAGTAGCTGAAGTTACTCCTTTTATTTTAGGAGATCAAAAAGAGTTGAAGTATTCCTGCTGGAAGGACAGAGTAATGCAAGACCCTCTCTGAAACATATTTTAGTCTTTGGGTATTGGTTTTTCATTTTGTGGGGCTTTTTAAGATCTGTAAATGAGACTATAAATTCTCGTTAGGTTACATATTTAGTTATGTGTCATATACACAGCTTATGAAATCCACCTGTGTTCTCTGCTGCTCACCCTGTTCCCCAGTTCCAGCACAGAGAGAATGGTGGCTGCCAAAATAGGACCTGCTTTGAGGAGTATTTAGGAGGTGTAATGTTGTCTTATAGGTGATAGAAGTAAAATGTTACAGTTAAGTGTTAGGGTTTTAATTGAAGGATGCTTCCATTTGTGATTGCTCACGAGAGTATCGCTGTAAGAACTACAAATTATCTGATTAGAATCATTTTGTGAATAAAAATATTTGGGGATCACCTTTAACACATATTTTCTTCAAACTCTGCAAAAGAACATGTCTGTCAGAATTCACTGATGTCTGCATTTGGTCGTAATGGTGTCACCTCCTGTTTCAGGTATGATGCCCTATGCATCCTGCTCCGTCACAGCAAGAATGTACGCTTTTGGTTTGCACACAACGTCCTTTTCAACGTTTCAAACCGCTTCTCTGAGTATCTCCTGGAATGCCCCAGTGCAGAAGTGAGGGGTGCATTTGCAAAACTTATAGTATTTATTGCACATTTTTCATTGCAAGACGGACCATGTCAATCACCTTTTGCCTCTCCTGGACCTTCCAGTCAGGTATTTAATTTTCTGACGAAAAGCTTTTGAAACTTCCTCTTACTTCTTCATAATAAGCATTTAATGTAAAGCAAACTTTGGAGTAGATGCATCAGTGTTGGCTGGAAAGCTGTACAGCGCATTTTGCACTACAAAACAGGATATAACTCAACCAGTTGATGAGAGAGTTGCTATCAGAGGGCTTCAGTTTCTCCTCATTTGTAAATCTCTGTGAAGGCTCAGTGGGAGCTTTGAGTTGGGAGTGTGAAACCTGCAAATAAAAGCAGTGGCTATTTTAGTGAAGTAATGTGTAGGGAAGTGAACCCTTGTTTTTATTTAGAACTTCAAGACAAACAAACAAGCCCCCACAAACAAATGAACACTAACCTCAAAACCAGCAGGAGTTCCATAAGTTTTAATCCTGTGTATCATGCAACAGTGAAATTGTCAAAAATTGTAACTTAGTGTGGGAGTAGACAATGAATTGCCTGATTTTACACACCTACAACTGACAAACAAAAAAAAAGCCTGTATCTTACTGTAATATATGTGATAGCAGTGGTTTTGTTTGGACTCTATTAAAAAAGATCAACCTTTTTGAGCCTTTGCTTTTTCATGTTTTTGATGTCTACAGTGAAGCACTTTTTGCTTACATGGTTTCTCTCACCTTCTCAGAATGTTTTTCACTACAGTGTCCAGCAAAAGAATTTGTGTAAAGTTAAAGCTACACAGGTTTAGGAAGTGTTTTGTATCATGAGGTATTTGAGATACACCTGTAGAGGTGATTTGGTTGTCTTAGTGTATGAAGTTGTCAATGGAATTCCTCCCTGCCCCATTCAGTATTTACGCCTGTCTTCTATTGGAAAAAAAAGCCCAGTTAGAAGTTTCTATAGCTGCATAATTTCTTGGACTTACATGGTATTGAGTGATGGGAGTCTTACTCCGTATCTGTCCATGTCTTTTTCTCTGTATGAGACACAGAAGACTGACCAGCTGCTGATACTTTGGAGCTTGTATGAATCCCATACCTTTTAACCAGTTCTGTTTTCTATCGTCGTAAAAAGTATAAACTACATGAAGTTGTGATAGGTTCAGCCATTAACAGTAGAACTTTTTTCTTTCTGTAGGCTTACGATAACTTAAGTTTGAGCGATCACTTACTGAGGGCGGTACTAAATCTTCTAAGAAGGGAAGTATCCGAACACGGGCGCCACTTGCAGCAGTATTTCAATCTGTTTGTGATGTATGCCAATCTAGGTAAGCAGATTGCTTCAACTGGTGACACTGTAATAAACTGGGATTTTATTAATGGTACAATTACAGAGGTAACAGCAGGAGAATCCAGTTTTCCATCCTTAGGCAGATTGTTATCATTACATGTCAAATAAATGCTCCCTAGCATCTGTGTTCCTCCTCTTTGGAGTTTGGGGCTTCAGGCTCCCTATTAACCTTGGAAGATAAACATGAGAAGCTTGAAGCAGTAAGACAATGTCGTGCTCAGAGAGGGTGGGGGTGAAATTTTGTAAAATACTTGACCATTGCTGTTTATAATCTCATGCAGGAAGTAGACAATTTTAAAGGAATTTAATTTCCTATCTCTAAAATTAATCTAGATAATTGTGTTAATTTAATTACACCTGTAATGTCTGTTGCTTTCATGTACTTTGCCTGCCAAAGCATTCTCTGTCTAGCAGGTTTCTACCATGACCCCTAGAATAGAATTAATGTCATTGCAGAGAAGAGAGATGCAATTCTTCTGCTCCAGCTTCTCTTTTCTTCTTCACTAGCTTTTCATAGTCAGTGCAGTTCAGGCCTCTGAGTAGGAGAGCACTCAGAGACTAGATAGGAAAATACAACTTTATTTGTGGATCTGATCATTATCACAATCTACCCTGCAGAGATAAATCTGGAAATACTGATACAATAAGCAGTTGTCCTTGTCTTACTACTGTTTCCTGAAGGCTTCTGTATGGATATAGAGTTCATTCAGCAAAACCCACAATAGCATCATTCCTGCGTTCTGTGAAAAATATTGTCTGACATTTTGAGAAATCAAATAGTAAATTGTTCACATCAAAGCAAGTGAGAGGTCAGTTCTACACAGGATGCTACACAACTATCTAGCATAATGAGAAAAAAATGCCATAAAAAAAGCACTTACACTCCTTCTTATCAGAAAGATGGAAGGTAAGGTCCAGTTGTATTTCAGAATAAGAAAAGACTGGGAAATGTATGAAAAATCATTACTTTTAACCAAAATAAGAAACAGAATGCAAGAAGGGACGTAGTGAATTTCATGGTAAGTACTTGTGTAGTATGTGCAAGGTATTCTTGCAGTAAAACCAGGTGTAGGTTTGGATTTTTTGGTTGGTTGGGGTTTTGGAGGTTTTCTTACTGATTTTGTAATGTAATTTGCATTTATTACATTGTATGGCACAGTTAGAAGTGTCTTAAGTTTGTAATTGATGTATCTAGGACGTGATCAAAAAATAACAAAATACACTTTGGGGGGTGTTTTTCCTATCCTGGGCCTCGCGATAAAAGGGTTAATTCCTTGTCCAAAAGACTTCTCTGAGGCTTTGCTATTAGCCCAGGTGTTACTTATGAGTTGCTTAAGTGTTAATGAGCACTGTGAAGAAACTGTAGTAATTTACAACTCTCCTTCAATGTGATTTTTCAGCTGTATATAATTTTGTTGTGCATCTTTATTGATTTGATTATTTTTCTCTAGAAAGTATAAATGAGGGTTTAATAGAACCCAGGAACTAAAAAGTTGCGAGCCATATAAACTCTTGTTATTTTTCTTTTAAAAAATTCTAAAAATAATGTATTTTCAGTGCCAGAAACAAGATTTTTTTTTTTCCTCCCTGCCCCATAAAGGTGTAGCAGAGAAGACACAACTTCTGAAACTAAATGTTCCTGCAACCTTCATGCTTGTGGCTCTGGATGAAGGTCCAGGCCCTCCAATTAAGTACCAGTATGCTGAGCTGGGGAAGCTGTACACTGTCGTGTCACAGCTGATCCGCTGTTGCAACGTCTCATCGCGGATGCAGTCTTCTATCAATGGTACAGTGAATTCTAACTTTGCTTTAGATCCATTGGCTGTATCAGTAAATGTCTTTTTGTGCATATTTAGCTATTATTTATAAAGTGGATCAACTGGAAAAATGTTTTGCTTTTATATGTAGCATCTCCTTTCATTTAAAGACACAAATCTGTCAGAAGCAAAACTGATTTGTTATACGAAAAAGACCAAGACAGAAATCTGTTCTGTATTTTATGCTGCTTGGCTTATTCCTTAAAAATACTGGGAAATATTTTGTAAAGTAGGAGGTTGCTCATTACAAAATAGTAATGCTTTTAAAATAGTTTAAGCCCATTGTAAAGAGCTGTCCAAAGATATTTTTATCCTGAGTAGGCGATAAAAAAATAGACTACAGAAATAATCTGTACAGGAAAACCACCATAGCAGGTTTTGAGATAACTGATGGTGCTTACCACTGAAGAGATGTTGCATTGTTTTGGGTAGCTCTTGAATATGACTTGGTGCTTACTCACACTCAAGACAGCAAACAGAAGCCAGCGCTTCAATTTAGAAAAGATAAAGAATCAGCTAGAAATTGATTAACCACAGTGTAAATCATTAACATTTCCAGTAGCTGAATAGAGTGCAGTTATTTTTGAGAAATGGTGACAGAATATTGGACCATGTGGACTTTATAGCCTGTATCTGTACACATTCTGCTAAGCATATTTTAGGAAACATAATTAGAAATCTGTAGAGAAGCTATTTAATGGTAAACTCATTACAGCTTGATGTGTCAGGCTATAAAGTCAATAGGCTAGACTATGCTATAGTGAGATTAATGAACTGAAAATTTTATTGTGCTGTAATAAGCTTCAGAATCATGTGGCAGTTCTGGTTGGGGTTTTTTCCAGTGCATTACTTGAAGCTTGAACTGAAAAGATATTCTACCCGTGAAAAAGAGTTGTATATTCACAGTATTCATAATATTGTACTAAAAAAGATTATTTGTATGATCGTTACTCTGACTACTAATTATGATTACTGTTTGCATAATAAAGTTATTTTTTGCTTCAGCTTATTAAGCTAGAAAAGTTCTCCCTTGGACTTCTGGGCATCTTCAAACAGTAACTCAAAACACTGCTGAATTTAGAAACATCAGGAGCAAATTAACATTCTTTCACTATACAAAATGAAGCTGACTAAATAACATACATTAATTACAAAAGTGTATTTATTCTCTACACTTAAGAGAGACCGTTTTAATGTAGATATTCCCCTGAATACTTTTGCATTGTCTTGTGAAGTAAACAGACACTGTGTCCTTAAAATATGACTTGGGCTGTGTTACACAAGCAGTGAAGTAGATAAATTCAGGAGATAAGAGGATTTCTCTGAGGAATCTCAGTGATTTCTCCTCTTGCATATAAACACATCTCCAGCTGTTCTGCTTTGATTGTCACTGCATAATCTTATCAAAGAAGGAGAAGTAGCTCTCTCAGGCAGCAAGTGTCAAGCTTCACAAACATAAAAATTAGTTATTTCCTACGATTTTTTTTTTCAAAGAAAGTCAGCTGTTAAGGGAGGGTTTGTGGTTTTTCTCCATCTGTGTTTTTTGATGAGTTACACCAATTTATATTTTGGAGTGTCGACACTGAAAGTATTTCAGCACCTTTAATCTGTAATAACTGTTTGTTCCAGGTAATCCCCCACTTGCGAACCCTTACGGTGATCCTAATTTATCTCAACCTATAATGGCACTTCAGCAGAATGTAGCAGACATTCTGTTTGTGAGAACTAGTTATGTAAAGAAAATTATTGAAGATTGCAGCAACTCTGAGGAGACCATCAAGTTGCTTCGTTTCTGCTGTTGGGAGAATCCTCAGTTCTCTTCCACAGTCCTCAGTGAACTACTTTGGCAGGTAAAAATAAAAAGCTAGGAGAAAGATGGGAATAAAAATGTGTATGATTCTGCATTTATATGTAAGAACGTTGTATTAAATACTGAACAGGTGCTTGATAAATAATCTTTCCTCAAGATGGCATCCTCTGTCAGTATTTACCGTCTTAGGTCTGTACATCACGTTGGAGTACTGTGGGAAGTGCTATATGAGTTTAGGGGAGCAGTCAACCTTTAACGAGTCAGGAACGATGTGTTAAGGGTGGAAGGTAGACCAAGGTGGTCTTTGTGTATTTCAGGAGCATCTGCTAAAGCTTTCTGTCATTATCCATAAAAGAGATTTGTTGATGACATAGGAAGTTGAAATAATTTCCTAAGAACTCCCTTGTATATATTTCAAGTATGTCCATAAGGTTCTTTTTACAAGACTGCCAAACATATTTGGCTTCAGACTCAGCAAATAATCTTTGATACTGTCTTATATTTCCTCTGTAATCTCTGTAAGGTCAGTTACACTTTTCCACTCCAAATAAATTTTTTTACTTCTGTTAGCCTTTCTGTGTATTTGCACATTTATTTTCATGTAACATCACATTTTTCTATGTCACATTGTTTGACACTTGAAAGACTCATAAGCACTTTACTGATGTTTTGCTAGCCATGTATTTTACATTTTAGGATTACCTTTGAAGATAACCTGTGAACACTTCCTAAAAGTAGCAATACCAGTGCAAAATGCCATTTTGTAATTTTGCTTTTCTAAAGGTATTTTTAAAGGTATTTTATTTCAGCATGTCATGTTTGGGGCTTCAGATGAATTGTGTCACAAAGTCATAAAGAAACATTTTGTCCTCTACATAACGTACTATAGTTCAAAACAAAACAAATCAAAGTTGCAACCCAATAAATTCCTGACATAACCAACACTTTCTAGAAAAGAAGTATTGTATCCTGAAATATCCTTTGAATTACAGTAAATTTCAAATTAATTGTGTTCTTACATTTCACTGTGTAAGCTGCATGCTTCAAGGAATGCTTTCTTACGTTTCCTGCATTTTCACTTTTTAGGTTGCATACTCATACACATATGAGCTTCGACCTTATTTGGATCTGCTTCTGCAAATCCTGTTAATTGAGGACTCTTGGCAAACTCACAGGTCAGTATTTACCTGTCTTTTAGTAGTTCAATATTGTTTTGTACAGATTGTTTTTCCAGTGGTTCTCTTGCTAATCCTTTCAATAGGTTTGTTTTAAATAGGTTTTAAATCAAAATTCACAAATCCACATTTTTTCATGGTTTTATCTGAAATTTTGAGATTAGTATAATTTTTCACCTTCCTTACTACTGAGAAATTTGTTATAACACCTGGATTTCTCACATACAAGAGAATGTGGTATTTAGGTTAAACTCAGTGGTCTCCCCGTGAGGTGCTCAGATTGATTCTTAGAAACATCCCCTTCAGGTGGGTCAGCAACAGCCTGGGCTTGCTCAGGAGCACATCAGTCGTAGCAGTGGTACCAAGACATGCATGAAGTGTGGCAGAAAAATATATGTCAGACATAAGTATTCTCTATATGATCACATTTCAAGAGAATTTTAACTTCAGCATATTACATATTAATCCAGTTTAAAACCTAGTTTTTGTATGTCTACAGAATAAAGCTTTTGAAAGTTATTAAAAATTGTAATTACTGCATATGCTATTTGTGAGAATAGTCAATTTTTCAGAAGTTTAATATAAAAGTAGTAGGTGAGATAACACAAATGTCACCAATATGCTACCTGTCAGTGTTTGGAAATGTCACTGTTTCATAATAAGCAGTTATAGGTAGTATGGGATTTACTGGATCATTTCCAACTGTGTCTCATAGGACATTTCAAGTACTTTAAGTGAGAGCACACTTGTTGGGTATGTGAACTCCTGTCCTTAGCTGTGGAAGCAGACTGCTCTTTTAGGATGTTACCAATTGCCTGGCCTCATTTTAGGAAGGACTCAAAGGAGATTGTGGTCTGGCTTAACCAAACTCCAGAACATGGTGACTTGAGTTGTAGGGATTTCTTAATTTTCTTTCTGGGAATTGCTGTGCATAAATAATGCAGTTATCTTATATTTTCTTCTGGATAAACAAATAATTCCATAAGGTAAGTTCACAGAATGTTGGAGGATAGGCATACTTTAATAGAAATGAAGTTAAATAATGGATTTTTAGGGTTGAACTGCTGGTGAGAAATGGTGGAAGTGGTTGTTGGGGATAGTGCTATATTTGGAATAAGAGGGTATGAAGGAGGTGGAATGTTGTGGTATGGCTTCTCTGGAGAAGTACATCACTCCATGTTCCATAGCAGTGTCAGGAGTATAACTGCTCTGTGGAATTGTGTTAGGCTTCTGCAGAGGGTATTAAATGGCCAGCTCCAGGCATCCACTGATTGCTTGCTGCCACTTCTGGCCGTAGCTCGAAGTACTTGTCTCTACCCTGTTCTTGGTTTTGCTGTGATCATCAGAGAGTTTTAATGATCTTTGTCTTCTCTTTAAAAAAACAAACAAACTAAACCCCACAAACAGTGAAATTGTCTATGATAAATGGTGTCTTGTAACTCCTGGAAAACAAGTCTGATCTGACCTTGGGCAGTGTGCATCTCATGGGGCAATTTGTCTTCTTGATACTGCAAAGATCACTGCTGCTGGCCCTTGGCATCAGACCCATTCTCTTAAACTTCTTTTGATTTGACAAATTCAGGTGCCAGGTTTGGAATGATAATGGTACAGGTACTGTTAAATTAAATTAACTGAAGTAAAGCTCATCACTGCTTTACAGATGGAGCCTGGGCTGACTGCTGCCAGGGCTATGAGGAAAGAGGGCAGTTACCTTCCCTGTCATGAGTGTAGCTCTTTGAGACATCAGTGTAGGTTCTGTGCCCCCTCTGACTTTTTCTCAAAGCCAAAAGTACGTCAGTTCTGGGTTTTTGCACAGTTTCAGGGTAGTAATTAATTCCTCTGCCCTGTTGAAGAGCAGAAGGCACAGAAACTGGGCTTAGTTCCAGGGAATGCCCAAGTCTCTTATCCTCATGCACAGATAGGTACCATTCATTCCCCTTCAGAGGAGCTGCATGTAAAAGGGTGTCTTTGAGAAGCCTAACTGAGTGAAAGTAATCATTCTCTTGTGGATTTAAGTCTTCCAATTCTGTAAGGACCTATTGGGTTTAAAGGGCTGATCTGTAAATGCAGTAGATACTTTAGTAATAAAAATTAAACTGTTAAAGTTGATTACTGTGAATAGAATTAATCATACTTGCATTTTTTATGTATCTTGTACTGTTATATTTTTAGCATGTTTGGTAGTACTTAAACTAAGTTATATATATGACATGTCAGGTTAATTTTCTGATTTTAAAAAAACTCTTATCTAGCACTGGAAGTCAGAACATCAACTGTCCCTTTTGAAATTGCATTATATATAGAGCCTTAATTTGAATCCTGAAACTCTTTAACAGTTAAAGTTTTGTCATTTTGGTTTGTTTTTCTCTAGGATTCACAATGCACTTAAGGGAATCCCGGATGACAGGGATGGACTCTTTGACACCATTCAGCGCTCGAAGAATCATTATCAGAAAAGAGCTTACCAGTGTATAAAGTGCATGGTAGCTCTCTTCAGCAACTGCCCTGTAGCTTACCAGATCCTTCAGGTGATACCTTTCATTCTGTTTCTTGCTGCTTTTTTCCCAGTTCTGTGTTTAAAAAGAAAACAAAACCAAACCCCACCATTATATAGTTTTTAACACCTTGATTAAATTATGACTTTTGGGTACAACTCATTTGAACCTCCTGTATCACAAGGTCATTATAGGGATTGAAAGCAGTTTGGTTAAATTCACACTCATTTGCAGCTGTGATGCAGCTGAAAATCTGCAGACTTTATTTCAAATTTGAAGTTTTCTTTGGGGAAAAAAGGATGTTTGGGACTCTTTTAAACAGCAGCAGATAGGTTGGTGGTCTTTTCTCTGACAGCTGATGTATAGGAAAGGAAAAATACTTGTTTTCAATAATAAAGGAAATAATTGTGAATTTTCACTTTCCATCTGCAGAGCAATGGAGATTTGAAGAGGAAATGGACCTGGGCAGTGGAATGGCTTGGAGACGAGCTGGAGCGTAGACCATACACTGGCAATCCCCAATACACCTACAATAATTGGTCTCCACCGATACAGAGCAATGAAACATCAAATGGCTACTTCCTAGAGAGGTCACACAGTGCTAGGATGACTCTTGCAAAGGCTTGTGAACTCTGCCCAGAGGAGGTAAAGAATTAATTTGACTTTCAATTGAAAATTTGCATAAAGTCCTCCTGTAAATAATTAGCCTTAGCAGCAGTCTCCACTCATTAAAGATGTAACACATTTCATAAGTATTTTATAAATATGGATTTATATTTCTGTTTTTCAGTTTTTATTACTGTTCCTATAGGCATCTGTCACAGAATTAGCAGTATAGAACTGAAATTAACCCTTTAAAGTAGATTGAATGGGTCTGTATTTCCAGTAGTACGTTGATAGAGGAAATTTTTATTTGGTACAATACAAGCTGTAGGTGACAGAGTGGGGTGGAATTTTTCTCTATATGTCTAAAACATGACTCTAGCTTGTCTGAAACAATCACTTGCACATAGCATTGGTTCTGGCTGGAATAACTGTAATATGTTTTACCTAAGTAAATTAAATGGGCATTTTCAAACTTTAGGAACCAGATGATCCTGATGCCCCAGATGAACATGAATCTTCTCCACCTGAAGATGCCCCACTGTATCCCCATTCACCTGGTTCCCAGTATCAACAGGTAAAAGCTCTGAGTTGAACTATTTATTCAGAGTTTCAGGTTTGCTTTTTCTAGCATTTATGGTGACTTAAATTATAGCATTTAGCCAGAAGCATGTTATTGTCAAATACCATATTTGGAGGAATAAAGATAAAGGTACACCTCCATTTTTCCAGGAGTACTTTCACCATCAGGCTTCCGGTGAGAATTTTAACAGATCAGAGATTAATCATCCACAGAAAGAGCAGAGAGATTGATGCCATCACAGCCTAGTGTGTACTGGATTTGATTCTGTTGTATTTATTGACTTTGATAATATTTTGTGAGTTGCTTTCTTGTTTTCAAATATAAGATCAAGTCTCAAGGCCTGAATTTGGATAACTGGAAGGCTTTTGGAAAAAAGCAGATGGCTTTATTGCCATGTAACTCGTGCTATAAACACTGATCTCTAATCTTAAGTACATATGAAATCTGAATCTGTTTTTATGTTAAATAGCTGCTTTGTTAATACTTTCCAGTGGAAAGCCAGATCTGGAAGAAATCATGAGGGTCTTCTTACTGAATTGACTAAATTATTAGATCCCTCACTTAGTTGCCATTTTTTGTTCCAATTCATTTTGTGTATTCCAAATCTGCTAATTTAATTTCCTTTCCTGCCCAAATTCGTTTTCCCCTCCATCTTGCTTTCCTTACTTGATGTTCTCAGCAGAGCAGTTGGTAAGTCATGCAGATTTTCCCACTCCTTCCTGAGCTCCCGAGCTCAGACACATTCCGTAACCTCACCATTGCCCTTGTCATGTGTTCACTTTCTTGCAAGAGATGGCATTTCTCACTAACACACACACACAATCCTCTTACTCTTGGTTTCTCCACGAACTCTGCAAAAAAGTAGATAAATGAGGTGTTTTCGTTTGCCAGATCTGTGTGTGACTTTTTAAATTGGGGCAGAGCATTTGCAGAAAACTGCGGGTCTAGATTTCGTTTAGTTCTGTAACAGTGAGGTTTCCCCCTTAAAAATTAAACTATGCTGCGTAAACACAGGTTTGCTTTTTCCATTGTTTTAGGGAAAAAAATCAAGCCGGTTGAATCTGTTAATAAAATATGTGCACGGTTTAATGTGGCAGCACATAGGCAACCTCTCTGGGTCTCCTTTTTTCCTTTCTTGCTGCTTTTGCTTTGCATGTAACTGTGATTCAAAAGCTGACATTACTGTTTGAACTGATCCTTTTATCTTTACAATTTGAAAGTTTGTTCCTCTTTTGTGTGAATCGGCAAGGTAAGTGAAAGGTGTGAATCAGAGGAATGAAGCAGCTGGGATGTGTGTTCATAGGGATGTAGGTACACGAGAAGCTGGTGTGCTTGAGGATACTTTGCAGTGGGCTGAGTGGAAAGGGGGAAAGCAGGGAGTCAGGAGACAGCCCACAGGTTTAAATCTCTTTGAAATGTGTGTGCTTTGTTGCAGAATAACCACGTGCATGGACAGCCATATACGGGCCCGGCAGCACATCATATGAACAACCCTCAGCGAACTGGCCAACGAGCACAAGAAAACTACGAAGGCAGTGAAGAAGTTTCCCCGCCTCAGACAAAAGATTAGTGAAATGCACATAATCAATTAACTTGCTCCATCAAGACTGTGCACCCAGGCCTTACAGTCCAACCTTTCTCTGTGTCTGGCTAATATTTAAAACTAGAAAAACTATTCCTAATCAACATGGAGTGGAGAGTCTATTCACTGTCTTATCTGCAGAAAATTGCTGTCAATATATAACCCGCCTGCAGTGGAAAGTGTATAGTGTTTTGTAATAAATGGCCTGATGCTAATGTGTAAATGGCAAAGGTGTATATAGTATATTAATGTTTGACTGTTAATTCTTGAGCAAGAAACATTTTTTTTTGTCTTGATGAGACTCACAGATCTACAAAAACAAAAAAATAATTTCTTGATATATCTGCTGCGCTCTGCAACCAGTGTTGCCTGCCTCATGGCAGTTGGATCAACTCCTTTACGAAAAAGCCTATCCATGTCAACCACAAAAATAGTTTCATGTTAATTCTTTGCCACTGGAGTCGATTTTACTATGAGCAACGTAATGGCTGGTAACCTTTTAATTATTTGGTTGATGTGGAAAATTGGTGATGTAACATTGTTTCTAGATCTTTTTTCATTGCCTTTTTCATTCTGGTATTAGGTTAATCACTTTGAAGCTATAGTTATGCTGTAACATTTAGCATGGCTTCACACCAAGTTAGTGTAGCCAGTGAGGGGAAAAAAAAAAAAAAAAACAAACGTGACAGCAGTTGTCCCAATGTGACAACTGTATTGCTCAGAACTTTTTCTTCTTACACCTAGACTATAAAATGGGGAGGGAAAATGTGACAAACAAGTGGTTTTCAGTTTCACATATGTTCCTCACATCTGATGTTTGACAGTTCTCTCTCTGGGTGGGATAAAGAACACTTAGTTTTCAGTAATAGGAATTTAAAAGATTTAAAACAAATATGCAAAAATTTGCTATGCCAGGATGCCTGGAGCATAATAGACTGTATTTGGTGTGCTTGTTTTGTTTCTTTGGTAGAGCTTATTAGATAAACTTCTAACACTTTCCTTCTACTGCATCCCAGTGAAGTGGAAGTCAACAAAATCACAGAGTACTTGTGAGTGCCACTGCACCAAGTTAACTTGCTGGTTTTCTGCTCGTTCACAGTTCTACTTGAAAGCGAGAATTGTCTTAGCTCTTTATCCATTATACAGAAAATCTTAACATTAGAAGCAGGGTTTGAATATAAAAGAAACTACTGGTTAGTCAAATACAATTCTGAGGTATCTCTATTCCAGAATAAACATTTGTTTAAAGACTTAAAGAAACGCATCAGTAAATACTGTATTTAAATGAAAATTGGTAACTTGAATGTGTGTAATTTTTTTGGAACCTGTCTAAAAACCAAATACCCCTGCAAAACAGATACAGCCCACCCTATACTATTTAAATATTTTGCTGTTTTATTTTATAGAAATTATTTTGCTGAATTCACAAATAGAATTTGATTTAAGAAGAATGTTTTGTCCTGTGGTGTGTGTTGTTTTTTGGGGTTTTGTTTTTTAATGGACTGCACAGAAAGGTGAATTCTGTGCAGTGGCAGTATGCTGAATTCTGGAACAACAGTCACACTGAGATTCTGTGCACAAAAAAAAAAAAAATTGGCCCTTAAGAATAAAATAATCAGGACAATTACACTGTAAAAGTTTCTTAATGTGATTTATCTTGTACTTTTTGTATGTTTTTATATATACATATATATATTTAAGAGCACAAGCTTGATGGTGTTTTTTACAAATGAGTTGATAGAAACAAAGCTGCTTATCAAATTAAAGGTCTGTAGTTTTGAAATGAACAATGGAAAATTCAGTCCAAGTGCATTCTTAGGCATTTAGTGTAACAAGGGAGGGACACAGAAGATTTTTGAATATGCTGTGTAGCGATGATCACTTTTATGCTTCCATGTTTTTCCTAGTGCTCAAGTTAATTCAGATTTTTTTCATAGTTTTTTAGTAATACCATTTTACCTGGATTTAGTAAATTTGGATAACATGTTCCCATTTATGTTTGGGGATGCTTGTTGGAGGTTTTAACTAAAAAAATTCTACCCTGAGTTCTCAAGTTGAAATATTTATTTGGACCAGTAATTGTTAAACAAGCTATCTCAGAGGCAATTATTACATATTTTGTACTATAGAGGTGAAATATATAATGTGCTAGTTCAGCCTTGCCAAATGTGTTTGCTTTTAATAGTGCAATGATTGTAGAGACATGTCTGACCTGTGACACTTTAACCTGTGGCTTTCTCCAGCCATCCCCACCCCTGCCCCAGAATTGGGAATGGCTGCAGTGGCAGTTGTTTTCCAGGCAGCAGACTGAGGATATTGTGCATCTTGGTGACATGAAGAAGGATAAACCCATATTGTTTGCTGCAGCTGTTGCTTTTTAAACAGGTAGCTCCAGCGTAAGGTGCAATATTTCCTTCACTCTGGGCAAAACCATTTTGAACTGTACTTCTTAACAAATATTGTACAAGCAAAAAGTTTGATATGCACGTTTCTGTCGCAGCATTTTGGCAGGTGACTTTCAGGCGATGCACCTGGCGATACCTCGTTGGTGATGGCACACTTTAAAGCAGTAGCCCTCAAAGTGCCTAAAGATTTAATTCCCCCATCACTGATTTCACTCCTGTTTTCTGTTTAGAACAGTTTCTAGGGAATCTCTGGTCTTCCATAAAACGAGCAAATAAATAGTAAAGCAATTCCTCGTGTTCCTGGCGATGTAACGTGGAATACATAGAAACTGAAAATCCATAGGTGATGTTGAGTCGGGGTTAGTGTGTAGTTTGACCTTGGGGGAAATCCATAACCTTACTGAGCAGAATTTCTCCCTCTTGTACATTTGGATTGTGGTTGTTTAGTGACTAAAATAAGCATTTAACACTTGCTACTGTCAGTGTTAAAAACAGTACAGCCATATATAAAAAGACTTCAGTCACTGTTTGTATATCAGTAAATGTACTACATTTTGGTCACAGAGTTGGTCACCTGCACCTGTGTTACCCCTTTGACAAGAAGGAGATGGCTCAGGGTTCAGTCAAAGCTTGTTTGTCCTGCAGGACCTAAACTTGTGGGGATGGACAAGCAGAACAGGACTCTGCTTGACTTGGAATTTTTCACATTATTTTCCCTGCTGACTACCAGCTCTGAAAATTTGCGTTCTCTGTTTTTCAAGCTTGTGTAGCTTGCTGAAATGAAGCCAGAAAGAAATGAAATTCCCCACTGACTTTTTTTTTTTTCTGAGTGAAACTTTAGACAACGTGAGAGATTTGTGTTATCATATTTGCTGTTATGCCTTCTCAGCCACTCTGTTGTGCCTAGCTTGTGTGTTTTAGCATATGTATCATGAAAAAGCACTTACGGTTCCAAAACTTCCTGTATATTTCCTGAGATCCAGGAGAGAAAGAGATTAGCCATTCTGCCAAAGCTAAAATGGGCAAAAATTGGCTGCTGTAGCAATTTACTTCATTTTTGGTTTCAATAAATTTTGTCTACCTCTTAAGTCTTTTGCCAGAAATGAGTAGGCTGATAAACTGTCAGGGCAAAGTGGCTCCATGTTTTTGTTGGCATGAGTTCCAGTTACTGGGCATTGCAGGGAAGCTTTCAGTGCAATGGATTTAGCTAAAAATGAAAGCTAAAGACTGACCATATAAATTAGAGGAAGAAGTGGCTTGTTAGGAAATTTGCAGAGTAACCAATTAAGCATTTAAATATCTTAGTTAAACCTTGTTAGCCCACACTTTCAAATCCACATTGAAAGTAAATTCTTCCCCCCTATGATGAAAGACACACCTTAATTTTTGGGAGGGTGAGATGCTGATGCCAGCCTCACATTTCTTAGGACAGGTGTGGGAGTTTCCCATTTGTAGCTCTGCTCCAGCACAGCATGATCAGGATGACAGTAATTTTGGCTCCTTGTCTTACTTTCCATGCTCTCCATCATGCTCATGGCACCACTTTCTTACAGCCATGAGGTCTTGGGAATAAAGTCTGCACCTGCCTTGCTTAGAGCCAGACAAAAGAGGTGTTCTGGGAGCAGTAGGAAGTGTCTTGTGCAGACCCAGTGCTGCACAGTGGTGCTGCAGTGGCAGAAAGCAAAATGAAAGGATCCCAGCTGCTTCCTGCTGCAGGATTCCTGCACTCCTTGCAGGTGCTCTCGTGAGGAAGATGACACCAAACCACTCTTTAGGGCTCAGTGCATTTTGTCCTGGCTGGCAGCTGGGATCAGAGTAAGCTCTGTGTGCCCTCTGTGCCATTTCAGGGTGTCCCTGTCCCTGCCTTCCAGTGGTCTTTGGGGATTGCCATGTCGGCAGTCAGTTGGCTGAGACTTGCCCTCCGTTCCAGACTGGAGGAAGGGCTTTAACCCAACCCGAGCACTGTCACTTTTCACACTGTGGAACTACCTAAGGTTTGTACCATGGATTTCCATTTATTTCTAAGGTACAAAAGTCTCCCCTGGGCTGTTTTAAAGTGTCCAGTAACCGTACCTGTGTCATTTTTTTACAAGAGCAAGTGCACAGCCTCACCCCTGCCGTGTCTGTTAGGGTAAGGCTGTCCCTGGAAGTGTGTTGACAGAGATTCCAGCCGTTAAATTCAGACATCCTCATCCTGCACTCTGATTTTCTAATGCAAGTTGTGGTGGATCTGTGGATTTCAGCAGCATTTCTGCGAGTTCAGTTGATTTCAGCACTGTAAGAGTGGAAGTTGGTGATGTGTTGTGGGGGTCAAGCCAGCTCAGTCAGTGGGTGGCACAGAAGACAGCTCTTGTTTTCAGACAAATCAAAACAAGCACGGGGGAGCCAGTTTCTGAAGGAGAAAAACACTCCTGAATAAGGGCTAACTTTTCATCAGATTTTTAGATACCCAACACTGTATTTTTTAGCTTTAGAACTCCTTGAAGCCACTTTTTGATAATAAAACTGACCTACAGGCTGTTTCCTTGGGAGAATTTAATATAGCCTTAAATCACATCAGCACAATTCTGAAATGACAGGGTCGTTGTTCAGTGGTCAAAATAATGTGCAAAAAATGTCTTCTAGTTTTTAACCATGAGATAACCTTGTGTAATGAAAACAAGAGGAAAAAGGTTCTATGACTTTACCCACGATCTGACCATAGAAGAACATCCAGTGCAGGAAAATAAGATCATTCCCTTCTCTGTTTCAGTAGTATTTAAAATGTCTGATAATTTTAGTTCTTAATTTGCCACTGCTGTTCCAGTGAGTTGGTGTGTTTTGCCCAAAGTGGTGTGAGCTGCACAGTCTGCAGCTTCCTGGTGGGTTTGCAGTGATGTCCCCTTTAGTCCTTACCAGAGCAAGACCTTTAAACGTTTGTTTTTCCCCCATAAGCTGTTCCCTGATCCACATTTCTGTTGTGGTGATGTGTTCCTGTTTTCAAACAATGCCCAGGGCTGGATGAATGCTTTCCGAGTGTGGTTTCACCTGAGCCATTAAGTGAGCAGTTCTGTTCCTTTGCTGTAGTGATACCTCTGTAGGTGCAGCTTTTAAAGGTATTGGCCTTTTTTGTAGCTTTATTTATTGATATGCTGCTCAGTTCTTGTCCCTCACTCTTAAATTCCTGTCCATCATTTCTTGTGATTCTTACAGAGTTTTTCACTCTGGATTGCAAGGATCATTTTTATATTCAATATTTTTGTATTTTCTTGGAATCAAATCCCTTCACTTGCCATGATGGTTGTTTACCTCCTGTTTTTACCTACACCTGCTGTCCTGCTGTTTGCTGCTGCAAGAAAAAAACCCGAAAAACCCTACATTTGCCAGGCAGCCTGGAGCCTTTCACAGTGCAGTAGCAGCAGCCACAGCCTTGACCAGGTGGGCTTTGTCATCTCTTAAATCTTCTCATCATTTATGTGGGATAGGAAAGCTTTGTGCTACTGATGGCAGTCTGAAATTCTAATAGCTTGTAGCTTACTAGGTTTCTTTGGTTGGTTGTTGTTCGGGGTATTTTTTCCCTTCGTTTTCTGTCTTGAACCATTATTCTACAGGTGAATAAAAACAGTAGGTTTTGCTGGAATCTACTCTGGAAAAGAAGGCTGATTGAAAACCTGGACGCTTAATATACTTGATTGTATTTAAATATCTGGTAGGTGCTTTAAAGTCCTTGGAAGGTCTTCTGGAAGTGAATTCCAAAGCTTAAAAATGGTAAGATTAGTTCTTCAGGACTTACTGATACTCACCAATTCTATCTGCCTGCCCTGTGCGTGACTAAGGACAGGTGAAATAGCAGAAATGGGAATATTTTGCAGAAGGGAGAGGTCATGCTGTGTGAAATCCCTGGGGAACTGGAAATGTGCTTTGCCTGGCCCCACAAACCCCTCTGGCAGCAGCTCGTGAGCCTTCCCAGTGCGACCTGTCCTGAACCTCAGGCCTCCCCGGGCACCGGGAACTGTTCCGAGCAGGAACTTCACATTAAGTAGCATGTAAAGCATTTTCTATTCTTCTTCTTCTCTAAGATCTGTACCGAGTCTAATCCTCTGAGCAAATAAAGACAGGGAGTGGGCTGAGCGAGGGCCTTCGCAAGCTGCTTCTGTGAATACTTTCTACCTCTTGTCGTTCATTGCCGGCGGCTCCGCCGGGAGTGGCTCCGGCCGTGTGGGCGCTGCCCTGGGCCAGGCCGAGGTGCACAAATTGCTGGTGGGGCTGTTTGCTGGGCAGGCACGGGCAGCCCCTGCCTCCCTGGGGATAAATGGAATCGTTTGAGGTACCTGTGTTTGCATCCAAGTGAAGGAACTGGCGTTTTTCAGGTGGCTCCGCGAGGACTCACAGACACTTTCTCCTCAGCCTCTCGTGCTGCCTCCTGTGTGAAGCAGCATCAAATCCTCTCACAATTAATGTTCAAATAACGCAGCAACCGCAGGGAGGGACTTGGTTTTCCAGCTGTGTCGGTGAGGGTTTAGAAAGGGAGGGATGTGGGAATGTGAAAAGCCAGGATTCTGCAGATCAACCCAGGTGTTCATCTAGAACAAAGAAATGTTACTGATTGCTCTACTGTGGTTGTGTGTAAGACTGAAATGATGAAAGAGAACTGTAACCCTCCCACTCCGAGTCTGAGAGAGACCTGGCATTGGCTTTCTGAACACTTCTGCAACCTGAACCAAAAACCTGCTGTGGGAATGTAGACTTACCATAGAGCTGTGGAAGAAAACTTCAATCGTGTCACTTCTCTCGGTCTTCAGAGCAGTCAACATGGTTTTGATGTAGGTTTTAGATTATGTATATATAAATCTGATTGAAGTACCAACAGCAAACCATAAATAAAATGTGGACTTAATTGAAGAACGGGCTAGTGGAGGCCTCTTGTGTTGAATTTATTAAAATACAATGTAACAAAGTTGTTGGAGGAGACTCGCTCTGATGAAGACAGGGAAAGAAAGCTGGGGTGTCCTCGAGTTGAGCCAGGTTTGCTGCTGCCTTTGCACCTCCTGTAGCACCCACGGGCCAGCTGCAGTGGCTGGAAACGAGCTGGGAATGCTCCTGGCATCACCTTTGTGCCTGTGAGGGCCAGAGGCTCTGGGAGTGGCAGCTGCCTCTCCTCGGAGCGAGCGGCTGCTCCAGGGGCAGGTGTCCTGTCACATTCCAGGGGCTGGTGTCCTGTCACATTCCAGGCCGAGAGGAGCTGCTGCAGCTGCTGGGAAGCTGCTGTGACCCCTGTGCCTGCCACGTGCCCCTTGCTTTTCTGTGCCACCGCAAGGCCCATCACCCAAAGGAACATGAGGTGGGTGTAATGGAGAGCTGCTGGAAACCTCTGGTTCCCCAAGTTTGCTCTTGAAGATATGCAAATGAAAGTGGGAAACAGTGGAAAATTTCTGGGAATTTGTGATACTAACATCAAATAAAAAAACAATTTTTGAAAGACATCGTGGGAGCAGGTGACACAAGAGGTTCCACCCTGGCATGAGGAAGAATTTCATTACATTGGGGGTGGCTGAGCTCTGGAACAGCTGCCCAGGGAGGGTGTGGAGTCTCCCTCTCGAGACATTCCAAACCCACCTGGACACATCCCTGTGTCACTGCTCCAGGTGACCCTGCCTGGGCAGGGGGAGGGACTGGGTGACCTCCAGAGGTCACTCCAACTCTGACTGTTCTGTGATTCTGTAACACCTGAGTTTATCCCTGGTCAGTTCAGTCGATGTCGCCCATGTGAGTGGATGTGAGTGTGAATTCTCTGGACATCGACATGTTGGCAAAACTGAGAATTCAGGATACACTTTGGATGTATCCCAGCAGACCACTGCTGGGTGGGGGGTTTCTGTAAACTGGAAGAAAGCTTTTGATGAATACAGCAAAAATGTAAAACAACTCCCACAAATGTTGCTGTTCTCACGTTTCTCTCTGAGAATTTGTTAATGCCACAGGACAAAAAAAGCCATTTTTTAATTTAGCTTCTGTGGAGGCTGTAATGATTTATTGATCACCCGACTCCCTGAAACCTTTTAGAATTTGGGCTCCTGTGGTTTTTACATTAGCTGAAAACACAGCCCAAAGCATTTCCCTTGGATTTGATAGATACTTACCTGGTAACTTCAGCATAACAGTCAGGATCATTTTCTTGCTGCTGGAGCTTATTTCCCTCTCATCTTTTTGCAGAAACTCCCTGGATGGGTTTGCTCTGGCCTTTTTCTACCTCACACTCTTTCCTTGCATCCCTCTCTGCAGTTCCTCCCTGCCTGCACCAGTGTGCAGCAGGTTGTGGATCCTCCAGAACTGCTCCCCCTTTCTGATTTCTCAAGGCTGGGCAGACAGGATGGGAGATGGAGTCATGGGAAGCCCAGGGGCAGCGACCCTCCAGGAGAAGTCCTGATTCTCCCGTGCCTGGCTCAGTGCAAGGTGGAATTGTTTGGTCCATGCAGCAGCTATGGAGGGGCAGGAAGGGGATAATGATGTTAATGAGGGTTCTGTTACTGAGAAGGAATTTGTGATGCCAGTCAATGTTTAGGTAGCATTTGGTGCTTCTCAACACACCCTTAAAAATGTATAATGAAAATGCTGTTTGGTCTTTCAGTAGATGGAAATTTGAAGCCTTTCTAAAGGAAGACTTCAGTGCTTCACTGGTACGTATCTTCTTGGTTTTTTAAAATTTTTTTCTTTTAGCGAACAAAGGCTTATACTGGAAATAACCTCTGAGACTTCTGCAGGAACATTTAACACCTCTCTTTAAAAACAGTTTGCTTCATTTCAAGATTCCTGAATTCCTTGTAACTATGCTAATCTTTATGTGAGGGGATTTAATAATAATAATGATAATTATTATGTTTCTAACAAGCATGGTTGTAGTTTTTTAAGTTCGACTCTATCTATGGTAGCTCATGTCTTCTGTGCAGTATTAAGGTTGGGAATTGAGATGCTCCTCCACGAAGTATCCCGGATATGAACCATATAAGCAAATAACTGGGTATTCTGTCATGCTGCTAGAACAGTTGGTTTGAGCAGGAGGTTGCTGATTATGATACAGAATTAAAGCATAATTACAACACATTACATAATTACTCCCACAGCAGGGGGGTTGGAACTGGATGATCTTTAAGGTCCCTTCAACCCCAAACCATCTTATGATTCCATACAGTGACTTGTGGGGTAGGAGAAGTGCAAGGCCACAGGAGGAACTGCGTGCTTTCTGTCGAACGTGGTTTGTGCTTGTTTTGCTTCTTTTACATTTGAAAGTGTTTCTGTGTTGGAGCTGCTTCAGTCGAGCCAGGACACTCGCCCTCCTCACGGCCAGGTTTGTGCTTTCCTATGGTCAGCAGCTCCTCAGCTCCGGCTCCTCTGCAGTGTCCCTGTCCTGTTTCATTTCTGATTTCTCAGTGCAGACTCAGAGGGAGCCTCTGCCCTGCTCAGCTGAACCTCCTGCCTGACGCTCAGCCCACACAGAGGACAGGGACTGGCTCTGTTCAGCCCCATTTTCATTTTCTGTTCAGTGCTTTCACAGATCCTCCCAGCCTAAACTTAAGCTTGTTAGGAACTCACCTGTATATTTTTATGGGTATTTTTTTATTCTAATTGCATTGTTAGTTGTCTTAACTTCCCCTGTCGTGTAAACTGCTGGAGTTCACCTCTATTCTACAGCTTAAATTAGACCTTCGGTTTGGAAAACATATTTCAGTTTACTTAAATTTTTTATTCAAGGTTGGTTTCTTTAGATCCTCTCATTTTTTATTTGCTTTATCTTATTCCCTCTTCCCTCATGTTTTTCACAGATTTTTAGCACTGGAGGTGTTGGGGCTGGAGGAGCATTTTATTTTGCCCCTGGAGAATGTTTGTCTGGTGGTCATCTGCCAGTACCACTGTGCCTTTTTTAAGTTGCATGTTGGTAACAGGAGGCTGTGCTGGAATAGTAGTTGCAACTGGAGTTTGGTGAAGAGAGAAAAACCTTTGAAAGCCTCTCACTACTGTGTGAATTGAGAGACTTCAGGCATTGCATCCTCTATGTTCACATTAAATGCGTTTGGAGCTGCATTAAGGACTGGAATATGGCACTTATTTGTAATAATCTGTTAATTATTGCCTACTCATGGACTTGGTGCACTGACCCTGTGGCTGTGGACACCTGTGGGCCACTGTCAGAGCCTGGAACAGCGGCAGAGGCAGCCAAGGGTCAGTAACCATCTCCCCCTTCCAGAGAAAACATGGGAACAACAGACCCAAACGTGGTTGGAAACTGTCAGAGACTGAAATACATGACAGAGACCATGGCTTCCTTTAGGTGCAAAGTGCTGTGGAACATCAAACACTCTGATAGACTGCTCCTCTGATAGTGTTTGGGAGGAGTGTTAACACTTTGGTCCCTGGCAGAATGGCACAGAAGAGCTTCTGACCTCATGGCAAAAACAGATGCCAACTTCAGCCTTCGCTGGAATTTGAGGAATAGAAACAGAAACAAAACTTGCCATTGCTTTGCTTTGTTTCTCCCCAGTGGGATCTGATGCCTTTCCTCAAGGTGTGGTTTGGGTTTTTTACGTGACCTTTCCCTCCCCAGACACACAAGGCCAGCTGCAGCACTGGTTCTGTGGGCGGGTGTAGAAAATGACTTTTCCTGCTTTGCATTCCACTGGATTCCCATCAATGTAAGTCATACTCATCCACAGGACTCTGGCCCTTGGCACAGACCCCTCCAGCACAGCCAGAGCTAATGCAGATCTACAGGAGCCCTGGCTTTGGGCATGCTCAGCTGACAAGCTGAGCCCCATCTGCTTTCAGCTGCTCCCTCCAAAGGCCAGTTCAGAAAAGCTGTAAATGAAGCCATTTTGCACTAAATCCCGTGACTTTTAATTTCCCTTACAAAACATCGGCTTTTCACACGACAGCTGTTCCTGAGAACACAGCTTCCTAGTGGACATCAGTGCTACTGCCCACGTTACTGCAGCACCCTGGAACATCCCATCCACCCAACCTGCAATGGGGAGATGTTTATGAAGCTGCTTGCCCTTCCTAAACACTGACGAGTAGAGGGGCAGTGTGTGTGACACCTTGAACTTCTGAGGCACCTTTCATTTCGTTGGAACCTGACAGTTCCCAAAGGAAGCCCAAACCTTGCAGGGAGAGCAGATGAAATACTTCCTAAGTTCTACAACTCTAAAGCTTTCCTCCTCCAAAAGATAAAAATGGAAAACCACGTTACAGGTTATGAACTTAGACAACTGAGCATCCTTTCAGCCAGATTCCCAAATTAACCAGGTGACCACAGGATTGCTTCATAGGTTTGTCCTGCTTTGTCAGGCCTCAGCTTCCACACAACCAGGCCAACATGAACATCACACCAGGGCACAAGAGCATTCACACCAGTGTTATCCCAGCCTGCAGGACCAGCTTACAGCCTCCAAGCGCTGGCTGGGAGGATCCCTGCTCTTCAAGGCAAGGGGAAAAACCCCTGTATCTCCACTCACAACTTCCTGTGTTGAACATTATCCCAGTTCTCTCCCCACTGCAGCGGAAGATACCACGAACCTCACACGAGCTCTGTTGTACAAATTTATTGTGTGGTGCCCAGGGCGGGGGCTCAGTTCTCCTTCTCCTGCACAGTCTTTGTGCCCCGCAGCCGCCCCGTGCGGCGCGCGGCGATGAGCCCGACCTTGCGTCCCGCGGGAGCGTCCCTGCGGATGGTCGAGGGCTTCCCGATGTGCTGGTGGTTGCCTCCTCCGAAGGGATGCTCCACAGGCTGTGCAAGAGGAAAGCAAGACAGCAATGTAACCACAGAAACTGATGCTCAACAGATTTAAACCGATTTAAGGGAAAAAATGAGTAACTGCTTCACTTGTTATGTGGTGCAGGGACTATCAAGCGCTGCTAATGTACCCTGTGGCTGCCCATTTATCTGGGAAGCTTTTCTCCCAGATCTATGCCAGGCTTGTCCCCATATCCCACAAATGTTTTCTGAACTCTGAGAAGTGACAGGGCTGACCCCAGTCACAAAGAGACTCACGTTCATGGCCACACCACGGACACGTGGCCAGCAGTTCCTCTTGGCCTTGTACTTGTGGTAGGCACGGCCGGCCTTCAGGATGGGCTTGTCAATACGGCCTCCACCAGCCACGATTCCTGCAGGGAATGGCGGGAATGGTAACACCCAAACAGAGCACAGCAGTACAAAGGAAAGCCAACACTAACAGTGAGATGAGAGCTGAGCTACAGCCACATCCCAGGGCCTCTGCAAGGGAACACACACTCTAATTCCTGCTTTTTAATCTATACATGCAAGACTGATTTTAACACTTCGTAAAGCACTTCCAGTTTTACTGCTACAGTTACTTGGGTAACATCAGATTTTTTAACTGAAGTATGAATTGAAAGAGCTCACGAGACTGTGAAGAACTTTGAGGTCAAATACCTACTTGTTTCATGATTTACTGAGTCAATTTCACTGGAGTAACACACCAGATTACTCACTTTGGTGTCTTCAATGCAGAGGCAGGCAAGTGTCACCAGCAGCCATCTCAGCTGCCATCAGGTGCACAACAAACCTGGTACAGCCTCTGCTTCTTGGCAGTGGTTTTGTCATTCCTTGTCAGACCTCCCAGAACACCCCACCCAACACCACCACCAGGCTCCCTCAGTGCCAAAAGCAGGAAATCAAAATGGCATTTTCCATGCAAGTCCTTCCCCAAGGACAGCAGATTTTACAGGCTGAGCAATTCCACTGCAGCCTGAGGACAAGGAGCATCTACTTTTCTGTCCTCTCACTAGGTCAAACCATCCCCAAATTTAGGTTAGCAACACCCAGAAGTAATGCAGGTGTAAAATACAAGTCAGGCACCTGAGCACAGGCTGTCCTGGTGTGTCACCCTGCATGTGAGGCCAGCCTGCATGTGACACTGCTTTCAAGATGGTGATTAAAACTGGGGCCCTGTTGGGAAGATTCGGTGACAAGAAGCCCAGCGACAAGGTCACAGTGATTGCTCCTTACCCACAACAGCCCTGTTTGCAGAAGAAATGACTTTCTTGGAGCCCGAAGGCAGCTTCACTCTGGTTTTCTTGGTTTCGGGGTTGTGGGAGATGACGGTGGCGTAGTTCCCGGAGGCGCGCGCCAGCTTCCCGCGGTCACCGGGCTTCTCCTCCAGGCAGCACACGATGGTGCCCTCGGGCATGGTGCCCACGGGCAGGACATTCCCGATGTTCAGCTGAGCTGCAAAGAGGAAGGAGCAGCCACAGCTTCACTTGGGGCCTGGGCCGGGGTTACAGCCCAACCTGGGAGGGCGGCACCACAGCCCCTGTGGCAGCAGGGTCCTGCACTCCAGCACCCCGAACTCCCGGTGTTGGGGCAGCCCGTGCCCGGCCCCTGCCCCAGCCCAGCCCCACCTTTCTTGCCGCAGTACACGAACTGCCCGGTGTGGATGCCCTCGGCGGCGATGAACAGCTCCGTGCGCTTCTTGAAGCGGTACGGGTCGCGGAACGCGATCTTGGCCAGCGGAGCGCCCCGGCCGGGGTCATGGATGATGTCCTGTGGGAATACAGAGCTGCTTTAGGGCGGAACACGGCCTCTGCCAGGGGATCTGCAGGAATCAAAGAGCTAGGAGAACTGGGGATGGTTACTCTGGGATCATTCCCACCACGGCACTTCTCAGGGGGATCTGAGTTTCCCCCAGTGTGAGCGAGCTCAAGATTCCCATTTGTAAGAATAAAAGCTCCAGTGCCTCCATCACATCCTAACAGGGAAAAAGTCTTCCCTGTGAAGGTGATGAGGCACTGGCACAGAGGTTGCCCAGAGAAGCTGTGGGTGCCCCATCCCCCTAAGTGTCCAAGGCTAAGGTGGACAGGGCTTGGAGCAACCCGGTCACAGGGAAGGTGTTGGAACTGCATGAGCTTCAAAGTCCCTTCCAACCCAAATCATTCACTGATCACAAAATGATGCCTGGTTAAGTGTGCTGCTGGTAGCTAATCCTGTCTGAAGAGTTTTAATCCTGACATTCCACAGGTATCCATTTCTCCACACAAAAAAACCACACTTTCACTTTGCCCAACCACCCTTGGGCAGAGACAGAGCTGGGCACAGGCAGTGACTTCTCCATGTGTTTCCTGGGGACTGAAGCATTTCTAACCTTCTGAAATCAGGTACAACAAAGTTAGGGAAGCCCCTAAAGAAGGAACACAGACTTGCTGTTTCTTTTGCACTTGGAAAAACACGTCCATTCTGTTCCTGAAGCACTCTGAGATTAAAATACCCAACGGTATATTTAGACTACAGACAAGTCACTGAGACACATCCTCAAGATGTGTCTATTTTCCAGGACAGCTCATAAGCTGTTGGTGTCCATTAGTGATGTTTTTTCAACCCCGTTGGCCAAACCCCCTATGTATTACCCAAGTTTAAGCCAAACCTTGCTACTTACACCCTTTACCATCAACTCAATTACGGCGAGAGTGAAAAAAATTCTCTCTGCAACCTGAACATGACTGTGCTGTAAAATGCTGAAGGGCTGCTCACAGCATGAAACCAGCGGCACTGAAGTCTCTGACACCCAAAAAAGCACCTGCAGCACCCCTGAACCACCGTATCACACCCCAGACACAGGTACTGCCTCACCCCCAGTGCGCAAGACTAAAACGATCGATATCACTTGGCGTTTTCAGAGATTTGATTTTTTTTTTTTTTAATATGAAACCAACTACGTGGGAAACTGCCCAGCCATGCTCCCTGAGGTACAGGGCATTCCTAGGCAATATAAAACCACGCTGGTACTCCAACACTAGCAAAGCTCCACCAGAAAATCCAACTGCTGGCTAAGAGTGCCCTCTCTGTTGAAATGTTCTCATAAACCTCCAGAAGTTAAACATTTCAAGGAACACGATTTATTTAAAAACACAGAAACCTGAATAACGAGCAGACGGGATAAGGGACAGCCAAAGGGCTTTGGGCCCTGCTGGCAGCCCAGGAGGAGCGGAGGGCCGGGCACCGCCGGGGGCGAGGTGCCGAATGTCCCCCCCCGAGCGGGGCACCCGGAGCCGCGCGTACCTTGACGATGCCCTTGATGTACCCGTGCCGCTCGGCGAAGTCCACGGCGCGGAGCTTGGCCGGGCCCTTCCTGTGCTTCACGTGGGCGCGGAACACGGAGCCCGCGCCTTTCCTCTGCCCGCGGATGACGCGGCCCATGGCGCCCTGCGGGGACACGGGCAGGGCTCAGCGACACGCGGGACACGCTCAGCGACACCCCGGCCCTGCGCCGCCCCCGCCCTGCCCCTTCCCGCGGCCGCCCGGGCGCGGATGGCGGCGGATCGGGATCGGGATCGGGATCGCGGCCGCCACACTCCTACCTCGCTCCGGCCTCCACGGGAAAGAAGGAAGCGCTGACGTCACGGGCGCGCCGAGACCCTTCCGGCGCGGTGACGTCACGCGGGAAGGGGCGGGGCCCCGGCTGCTCCCGCGCATCTCCCTCGGCGCCGAGCCCGGGACACCGGGAGAGCTCCGGGCCCGGGGAGGCACAGCCGGGAACGGCGGGGCACAGGGGAGCATGCACCACCAGGTTCCTGGCATGGACAAAGGGGGATGGTCAGAGATTGGGACAGGAAGGGTCAGGCTGTGCAAGCGACCGGGGCTGGAGTGTGGATGCGACCATGGAACGCAAGTCCGTACATTTACTGCATAAAGAAAAACAAATAAAGGCTATGCTGGCAAACTTCTCTAGATTTTGACAGCCTGATTTTGCAACGTTAAAAGCAGCCACAAACAAGCCCCAGTCTGAAACACTCGGCACCTGGTTCAGTGGATAATATAAACAAAACCTATACATGATCTATATATAAGTAGAAAATAGATAATTACAAATATTGCATAGCAGTGATTGCTGTCTCCGAGCAGGGTGGTCCCACGAGAAGCCCTGGGGGGGACGGGGCTGTGCTCCCCCGCCCCAGACCCGCAGGTCCCGGTCCAGGCGGGAGCGGGGGCAGTGCCCGTCCCGGTGTCCCAGGATCGCTTCTCTGTGTCTTGAAACGCTGCTTGACACACTCCGAGGGACCGGGGAGTTTGGCCCCGGGCTTAGGGGGCTCTGAGTTCACGGCTCCGCTTCTCCGGGCTTCTCTTCACAGAATGATTTATGTTGGAAAACACCTCTGAGATGATCGAGTCCGTCCTATTGACCGATCACCACCTTAACCCTAACCCTAACTCAGACCATGGCACTGAGTGCGGTGTCCAGTCATTACTTAGATCAGGGACAGTGACTGCACCACCTACCTGGGCATCCCATTCCGATGTCTAAACAGCCATTCCGTGAAGAAATTCTTCCTAATGTCCAACCTAAACCTCTCCTGGAGCAGCTTTATGTCCTCTCCTCCTGTCACTGAGAGAAGTGACCGCACTCCACCTGGCTACACTCTCAGGGAGCTGTAGAGGGCAATAAAGTCACCCCGAGCCTCCTTTTCTCCAGGCTAAACACCCCCAGCTCCCTCAGCCACTCCTCATAGGAGTTGTGTTCCAGACCCTTCTCCAGCTCTGCTGCCCTTCTCTGGACACACTCCAGCCCCTCAATGTCCCAGAACTGGACACAGCGCTCGAGGTGTGGCCTCACCAGTGCCCAGTACAGGGGGAGAGGTATTTAGTTTAAACCCCTGGGGACTGACAGCCTGTTGTCTTAGGATCTCTCATAAACAACCAGGGACCCTGAGCCAGGAGCTGCCATGCAAATCCTTTCTTAATTAGCTGGACCAAAGATGCAGCTTGCAGGATGAGGCTCCAGCCATCACAGATACAGCTGGATCTGGAATAATCAGACCGTGTTGTGCAATTTAAGAGCTGTAGGTTTTGGGTGAAGAAGTAACTGAAGATAAAACCCCTGCAGTTGCTTTAAGCTGCCTTTGCCAGATTTTAATCAATATTAATTAGGACATAATTGAGAGATATAGCAAAGCAGAGGTAATCGTCTTAGTGTTCCTAATCAACTTGTGCTGTGCCTTGGAAGGGGAAATGAAAAGTGCCTTAACTTCTTTAACAGCCCACCAGCTTTTCTGCATCAGAGGCCACTCTCCAGAGCAGGTCACTGCTTATGACCCAATTCACTAAAGATGGACTATTTAATTTTATTTGATTAATTGGAAATCAGGAAAAGCTCATCAGACCCACACATGCCATTACTCCTCGCCTTCAGCTGAAGGACCTAAGCATCCATCACGTCTTGATAGATGAGCTTTCCTACCACAGCCTTCCTGGGACTAGTGGAACTCACACTCCCATAAGATGCAAAACCCTTGATGCCAAGGGCTCTGAGCTGGGATCCTTGTCAGATTCAGCCCACACAGGTAATGGGATTAGCACAGCCAGGAGTCCACCCTGCCCATCTGGTGGAGGTCACCATCTCTCACACAGACAATGTGACAGCTGCTCAGCTTGGGCCCCACATGACAGCTCAGTGCAGGGTGGCAAACTGCCACTTACTTTGGTTTACACTGAGTTTACGCTCACGCTGAGTGGGAACATCTTGAGACTCTGGTTTATGGTTCCTGTGGCAGCAGGAGTCTGGTTAGTTTTTTCTACTAAATCTGACAAGAGACAGATCTCTAAGGAACTACCTGAATTTCCAAATAACACCCATTAAACCAGCAAATTACATTGGTCACTCCTCTTCCATGTTCTTAGTAAGGACTTAGTAATCAATTCATAAGAAGTAGTTGTGTAATGATTTCGTACACTCATTGGCTTTATTATCCTGCATCAACTACACTTTGTTTTCATTTTATTGTTATTTAATTCGTGGTGCAGTCTTCACACTGCTGTCATCATCTGTGAAGCTGCAGCCTCTTGGTTCTGTCGTGGGCTTGGCCAGCTGCCTCCCTGCCCAGGTACTGCTGCAACACAGCAGGGTAAGGCTGGAACTGGGATCATCCCTAGCTCCTCCCTGCCAGTTTTTCAGGTGTCCTGAATATGGTTAGAAATATCTGTTCCATGAGAGTGTGAAGAGTTTTGAGTTCACCATCATCACATCAGAGGCTGTTTCAGCCTTTCCTCCCAGCAGTGCTGAGTGGTTGTCACCTATTTGTGTCACCACAGGCTGTGTTTATGCACACCTCAGGATCAGAGCATGCTGCTGCCCAGGGCTCCAGGGCTGGTATCATCCAAGCTGACTCTTAAGTATTTTTCCATCAGAGAAAACCAGGAGGAGGCTGGGAATAGTATGCATGTAGGTCTCTATGCACTCAAGGTTCCTTAGGATGCACACATGTATGCAAAACCCTGAAAGCCTCCAAGTTTTCTTAGACTTGATGGCATTAAGGAATCAGAGAAGACGTGCAAATAGATAACAGAACTTTGTTATTGACGATGTAATTTTATAATTGATTTATCCTTTTGAAAGAGACATTAGTTAACACTTTCATAACAACATTTTATTACCTGGCCCATCCAAGCACAGACTGAGCTCAAAATAAGGTTAATTATTTACTTTAGCTGTGCCTTCAAAATTCATGGATCCAAAGGAATGCAAGCAAGTGGTTTACATTGGATGGCAATTAAAAAATACTGTGCAAGTTTGTCAGAACAGTGTGGCTGTGGGTCGTGCCCTAAGAATCTCAGTGACAAAGAAATACAAGTGTTGAACACCACCGGTGGTCTTTATCCTGTTAAACTTTGAGGAGTGGAGGTCGTGCTGTGGTTTGAAAAGAGGCCCCCATTCTCTGGGTTGATGTTATCTCCCAGATCCCATCTGTGGGATACTTCTCAGTGTGAGAAAGAGGTGGCAGTGCCAGAGATACAGCAGGACAAGCCCATGCTGGGTGAGCCATGGGGCTACTGATGGCAGAACAAAAGCATCTCCCAGCAATACAGGTATTCCCTGGCACTGCCTGCCATCTGCACTCCTGTGCAGCAGCTGCTCGTGCAGCTTTGAGCCCTGAGATTTTTGCCTTCAGGACATCATCTCTCGCAGTTGTATCCTGCTTTTGGCTGGAGTAGAGTTAATTTTCTTCCCAGTAGCTGGTACAGTGCTGTGTTTTGGATTCAGTATGAGAACAACATTGACAGCAACAACTAAAACATCAGTGTGTTAAGTAGTACTTACTCTAAATCCAGGGCGTTTCAGAGCCTCATGCTCAGCCAGTGAGGAGCTGTGAGGGAGCATGGCCAGGACAGCTGGTCCAAGCTGGCCAAAGGGATATTCCATACCATAGGGTGTCATGATCTGTATATGAACTGCAGGGCTGGGGGGGGCTGACCACTGCTCAGGGGCAGGCTGGGCAGCTGTCAGCAGGTGGTGAGCAACTGTACTGTGCTTCACTTGTCTGTCGTGGGGTTTATTCCTCTCTCTTTTCCCTATTATTATTGTTATTTTTTACTTTATTTCAAGTATTGAACTGTTCTTATCTCACGAGCTTTACCTTTTCCAATTCCCCTCCCCATCCCACAGAAGCGGGAGGTGGGCGAGTGAGCGAGCAGCTGCTGGTGCTTAGTTGCCATCTGGGATAAAACAACACGAAGCTGCTTTGCTGTAAGACTTTACAGCCTTTACCAGTCTCGCTGCCTCTCTGCCAGGAGTTACAGCCGGTGGGAAGAGGAGCAAGGCAGGGCCACCGTGCTGGAATTCTCTGGCCAAAGCCTATTTTCCCACCAGTACTCAGGCTGTGCTGGAGCTGGGGGAATTTCCTTATTTGTCTGAGCGTTTGCCAAGCCTGGAGCAAGCACAGGGCTGTCTGGATAACCCAGACACATCCTGCACATCTGCACAGATCAGGGGTCTGGGTCTCTCGGGAAGCCTCGGCCTCACGTGCCTCCCAGGCTCAGGAGTCCGGACGGAAGTCTGATGGTGCTAGGCAAAATAGGGTGTGCTTCCAAAGCACGGCTGCAGCACATCACAGCCTGGTATTTTGGCAGCAGCTTCATCCTTTGGCTGCTTCAACTGCAACACTGAGCTGAGCTGAGCTGGCTGAGTCACGGCCCCACATCCCGATTCCAGGGCAGCAACACTCGGCAGGGGGGAGGCACCTGCACTGCTGGGCAAGGCCAGGTCCATCTCCACAGCTACTTCCATGGGACTGTGGCTGCTGGAGCCTGGCCTCACCCATCTCCCCTGGCTGGCAAATTTGCTGGGATAATAGAGAAAGGATAAAAACTATTCCCCCGATTCTGGAAGGGCTTTGGAAGAGCTGTGGGTGCATGGCTGCAAATGCATGGTGGGAATGAGTCAAGGGTGTGTTGCCTTAATTAATCCTTTCACGACAGTCACAAGCTAATTTGCTGAAGGTTAATTGCACTGTAAATAGCAAAAGGGGTGGTGTTCTGCTTGCAACAGATGGCAGCCACCAAGAAATTTTGATGAGATTGTTGTTTGGAAAGGGGGAAGAAACAGCAAGGTTTCTCTAGGATCCCACCCTGAGAGGGACCTGGGAAGGGAAGCCCTTAACTCTGTGCATCTTTTGAAAGGGAAGGAGATAAAGGATGGCTGTAAGATTCATACCAGTGTTTTCTCTCTGGGACTTGTATGCTACATGGAAAATAATCCTGACCTCCTTTAGGTGGGCACGTACCTCTCTTTATGGTCTTACTGACCTCTCAGGGGCTTTGCATGGGATTAGCAACTGACGCGTGGACTCCAGCCAAGCTGCAGCGTCACAGTTTCAGTCTGCAAAAATAACATACCTGCTAATCCCAGCAAACACCCTCGGGGACATCCTATTACTGCTGCTCCAGAGCAGGGCACAGGGGAGTCACCTCCTGCCACTGAGGCAAGGGAAGGGCCACAGTCAGGAGCTACTGTACAGACTGTTAAAGGGGCAGCAAAGCCTCGTCTCCTGCCCTGCGTCCAGAAAAACTCCTTGGACTCCGAGGAAATGTCCTGGGCCTGCAGCATCCTGTATCTAAAAGCAAAGGAGCCCTTTGTGAGGATGCCCTCGCAGCAGCCCCCCCATACCACCTTCAGCATCCTGGCAGGGCGAAGAACACTCGTCTGCATCCAACGCTCCTGGCTTTCCAGAGAGAAAAATCCCTCTCCAGAGATACCCCAGGCCTCCATTCCACCGACCGCTCCCAAAATAAATACCTTTGCTCTCTCCAGAGGAGAGGAATTTCTCCTGAAAGGATCAGCTTCTGTTTGCTGTCTTGAAATAAACAGCCTCCTCCGACTGTACCAAGTTCCCTAGCCTGTCTCATTCCTAAACCCCGGAGGGAGTTCCAGGGAAATTACTTGAGCTTTCCCTTCTGCTCTTGCATGAAGCAGATGAGGTCCCTGACCGCATGACAACCACTCCATCATAATTGCAGCTCTCCTCTAAACCTTCCCTGTAAATACAGCACGGGCTGACCTGGAAGGAAACCATGATCTTTACAGGGTTTCCTGTGCTTGCAGATGGTAATTTTCAAAGGCAAGGATTTAGGTAGAAGAATCCTTGCCAAGTGCCCAGCCTGCAGGCTCAGGTTGTGTTCCCTTTTGAGTTATCATTTCCATGCATCTGCACAGGAGAAAGAGCTGGCACCCCCTGACTTTGGTAATACCCCTGGAATTCTCTAGGCTTGCAGAGGTGTGGCAAAGGCATTGCCCGGGGGCACAAGAGGCAAGAGGCTGTGCCAGGGCAGGATTTATCACAGAAGCACGGCATAAAATCGGAACAGTGTGCAGAGGAAAAAAGCCAATTAGGTGGCTGTGCCTTCGCCCCCAAAAGGGAGCTGACTCCTGCTCAGCCTAGGCTCTCCAGCAGGGAATGGCTTTGCAGGCTTTTCCTGTTGTTCCCCGGCTAATGACAGTCTGGATTCCTCAGGAGAGGGGAGACCCAGAGCCGCAGAGGTGGAAAATCCCAATCAAAACAAAGCAATTTGCACTTCACAGACGGGTTTAGCACTGCTCATTAATTAGGTTCTGGTGACCTCTAGAGGTCACCTGAGCCCAAAGCACCTGATTTCTGCGGATCTTTTCTGAAACAATGAGCACGAGAATTCTGCTTTATTTCAGTTTCAAACCAAGATTCATTTTAGCCTTAGCGAGGAAGGCACTGAGGAACAGTAAATGATTATTATTCTTTTCTTGTTATTCTTTTCCTCCCACTAAACGTGGTAATAATAATTCCCTGTGTGCAGCAGCCTCAAAGCCTGCACAGTAATTGCAGTAGGTATTCACATTTTTTAAAGAAATTTGCTTTGTGCATCGTCAATAAGAGAGGAACTACTTCTCTCCCTTATCTCTAACAATATATCCATCTAATCACTGATCCTGGAAAAGCTGCCCCCCTCTCTGGTGAGATAATCCCATTGCTTAGAAGTATCTAAGTTGTGTGGGTTTAAGATCCAGGCACTAGGGGTGAGTTGAAGAGTCTCTGCAGAACACAGCCTTTGTGCACAAGTCCTTGCAAGGCAGAGCTCAAACCCTGTGCTGGTCGTCTCAGACTGGAGTATGACCATCTTTTCTGAAAAAAATTATTCTCAGCTGCAAACAGGAAAAAAATAACAATCCACCAGATTCAGGGCCAAGCAACACTGTATGTAGGAAAATTACCTTCTGCCTGTATTATAAAACAACAGTAAAATTGCCTGCAGGGAACAGTGATGCAAGAAAATGGGTAAGAAAATAAGTGGTTTTTTACTTATACATCTGGATCAGCTTATTATTTTCTTAATGAGATAAACAACAGGGGCAGCTGATGGAGAAGGGGAGAAATCCACTGAGCCAATTTTCTGTCCTCTTGAGCAGCTGAGATACAGGATTGAAACCGTACCAAGGAACTAAGGGAACTGGAAGGAGCGATGGAAGAGAAGTGAGACCCTGGCCAGAGAGACATTGGGGAGTTAACTGAGAGAGGCTTAAAGCCATGGAGAAGCTTAGCAAGAAACAGACAGAAAAGCTGGAGGAGGTGAAACATATCTGCAGCACTGCACAGCTCAGAAAACTCTTTAGCAAACTTGCAGGGATGTGTGGGAGACCTCCTAAAGATTTCTAATTTAGGAGCACCCAGCTGTACTTCCAGATTTAGTTATTAGTTGCTTTTCCTACGCAACAACCCCCCCCTCAAAAAAAAAAGAAAAAAAGTTTTTGTCTTAGCATTTCCTAATGGACCTCCTACCAACACTTTAATGGCAACATTTGTTTGGTGACAGCATTCCTGGAGGCTACAGCCAGGGCAGTTTGTGCATCCATCTTAGTAACCAAACACAATAGCACAGGATTCTCTCTTGCTTCATAGATGTGACCCACAAAAGAGGGGGAAAGCATATGTTTTGGTAATAATTTTTGTTGTTGTTGTTTTCTTATGGCATAATGATAGATAAGCTTTTTGAAAAAAAGAAAATTTAATTATTTTCTTAGGGGGTGTTTTCTTTTTCATATTCTCTCTTGCTTTGTTCTTCTCCTTTGCTGCATAGGCAATAGAGCTAAAGGGATTTCATGCCTCAAAACAGAAAGGAATCCTGAGCTACTGAGGGGAATTAAAAATGGAGGAAGGGAGAAAGGTTTAAAAAAGGATTTTAAAAGAATTTTTATTCAGACTGTGTAAAAACTCTTCTGAGATTGATTGAATCAAAACTCCTGTGAAACACATGGGAGAAAAGCTCAATTTGTTAAAGATCTGCATTTTTCTCTATCTTCTAAGTGCAGCCCACAAAACTAATTTGATTTTGTTGGTCCTCCGAGAAGTCCTTTAGCAAGAGAAGGCTGGGGGGGTGGGGAACCTCTCTTTTTTGATATTTGTGAGATAAAAAGAAACCCAAGCTCTAAGGCCACTTGCATAAGCTTTGTAAAGCTCTCTGAATTAAAAAAGAAAAAGCATTTCTTTTGTAGTTACCAAGAAATGCTGGCACCATATAGTGCACAAGCATGTTTAATTTACACAGGTTTGTTGGCTGGATACTTTTGATCAATAGTATCACTGTGCTAATCACAAAATGACAGGTACTTTTCATGTGGACTTTTTCTGGGTAAAACTTTTGAACTTTTCTAATCTCTTAACTGAAAATGAGGACAAAATACTGCTCCCGCCTTGTCTCCAAATACTGGTTTTCCTTCCTTTTTTCAGAGATAAGAGAAAGAATAAAAGGAAAGAGGTGAGAAAGAAAACAAACATAAAATGGGAAAACAGAGAAGTAAAATTCCTCCTCCCTCCAAGCAACTGTCGGGGTTTTTTCATTTAATATGCCATTACATTTAGGATTTCCATTTCCAAATGGGAAAAAAAATGCGACTGGCTCCAAATACAAGAACAATGCTTGGGGGCAGGCCTGAAGTGAGCAGTAAATCAGAGCAGAAAGTGTTTTGCTTGGGGAACACATCATGATTAGATCATAAATAATCCTCTTTTCTTCTATATGCAACATAAAATAAACACAGCTGTGAGCACAGGCACATGTTGGTGCGCAGACACGTTTGTTTGTGCACACACAGAGGACTCGGCCCCGTCTCCCCAGGGCAGTTCTGTGACAGCACGAGAGGTGAAGGGTTATGGCAGAGGGGTCGATGGAATGGTGTCAGCTGAAAACCTCATTAAATCAGAGCAGCAGAGCCAGCCATGCAGGGAGCACCGGGAGATGCCACCAGGAGGAAGCAACCCCTCGGCCAGCAGGAAACTCTGTGTATCAGCCCCTGCAATAAAACGCTGCCTGTTTCTTAGTAATCGTGGCAGTCACAAAGTATTTGTTTCTCTGTGGCAGGATGATGTAATGGAGGAGGCTGTGCTGAGAGAGAGGCTTGCCAGGGTATGTGTCTCCCCAATTCTCAACCCAGTCCCAAGTACAAGGTTTATTTTCTCCATTTTGGGTCCCGTTGCTGGCCTTGCAGACTTTGCCCTCCCAACAGGCATGGTGGTACTAATTATTGTTATTGTTATTATTCCTTGTCCATCTGAACACTTCCTTAGTAACTTTTAGCACCAGAAGTGAGAGGGTTTTTCCCCTTAAAGACCTCAGAGGAAAAGTAGCTTCAATGTCTCCAGGGATGCTTCCAAAATTCAGCACAGGTGGACGTGGGGTGACACACACAAGTGGGAGCAATGCTGGGACAACTGCTTTCCCTATCAGTCCTGAGGAACTTTCCAAGATTAAAACAACTCAATTCAAAGTGAGTCTGAGATATTTAGAGGGATCCTGTGTGGGCCAAAGCTTTTTTGCATGGAGAAAAGCAAATCCATCCACCTTCCAGCAGAACTTGCTGGGATCTGTGTGGCAATTTCCTCCCTCTTAGATCTTCCAGTGAATTTTTCCATGACAGAGATAATCCAAGCTAATCACTTCCATTTGACCCAATTTAATCACCACCTTCCCGAAACGGAGTTAATAGGCACTTAATGCTAAACAAGTGAGGAGGATGGTTCATAAAAGAGCTTGGAAAATCATTCTACTGTTCTTAACACACTCCCCTTTTTTTTTTTTCTTTTAATTCGTTACCCAGAGTTGGTAACTTCTGAGGCCTAAACCACAATACATCTTGAGCTCACTAAGCTAAAAATACTGACTCACCAATCACAGCATACTAATGAATCCTCCACTGGAAAACTAATCTGTCATTTCCCTTCCCACAGGAACACTCACAAGCGGTTAAATATCTAAAGATTTTGTACAGCCTCTCTGCTTGTGCCATTGTACACTGAGATCTTGATTCAGGTACTGGAGGCACATACTTCCTTTCTTTCAAGAATTAGTTTTTGGCATATTATTCCACGTCTGTCATTCTGCAGCAGTACTAATTTTAATTTTGCTTTGCAAGTATGACAGCATTCATAGAGTCTCTGCTTTTGAGGTGGTTCTGGTTTTATTCTTTTAGATACATGTCAGGGAGCAGTGGGAGCAGGGTGCTCTGCACAGCAGATGGGCAGTGCCCTTCCTGCCATGGTCCAGAGCCAGGCATGGTGCTCCCAGGCCAGAAGGTGCTGGGATGGGGGTCTCAGATAGGGCTCCTAAGGGCTATTATGCACTCAGGGCCCCGAGCAGGACAGCAGTGCTGTTCTAATTAAAGCAAAAAACTGCTCATAGGTGTAGACTACTCTGTGTTCTCATAAATTCACTTTTGTCATGTCCTCTGGAATAAGCAGATTTTGTTTTTCCTTTCATTACTGCTTATTTTTTATTCAATTGCTTGTTTGGTTAGAGTTCAAATATGGATCTCTGAAATTGTCTTCACTGCCTGGAAAAATCTCACACCCAGTGGTTGGGGCCCTGGTGGGCTTAAACAGCAACAAACTCAATTGGCTGCAGTCTCCTCATCTCTCACTGATGACACCTTCACCCTCTCTGCCTTCAACACCAAGCTCACCCGCTGCTCTTCTGCTGAGAAAAGGACCTTGGGGTCATGTGCAAGAGTGCATTTGCTCTGTTCAGCTTTGACATGGGTATCTGCAGTGAGTGGGATGTGGTGTTCACACAGATATCCAAGCAGGAGGCCTTCCCTCATGCCCCAGCCAGAGGCAGCAAGCACAGAAGTGCTGGCAGTCTTCGATTCCTGTTGAGTAATCCCTGGCTTCCTGCTACTGAAAACATGTCATTCATGGCAATGTGCTGGTTTAAGGCAGAGTCTCAAATAGCAGATGTTTATCTTACCACCCCAAGACTTCTTGTGTAATACTCCTGTCTTCCCCCAGGCCAGTGAGAGTAAGGATGAAGGATTCAGGGGCAGCTCCAAGACCTGTGCTGGCTGTGCATTCTTGCTGTGGAGCCCATTGCCAAGGAATGGGAAACAGTGGAGTTGCAGGCTCTGATCGATGTCCATCCTGAAAAATGACTGTTTAACAAACAAACAAACAAACAAACAAACAAACAAACAAACAAACAAACGAGGCATGTTATCCCCACGAGCATTGTTAGCAGGGAAGCTGGGTTGCTTGCAGAGCCTCACTGCCATCTAGCATGTGAGGCTGGTCTATATTTAGCCCTTTGAAACTTTCCAGATAAGAATTCTCTTGATGTGAACTGAAACCTTTGACCACCACAAAACACACGGCAAGGCTCCGTGTCCCCGCTTCCTCCCTGTAGCTGCAGTACAGCCCTCATACTTAGCAATTGAATCATCAGGTTCCCAGTGCTAACACCCAGTCTCCAGCAGCATTACCACACAGGAGGGAAACAGAACACGTGTTGGTTAAAACCTGACAAAGCAACACTTGGATTTAGGTCAGGCACGGCAAACAGGAGTTACTTGTACGCTGTACCTGGCTCCCACTCAAACCCAGAGCCTGATGAATTCACACCAGCCCAGACATGCAAAGCTGCATCTGCCTTTGCAGAGATTTCTGCTCAGACAGTACCTTCAGCTCCTCATTGCTGTGCCCCCACTGCTACCCCACCAAGGCTGCCTGGCTGCTGGGCTCTGGTGAGCAGACACACTTGTGTTGCTCCTGCTGTGAGCACAAGCTGCAGAATGCACTGCTGGCACGGGGCACTGCTCTGCAGCCTGCAGCCCCTCACTCGCCCATCTGCCCCCGGCTCTGCCACAGCTGTGGCACAAAGCAGGCAGCAGACAGTGCTCCAGCTCCAGCTGCACATCCCAAACTGCCCAGATTGTCCAGCCTGGCCTCCTGCGTGACTGTGACCAAGAAAGCCTCTGCTGGACCTCACCCCTTCTGATGGACTATCAGGGCCCACAGGGCATTCAGCCTTCATTTGAAGATGGTGAATTCATCTTTTGCCCTGATGGTCTTTTAGCCTTTGTCTCTCACCTCACTGTTCTTTTATTCCTTCCTATTTTCCCCTGGCTGCTGTCACTTCCTGGTGGTAGAAGCAGACTTTAATTTCTACTCCAGAATTGGCAGAGGCTTTTAACCCTGGATTTGTAGATGCTTCAGTTTCTAGTACCGTAACACCTTGTTCACTGGTTGTTGAAGTTGAATTTTGTCTTTTCTTGTCTTTTGGCCCATCTCAAGGCCCTTTAGTGCAGCTTACTTAGCATTAAAGAAGTTATAGACAAATAGTATCAATCATTTGATTAATGTAAGTGTTATTATTCCACAATAAATGCATGGTTTCACATTTATAGGGATTATATTTACTTATATTTTATATTCAAAATAGAGAATTAAATATATCACACATAAAATATGATGAATTTAGCCATAAAGAATTTCTTGGCTTTGGCGATTCCTGATGGAAAACAGATTAAATCAGGCTGAGACAGTAATAACCTCACCTACAAATTTAAGACTGACTTGGTGGTAAGAGATTACATAGATACTGGTTTTTATGGGATCACTTGGGATTAGGTAGCATCTTGAATATATTGTCAGGCTGTACCAGAAACCAATTTAGCACTGCTCTATTTGTTCTTCAGCTTTTACTCAAAGTTTAGCTTGTATACGCCTCAATCTTGAAATTATTTAAAATGTTTCTATTAAAAACATACAAGAGCGAGGCACAGTCGGCCGCAGAATGACTTCTCTGAGACATGTCCTAAGTGCTGGGACTCCTGAGCACCTTCCAGGCTGGTCTGAAGGGAAACACACAGCTCCTCTCTACAGCACACGTCCCACTTGGCCTCTGCACCTGTGTGGTTTGGAAGGCCAAGATCATAGAATGCAGTGACTCTGGTCTTCCCAATTTTTCCCTGCTCAGTGCTTTAAAACAGCTAAATAGTGAGGGTTTCCTTCACATTTATAATTCCATGCTGGTTCTCATATGCTTGGGCAGCCAGAGTAAGTTCCCAGCCCTGGCATTTTCAGTGCATATCTGGAATTCCGTAATGGAGCAGTGAATTTGGACCCTAGTGGTCCTCGTACGCTGCAATTGTTGATTTGGACGTAATTGCTTCTTGCCTTTTCTCCCTAAAGTGTGTATTCATATAAAAATTAAGAATCCTTAATTGGTGGATATTTTTAGTGCAGGTTCCAGGGACTTTGGCTCTTCCTTGCATGTTTAGATGGGGGACTGAGTTCCTCATTAGGCAGTGCATTGTCTGTACAGTTGCCATACATTAAAGGAGCTGGAATAACATTGGCGCAATATCCAGTTTCACCCAAATGAGGTTGTTGAGCAGGATCCAGAAGATCTGTATCCACAGAAGGCAAACACAGTATTTAAACAGAAACAAAGCCTTCGATTTATTTCATTATTTACTAAGTGCTGCCATGGTGCCCAGTGCTACATAAACATTCTGTGCCCTGGGTTATTAATACTACCAGGCACAAGCAGGTTCAAGGCTCAAAACACCTTACACGAAATATTCCCAGGACAAGGGCTTTAAGGACAAGTTAAAAGGACAAGGTATCCATAGAGGAATCCTGTTAATGAAATTTCAGGCTTCAGAAATAGCTGTGTGTTCCAATAAGAAGAAATGCACATTTGAGGACCCAGCTCTCCACCCATCCCATATAACTACCCCTCACTGACTACTGCTGTACACAGTTCTGCCCTGTTGAGTGTGTGAGTGATGCCAGTCTGGCCTTTTCTTTGTGTGATAAGGAACATCCACCCCTCCAACAAATATGGAGAACTAGTAGGAGATCAGATTTTGGGGCTTACACTGCATAATGATCCCATAATTAGGGTTAATGAGAAGGTTTTGTTCTTCAGATTGCACAGCTCTGGAAATGCTGGGGAGTCACTGCAGGGTCTTCCAACATGTGTCACCAGTGGGTGGGCAGTAAAATGGAAAATGTTGTTCTGGAGGGAAGAAAGGACTGTTAAAGGGCATGTCTTTAACTCTCATAGAAGGACTAAAAGAGACAAGCTATCTGGAGGCACCCCTCAGAAGAAAAAGGAGTATTTTACTTAAAGATAACTTAAATGCATTTTAAATTCTTGAGAAAGGCTGGGAAAATTGTTCTTAAACACATCAGGTTGAAATAACCCCAAAGGTATACAATTCCTTGATGAAAACATCAATGAGTATTAAGAAAATTGTGTATGCATGCTTAGGTCAGTGAAGATTACATCTTACGTAAGGCCACTTAAAAGACAGAGCTCTCACAAGAATTACAAATTATTTGCGGCCCATGAAAATCATCCTGCTTTTAATTACAACATTAAAGACAAATCTACAAAGTTGTAAGTTCTGCGGGCATGGCAAGCAATCATTATAAATCTGGACAAGGGATCACACAGAAATTGTAAGTAATGACTGTGAGAGATTTCAGTACTAGCTATTTTTGTCTTTAGAAATGTTTTTCATTTCAGAAAGTCATTAACACTTGTGCTCAGCCAAAACTTGCTCATAGGACTAAGCAGGATTTCTTAACATAAACTGTCATTAAAAAGACACTGTCAGCTTCCAACTAGCCCGTTTTTGAGAAGAATTTTAAAGATGTTTCAGTACATGAATCCCTGGGGTGATGCTTGTCCTTTTATCACAGTATTTTACCTTTTTTTTTTTTCTGGTGCTTTACCTTGCCCTTTTGCAGCATCAAAGTCACCACATAAGCTCAGGGAACCAGAAGATAGGGAGGTGAAACTGAGAGCCTGGAAAGCACTGTAAAAAGCTGAAAACAAGCCAGAGGAGCTAAACAAAGAACTGAAAAGATGTATCTCCTTTTATTAATTTTCAGGTCCAGATATTGTTTGGAAAACAAACAGGAAAATGTCAGGTAGTGATGTCCCTGTATTTTAAAGTTTAATTACAGACAATACTACAATAAGAAAGTGGAAAGATGGATAAAATTAAAATTCTCTTCTGATATTAAGATGACTTTGAAAAAATATTTTTAAAAAGACAAAAATTTAGCCAAAGGAAGAGTTCAGCATGTTGCAGAGTAGTCATACAACAGAGCTCCTCTATCCTGGCACTTTAAACCAGAAGTTTGTTATGTAAATCGTGATCCAATGTCATGATGAAGGTGATAGTTCAGTGGCTACTGAGGGGCAAACTGGGAGAGGAGTCCCTCAGACCATCAGATGAGAGTTACACAACTCTTTAATGCATTGTTTTATTATATTACATTTGTGTCAGCAGCCCTATCCTGCCAGTGGGATTTGTATAGCTGGGCCCTTCCTCTTGCTGGGGCCCTAAATGACAGCAACAAGAATCTTTCAGTAAGGCCGGCACTACGAGGCTGGGGCCTGAGCTGATGGAACAAGGGAGCAGTTGAACAGGATGGAAAGTTCTCCAAAACCAAAGCTCTAGAGTTTAAACCACACTGCTTCTGCCAGGTTTATCTCAGTACTACTCATATAATTTGTACCACTCATGAAAAAACCCTCTCGACTTTCTGATTCTAGCTATACTGTCATTCGGCCTGGAGTGTGACAAGGATAACTCTGTGTTTATGCAACTTTTGGTGATGACTTCTTGGGAAGTTATTTCCAAAGATGGAAAAACCCTAACTCTTCCTGCTCATTGGAACAGTCTAGATGCCAGAAATTTTGTGACTGACTAGACAGAAACTTGTACAACTGGACCTGTACAATAAGAAGCATCAACTATTACCATGTTCTGATAAATGGGAATTCACACCATTAAAATACCAGCCAAGAATCAGTTCCTACGAGAGTGGAAGGCAGAGGTGGGTGAAGAGGTAGAACTGCTGACAGTGGGGCGGATACATCTGCAGTGTAATCCTTTCCTTCCTCCTGACCCCTTTTTGGCAGCTCCCTTGTCAGATTCCGAACCCTGCTGCCCCTCTGAAATGTACCTGGATACAACTGAAACCTTTGTTTGGGCTTTTCTTACCTTCTGCATTGGCTTGAGAAGGGCTGCAAGGAGAGCCCTAAGAAACAGCCACAGTGAGCCGTGCCCAGTCCAGCGCCACTGGAGGTGAAGAGGTTTGGAGCTGGTAATCCAGATCATCCATGCAAAATGAATTAATGCATAAATGAGCATGCATATGAGCCTATCATTATAGCCTCCTAACACATAACTTCAGCTGTCTAATGTTGACCAACCAGCAGGAAAAAGCCCCGTTGGAGGTGCTGTGTCTCCTGTTGACTCAGCAGGATGACAAACCTCCTCACTGGTGCCTACAGCCAGCCTGGCCATGATCCCCCTCCCACTGTGCCAATCCCTCCCTAGGCAGTCTTCGATATACAGCAGGCAACTCACATGCTACATATACATCACTCCTGGTGTCTGCTGCTATCCTAGAGGTAATTGCAAAATAGTTATTTGGAAATGGCAGAGCTTCTTAAAGAGACAGCCTGGTAAACTTGGGATACAACCCTTCTTTCTCCTTCGCTTTCTTCTTTCCATTTTTCTTCTCACCTGTTCTTGTTGTCCAGCATTTGGCACCGCTGTAAAAGTTGTGCCAGAGTGTTAAAAAAAATCAGATAACATTCCCCAGTGTTTTATGTAGGTCCATCCATGAAGACCAGAACTTTCTATCCTGCAACAGCAAAGAGTTAATATCCCTGAGATATTCTACTTTTCTACATCTGTAAAAAAGAAGCCAAAGCAAACCTAAAAGAATTTAATATGGAAAACATATTCCAGCTTCAATGACACACTGGGGTTTTGTTTAGGTTTCTTTATTACGATGAGTCACAGTATGCAAACTTCACATGCAGTTACTGAAGTCATGTGTCTGCCTTATTTTAGCTTCGAAAACAGCAGCAATGCCAACATCCTTTGCTGCCTTTGAGACTTGAGAAGTCCTGAAAACCAACAATGTTATGGTCCCTTCATAAGCACTGTGTTGCTTTTTCACCCTTTGGCCAGAAAATAAACGGGATGATTCTCCAGGCAAGCCTTCTCAACTTTAGGTGTTCCTTTTAAGACCCTGGCATTGGTAATGCTGGCTGGACTCTGTCAGCAATGGAGGCATCCCCATTTGGGATGGTTTAAAAAAATGATTTCTCATTCTCTGTCTCTCCTGCCTCAAGCAGAAGTCAGCCACGCACAGGTGAAACCAGCAGAGTTGTTAGTGCTGGAAGTTCCAGTGCTACTTTCATTACTGGAGCTGTTCCAAACAGAAGCCCAGTTAGGGTGAGTGGAGTCCAAAACCAACTCCCCACCCCTCTCCTCACCTTTCAGCTAGGCCCTGCAGAAGGCTTATTAAACTTAGCAGAGATTTCCACTGTTCCCATGCCCCAGGTGAGTCTCGGGCAGTGCAGCTCTCCAGTCCCGTTCACTGAGAGCCAGCAGATTCCCCTGGCTCAGTGAGTGCAGTGCCCATTCTTGCAGGTATAAAAGGGCAGCGCGCAGTCATCTATATAAAGAATGTTCTTCAGATGGGTTATGTATAAACTGCCTGATGGCAAGGGTATCAAATGAAGGTCGAACATCAGAGACCTTTAGGCTATTACGAAATATGACTCATGGATTAGTTAACTGCCTGTCAAATTTTCCATTATGAAATTTAACCATAGCCCATATCTGCACAGCAGCAACACCTGTAGAAGCGCAAACAAACAAGTGGTTATATATGCACTCGCACTGAAATGGGTCAGCAGATGTACTACGGTATCAAAAGAACCTTTTTCCTTATTAATGAACTATTAGCTAAGGAACAAAAATGAGAGAAGGGGGAGAAAATGCTGTGGGAGTAAAAACATTGTTTTGAAGTTCGTATTTGTCAAAGAATCTGCAAGATAAATTTTTACAGTTCAACTGTATCAGATGAATCAACATTAAAATTCCCCTCTGCAGAATATCATTATTTTAGCCATGATGAATATCTGTGCTTCCTAATCCAAGAATTTGCTTTTCCAATTCCACATGGTGGCATGAGCAGAAGTGAAAAAGCAACTATTCTTGCTCTGGAAAATGAGTATTTAGACACTAAATTAAAAAGAAAAAAAATTATTTCTGAAAATCAGTGAAAAGATTTAGCCATTTGGTAGAAGACCTTCATAGTTCTCTCAGCTGTTTGGAGGCAGCTGTAAATTCAGACAGGCAGAAGATGTGCTCTGAAGGTTCACCACAGGAAGTGGGGCTTTTGACCTGTGTGTCACTGGTTTGACTCCACAGGTGAGACTCAGCTCACCTCATTTTAGATGTCTACAGTGTCTATCGATACATCTGAGCCTGTTGCCCTGTAGGCAGTTTAAAGGTATATCTTATCTGATTTATTTTAAATATCTACCTCAGGATGAGATGATTCATGACCTAAGAGTGACTTTTTTCTCTGCTGTGGCTGTATCAGGGGCCTGAGGTGAGGGGCTCTCCTTGGCTGGAGAGCCTTCCACGTGGCCAGAGATGAACCCTGCCTGAATGCTCTGCCCCACAAGGCTGGTAATTTATGTGAAATGAGCTGGTTAACAGTGCTCCTTGCTATTGCAATGGTTCGTCCATACCACAAAGCCACCACCACATCTGGCACAAATGGATGCCAGCAGGCTGAAATAGCCTAGAGGCTACTGATCAAAGAGGAAACCTGAACCACTTAGATGGGTTTCATCATTACATCCTATTCTTGCCTATAGAGATGTTCCAGATCACAAGTTAGGTATGGAGTTCTCACTCCTCCTACCACTGTGGCATCTAATCTGTGAAGACATAAGTCTCCATTTCCATGCCTGTCAGTCCAGCTCATTTCATAAACACTACATTCATTTAAATGTTAAACTGCTGCTCTACAAGAAGTTCAGAAGACATAAACTGTAAGGCACAACGAAAAACAATTCAATCTCAATAAGCAAAGTCTGAGGAGGGGCAAAATAGCAGCACATAAATATATAAAAAGCAACTGCAAAGAGGAAGGAAATAAACTATTCTTCCTGTTTACTATGGAGACTCAAGTTACTCCACGGTGAGGTGACATACAACAAGCTGTGCAGCCACACAGCAGCATTGTTCCATCTTTTAGACAATGAGGAAGCCACCAGGAGCTGCTGTCTCACAGAGAGACAGCAACAGCTCCTACCTCACTGCAGGCACTGAGCTGCCTGCCTTGGAAAGGGGTGGGAGGGTTACAGCTCCACCGTGTCTGTGGGTGTCTGAAAGGAGCTGGGAGCCTTTGGCTCGCTAAGCAGCTTTTCAGTCTCAGCATGAAGCAGGGGTTCCTTCCTCACAGCTCAGGAGCAGTGGCTGTGGTGATGTGACAGCATCCTGGGGCCCTGCCCCTTAGGAGAAGCCAGTCAGGGTTGGGAGCCCTCCCCCAGTTTGGGGATGCAGTTGGTGTTCTGGAGATCCAATCCGATGGGCATCCACCCAGAATGGATGGATATATTTCGTTTTAAGGCAGTGTGATGGACTAGATGTCTCCAAAACCCTTTATCTTTAATGATTTAAGTGGAAAGGTTGCAATGTGCACACTGAAGCCTGAGCTAAGCCTCTTTCAATGGAGTGGGCCAGAGCTCCAGCCGTGTGACCTGCACTGCTGACCAAAGCCAGCAAGAGGGGCAGGGTGGCCTTTGAAGAACACCACTAGAAAGAGAGAATCTTTTCTCCTGACAGTAAATTTTTTATGGTTCTTTCTCTGCTGCCACCTGAAAGATTATGCTTCTGGGTGCTCCTATTTACTATTCCTTGTTCCTCTGTACAAAATACTGCTCCAACATGGTATAAACAAGGCAGAAAATATTAGGAGACGTGGGGATGAGAGGGGAAGGGGAAGAAAGTGATTTAGTTTAAAATAAAAACTGAAACAAAACAGGTCTCACTCAGCCACATTCATATTCTTACACTCACAAGAGCAGCCACCAGGCATCAGGCCAGCATGTTTAAGCCATCTATCAAAAAATCCAGGCAACATGAAGTTTGTGCCCAGGTAATAGGTCCAGGATCTGTGTGATGCCACAGAGAACACAAACGGATGCCAGCTCTAAGGTCCTGGGTTATTCTTGGAAAAGGGACTATGCACAGGGTTTGGGTGTCTTTTTGTATCTCTTTGGAACTGTCAGTATCTCCACCTGTCTCAGCTCTGGCAGTCATCAGGACTAATGACGTTTTCTCCAGGTCTGAGTGCCCTGAGAGACAGCAGGTCAATGCCCCGTGGTCCTGATGACCTGTTAACCTGGTGACACTAACTCAGGCCGTCAGCTTTTGTATTACAAGTCCCTACACCGCTCCCATTCTCTTGCCGGTTGTCTTTCCCCAGCCAAGTGACAGAATCAACACAGAATAAACACTGAAGCAACAGCAAGAGAAATAGGAAGACGGATCTTCTTCCCCCTTTCTCCTGAAGACCAGTGTTGGGTTTGGTTCATAGGATTTGGCCATTTAGTTCCTGGCAGGGCTGTGGGGAGCTGGGTGGGGAGCTGGGGGTGTCCTCAGGACCTTAACAATCCCACAGGCATTTCTGAGCTGTCAGAGTCACCCTTTGGGCATTCCTCAGATGGCTGAGGCCACTCTCTTAACCCAAGCACTCCTGGCAGCTGCACCACGTTGCACAACCACCATCTGCAAAGGTCAGACCTTGCCAGGTGCTCACAGCTGGCAGCTGAAGTCAAACCCCTGCACACCAGAGGGGAGAGCATTGGCAAGTGGTACTCGGTCAGTGCCCTGTGGAGGGCTTTCAAAGAAGACTCTAATATTACATTTATGTTACATAAGATAAAAGTTACACTTGGTATTTAGAAATGGTAATTAGAAAAGGCTTACAGAAACCAAAATGAGAAACATTAGTGCCTTCTTCAAAGTATAATTCTGATGCTGATTAATATAGGAGCCATCTTGACTAGGTGCCTATTTTGATTTAGGCAATTATAAGCTTAGCAGTTCAAACCAGTTCGCAATGAGAATGTGAATCCAAGATTTACTAACATGCCTCTTTCTTTTCTTCTTGCTGCAGTTTGTCTCTCTTCTTTTGTTTTTATCTTCTGCTCTTTTGGGCTTGCCTACGAGAGAAAGGCACACTCATGGAATTACAATATGCTTGTAAACCAGTGGCTAACTCCAGGCATTCATTCAAAGAAGGGCAATAGATGGATACTCACGACTTCGCCCTATTGAACAACATCATACTGTAATTTTTTTTTGCAAAGGACTCAATTTTTAACACCTGCATGAACAGAGTGGAAGGCAATACCTTGCACAGAGGCAGCAGTCCCTTGCTTCTCTCCTATGAGTGCTGGGGATTGGGCTGTCCAGGTCGGAAAAAGGCTGCAGTGGGCAAGAGCTGCTCCACAGCCTGAGCCAGGGCAGCAACAGCAGCAGTCAGCTGGTGTTGTGCTACCTCTGTCCAGCAGATTGTGGCTCCTGCAGAGGTCAAGACCATGCCCCCCAGTCTTTCTTCCCATTTGGAAGTTACAATCTGCAGAAGGAGCTGCTGGACTGTCTTTGTTCTGGTGTAGGAAAACTTACTGCTTTGCAAGTTCTTCCTGTTCCTAATTGACCTGATCTAACCTGAAATAAGCCATTTGTATTCCTGCAGAGGAATACCAGGGAGTCCACATGGCCTTTTGCCCAGGTTTAACATCATTTCTTTAAAGCAAACTGCAAATTAATAGTAGTGTAACCTTCCTGTGCAGGCAAGCCCTTAATCTAATTGGAACACGGAAAACAGCATTTGGGAAGACAAAGCAGTGCATAAACTTGGGGAGAGAGTGAGGCAATATAATTTGGAGTCCAGTGGGGATGGTGGAGAAACCTGGATGCAGAGAGATAAAAATGATGAAGATTTTTAAAATCCAAGCTAGCAAGGAATCTAGGCATATGACAAAATAGAGCCCAACTCAGAGAATTGCCACGTTCTCTCCATTCATTCTTCCACTCGGGACAACAACCCCTCTAATTTTAGTCACAAAACGCTCTCCCTTCCACCCCCTAAAACTTTGAGTCCACATTCATGGACTCATTCTTCCCTGTGTCTGATCCTCACAGACAGAAGAAATAAGAACAAAACTATGCTTGTACTTCCTCAGTTCCCACAGAAGCCTGTGACCACTTGATCTTGTCACTAAACCATTACGGAAAATAAAAACAGGACTTCGCTAAAGACAGAAAAAAAAAAATGAGAGCGAGAGAAGCCTTGAGTGCTGCCTCAGATAAGGACTAGTGTATGTCTGAAGTGACTAAATCTTTTTTGTGTATCCCTGTTCTAGAGCCATATATTATAAAACTTCCTGGTTCTGACTCTCAGCTAAAAGTCTCTGCTTTCTGTAAACAGTCTTTTGCGGTTTTTCAGGACAAGATGAGAATTTCTTTGAAGCTTGAAAAAAACCTCCAGGCATCTCTTCAGAGAATCATCATGAGTCTGCTCTTCACCAAACCCTCTCCAATCAACTGTGTGCATTCTATCTGCCAGTCTGGGAACATGGAGAGACAAGGAAAGGGGAGCCAGCAAGGCTTGGGCGGCAACACACTGGCAAAGGCACAGAGCAGCTCTTAATCAGATTGCCTTTTAATTCTTCACGTGAGTTAAAGGCATCATGTGCTAAGACTGAGGATAGAGGTGTACTCAGCAAAGGCAGTGCTGAGAGAGAACAAAGTGTTGCAGCATACGGGAGTATTTTCTAAGTATTCTGTCAAATGCTGTCCAGGCACAGTTTAATAATCACTGGCAATATTAGTAAGAGAAACCCCTAGCTTCAATGCAGTGGCTCTGCCCTGCACACTGAGTTAGGGCACATGGGTGGTAGGAAATGTTCCCTAAATTGAAGAAAAGCATTGACTGCAACTCTGTATCCTGCAGGCATTTATCTGGGCAGAGAGCTTATGCAGGCAGGGCATTAGTCTGCCTTTTTTCTACCCCTACAGTTATTTCAAATTCAGATCAGTTCCTTCATATACTGCACAGGCTGCCATCATTAACAGCTATCTACTGGTCCAAAGAATTTTGTAGCTGCTGCTGTTGGGAAATGCAGACCTTCTAGAGAAGGGTTCACCAACAGTAACGTCATTGGTGGCATGTGGCTCTTCTTTCCATGTTATTCCTCCAAAGCAGTAAGATTCTGCCTATTCATGCCTAAAAATGTCCACAGAAATTCGGGAACATGTGGAAATGATGCTGTTAAAGACAAATCTCTGATACTCACTGTTGACTAAAGACTGTTTCCAAATCCCTTTGCTAATTTGTGGCTGGACAACACTAAACTTCTATTTTTATTGCCCTGACATGTTATGTTATGAAAGACTCACAAAAATATGGTATGGGGTCCTAGCCTCATAGGCAGCTGTGTAGAACAAGAAACAAGTTTTCAGTACTGCAACTTGAGAATTACAGCCATGGTAGGATTTATTTTTTATCACACTGTGGATGTCTGAGCCACTGTACCATTAGTGAAATACCTCCTTTCCTTAGAAGCGAGCCCACAGTTGTGTAAAATGAGAAATCTGCTTGTTAAGATGGTCAGTAGCGTATGACGTGTTGATAGTTTCAAAACAGATAACGAAACTGCTGAACATAAGGTCAGTGTCTGTCAGCATTGGGTAAAAACACTCTAAAAGTCAGATACAACTCCAGAAACACACTGACTTCACAACACCCATGCACAGCTTGGTGGCAGTGGGTGATACTGGCTTCCTAGGGCAACCTCCTCAAGACTCAGAGAGCTGCATTTCTGGCTGTTTTGGGGTTATCAGTGTAGCCTTTCAGAATGCCTGCCAGATTGGGCTTTGCAGGTGAAGGAATACCAAATCTGGGAGTTTGCTAGGATTAAAGAACGGCGCGTCCAAGCGCCTGGCAGCGTCAGGTTTTGAGGAGTTTTGGTTGAGCCCATTGGCAAAAATGTGCTGAGTTTAAAGTGAGCAGGGTTTGTGACGGCTCCGGTGTTGACTCAAGTGCTCATGAGCTGCTCACCTTCCTCCCGGAAATTGTCTGAGTCAGCTGTGGGAGAATTAAAAGTGAAACTGAGAATAGTCCTGCCTAGTGCAGATGGCAACTCAGAGGGAAAACTGACATCCCTAAGAATTGACTTCCCTGACTGCAGTATCAGGGTTTAAACTGCTGTGATACTTCTAAAACTTGCACATGATTAATTAATTGCGAATTAGCTTGCGAATGATTAATTAATGTAATTTTCTAGCGCATATGAATTATCACAAGCAACGCCCTTTTTTGTAAAACACTGCAGACATTGCAGGGATGTAAACACTGAAGAATTGTTTAGAATTTAGAATTGTCTGTGAAATTGTAAGAAGAAAAGGAATTAAAAGTATTATTTTAAACTTACTTCCAAACAACCCAAAATTTGGGCCTACGTCCGGTAACAGCTTCTTAAAAAATATAGAAACTTTTTCTTTTAACTGTCAGGCAGCCTCAACAAAGACACCTGCAAGTTTTTAAATTATATAAATAGGTGCACCTGGGGAAGAAATACAAGCACAAATCTTCAACTCTGTAGCTGGCTGGAAAAGTATTATGGAATGTGAAAGCAGAGGACTGGTAAACGTTATGCTTGAGACCAGAGCATCACAGAATTGACTGATTTGTTTGTGAGGAGTACGTGTTGCTCATTCAAGGACTTGTTTGTGGATGTTTAAATCTTGTAGGGCCTAATTTCTGCAGTGGGAGGACCTTGGTTCGAGAGCTCCAATTTTAAGGGCAGGAAAAACCTAGGCAGAGATGGGCTGTTTAATGTGTGAGTACTACGGAAAAGTTCTGTCTTGCTTTTAAATCCCATGGTGAATCATCCTTCTGGAGAATGGATCTTCCTTGTGGTTTTCTTCTCGGAAGAGGCAGGAGCCTGAGGAGGAGGGAAATGGAGGAATAATTGCTATGTGTGGATCAAGGACAGCCAAAGCCCGTGTCCTTTTCCCTGTGACTTCACAGCCCCAGCCGTGTCCTGAGCCCGTAAGCACATTCGTCAGTACTTTTACTGACCCAAATTCGAGGAAGCAGCTTTAGTACTCTGTGTCAGCAGGCTGTGATAGAAGGGAATGGGGTTATTTATGTATTTTTTTCTAATGACAAATAGTTCAATGCTTACTGTTTGATGCTTACAGGCTAAAAGTCGTGATGAATCCAAGGTGGGGCTATTTGTGCATGTTAAGAGACAGATGGCAAAACTAGCACTATAGGAAAAATACGGGAAGACCTTTGGAACGTCAGTATGTTTGATGGCTAAGGATCTTTGAGAAAGAGCTGGTGAATATGTGCAATGACTACTGCAGCCCACCAGAAGTACTGCGGGGTAAGCAGCTCACAGCCATCTACCACTGGGCAGCGGGCACACGGTATAGTCTCAGCCCTGCACAGCCGCAGGTTGGCGTGTCCGGGCCTGCGCTAGGGGTAGACGGGGGAGGGAGACCGGTGTGTTCTGGGTGCAGCAGCCCCTCCTCCCCTGAGCGCCGCGCCGCCATTACGCGCTGCGCCACTGCCCGCCGAGGGGGGAGCGACAAGATGGCGGCGCCGCCCGCCCCCGTGACCCAGGGCCCGCCTCCTTCTAGAGGCGTCTCGGCCGCGCGCGCGCGGGGCGCTCTCGCGAGAGCGGCGAACAAAAGGACAGCGCGGCGCAGTGTGTGTGTTGTGGCGGTGGGCCGTGATCTCGCGAGAACTCGCCGCCGCTCTCCTCCCGAGCAGAGCCGGGCGGGA
>VZRR01008870.1:112574-361278 GCA_013398015.1 Oreocharis arfaki
GGGACACACACACGACACGGCGCTTTGTGTGACACCCCTTCCCCGGGGAGGCGGCGCTGGCGGCCGCCTTTGTTCGAGCTCCGGTGCTGCCGGGCCCCGGTGACGCATTTGGGCCTGGACTCGTGTTGGTCCGCACCATTTTTTAGTATTTTCTTCCTTTTCATTCCTATATCCCCCTCACCCCCCTCCCCGCGCTGGGCGGGATCGATTGTTATCTAACTCTCGGGGAAGGCGGCGGGGGCAGGAAGAGCCCCATCTGCTGCAGCGGGACCGTGGCCGGGCAGACCTCGGCCTCGGCCGCTCCGGCGAAGTAGGTCATGGAGATGGTCCTTCCCTCCCCTCTGCTTCTCCCCCGCCACCCCCCCGCGCCACACGTGACGGGCGCCGGCAGCCGGATTAGCTGCTCCTGCTGCGCCGGGAATCCAGCCCGCAGTGCCGCACTGAGATGGCGCCGGGGCTGCGCCACCGATGCCCGAGGCAGCGCCTGAGAAGTGTTGCCCCCACCGCGGGGATCCACTGCGAGAAGATTAATCCATCGCTTCTTGTTGTTTGTGGAGACCCGCCTTGACCTAGTAGAGAGCCTTTGTTTTTGTCTGCTGTTAAAATAAGAACCATTCTTAAGCCCTGCGTTGCTGCTTCGATCAACTGAAGAGATGACATTTTAAGTGGTAGCTTTAAAAAGGATGTTACGAGGTCAGCCGTGGGAGAATTCTTGGAGAATTGAATGTTTTTAAGCGGCAGCACAGGCAACTGAGTGCCAAAAAGGACAGTGCATTGTGGTCTTTGTTTTGGATTAATTCAGGTCATGTTGGAAGACACTTCTGTGAAATACATTGCATAAAATTAATTTGTATTTAACCATGCCTTATTTTTCCGATACGAGTTTGTAAACCTGCAGGCAAACAACTGGAATAAGTTGATTCTTAAACTGTATCGGTTTCCCACTGCTTTCTGCTGAAATTAGTTCATATTGTGTTTGACTTAAAACCTCTGAGTGACACACCAGCACCGCGTGAACTGAACATCTTTTGGAAGAGTTACTGTGAGGCTGAAGGCTATAGACGTTTTTGAAAAACAAACCGAAAAATCCTATTTGCTGAAGTAATTGTCAGAAGACATCACCTAATGTTTTGTGAGCAGTAGTTGCCTCAAACGTGAAGGCTGTAATGTCTTAGTAATATTAATGCAATTAATAAATATCTCTAGTCTATGCAAGTAAAGTGCCCAATTTAATTGTTATTACTTGTGCTGGAGTCTCCGTAGCAAAAAAAAAACCAACAAAAACTGCCATTGACCCAGATCCGAATGCATTTGAGTGCACTGAAATTCAGTCTGTTTAAAATGGCTCTTCAGCCTGCATGTAGTGTGAAGCAGAAGTCTGTGGTAGTGATTTGGTGGGTGTGAGATACTCTGCTGGCCTTGCTGCCCGTGTGGGTGTGTGTTTATTGGTGGGTATAAAAACATTGGAGATGATAATAGGAGACCTAACTTGGCATGATGTAAAGAAATTTTTTTGCAGCGGTAGCTTGTTGGAACATTCTTTGTTCCTGATAAGTAAAAAGGTTTTTTTGTGTCTTAGCATAAATTCATGGTAAAACATGTTGATACTTGTTTTATTTCTTCTAGTTTTCTGGTCTAGACTTGAATTCTTCAGACTCTCAGAGTGAAGGAAGCTCTACAAGCAGTAAGTACCCACAAATTCTCCAGCTTACAAACACAGTTTAGAAATAGGGGGTTTGCAGCTGTGAAAAGCAATTTCTAAAGCCAAAATTTACAGAGGCTGGTGAGGAAATAGAGGAGGTTGCCAGTTAAGCTTGCTTTGAAAACACTGTGCTTTAGATATAACCACTTGAATTTTGTGATGGTACACTATGTGCATTTCTGAAGCACTTAATTAGCTTGAGAGAACTTAGTGTTCCAGTTCTGTCCCAGATTTTCAGTTGTGCTCATCTGAGGCCACTGACTGTAGTAGTAATGTGGTGATTTGTCTTCTTAGAACATCCAGGTAGAGTAGGAATGTTAACTCCACTGATCTCAATTCATTGAATAGAAAGTGGATATGCAAGGCTTAAGTGTGTTAAGAGGGGGGAATCTTTCAGGAATTCCCATTCAGCTTGTGGCTGGTGTGTTCTCATTCACTTTGCTTTAGCCAACAGATGTTTCTGGATTGTAAATGAGGAATGCTATTCAGAGGCAATTAGGTTTGGCTTCTGGTTTGATCAAAGCTGAGTGATGGTGATGGGTGAATTTAAGGGGAAGGAAAAGTACTGGTAGTAATACTGTGAGAGCCAGTACTTGAATGTCACAGTAAATATCTTGAGCTGCTCAAGTATCTGGCACCACCTTAAGCCTTAATTGGTTCTGGGAAGACAGGCTTTTGTCGTAGACACTGTAACACCCATAAATGGGTGGGTGATTCGGTCAGAGGAACACAGGACATCTGTGCCTTTAACCAGCTGCCTAAATGGGTATGCAAAAAGTTCAGTCTTAACTGAGTGTGCTGCCAAGTGATGTATTAAAGGATTTTTGTTTTAAAATGCTGCAAGAGGCCTTAAAGCTTGAGGCAGATGTTTTTACTAAGCAGAAGCTGTTGTTGGCAAGATGAGCATTTCAAGATGTGCTGACACCACGGGCATGTAACACTACCTTTCTTTTGTCCTTTAGAAGGCCGATACATTCCTCCTCACTTGCGGAACAGGGAAGCTTCAAAACAAGGTATGTATCACAAGCACAGTGACAACACTTCACTGGTTCTTGAATCTCTAGGAGCAGGCTGCAGAGGCTCTGACAGTACTGCTGAAGGCAATTACACAGACTGCTTGACTGTCCTGTGCAAAACATGACAACTTTATTTTCTGCGTTTAGTGTGCTATTCTAGATCTCTTCACCAACTTGCATCCAAGGCTGGAGTTCAGTATCCAACTGACAAAATATCTTCTGTGTCTCTGTAACAATTAACCATGACTGAAGCAAGATTCAACTTGCCGTGTCTTAAGTGTTGGTCTGAATGGATTTTGTGGGTACTAGTTTTGCTGTGAGGGACTATGGTGTGGAACTTGTAGCAATCAGTTGTTTAGTATGAACAAATGGCACAGTTTCACTTTGTAAATGCATATTTTACACAAAGAGATGTTGTCCTTGTTCAGCTTCCTGCAGTTTTTATGGAAGCTCCTGGGAGTACTTGCAGAAGGAAATGCAGGCTGTTGGTGAAGCAAACATGAATTACATGACCTATTTTGGTCACATGTTTACACAGGGGTTTATGCTGAGAAACGCCTCTTCTGTCTTCCATTTAAATAGCTAAACAAAACATAATCCTGACAAAGGGTTTCTTGGAACACTTCCGTGAAGTAAATCATGACCTTTCTGTTTAAGATCCCAAGGGGGCAGGTGCTGCAGCACAGTGTTGTCATGCCTGGTGACTTGGGTGGATATGAGAGAAACATTTCCTCTAACACCTATTTGAATATACCAGAATGCAACAGCTAAAACGCTTCCTGCAGTGATACAACGTAAAGAGTTGAGGTTTTGTGGCATGGGAGGACTTGGATCTCATCTGTTTCAAAAGCAGTAAGCTTTCACAGGTTCTTTTCAATACTGCAGGAGGATGACTTGTATTATGAGTGGGTGGGAGGGCAATACTGAAATAAATGATAATATATCTCACAGTGCTTCTGGAGCTATGTCACTTTAAATCAGACTAGATGAAAAATGCTATGTTCTAGTTTTAAGCCATTTGAAGAAAGATTGATCTGTTTTTGCCTTGCCCCTTTGTATGTGTCTAAGCTGGTGAGGTTTCTGGGTGTTCAGGGTTTGGTTTAGTTTTTTTTTTCTTTTAAATTATGTAAAAGAAGTATGGCCTTAAGCACCAAGTGATGAACACTGTGGTACCCAGAGCTGAATGTTTTCACAAAAGAAGAGGGACTGGTTGGCAGCCAGTTCAGTGCTCTTGTTCCCAGTCACACTGACCTCTAATATGAGCAGTCTTACAAGAAACTGACTCACTAAGTCTGAAGAATGTGCAGGTTTCTCAAAAGCAGGAAACAGCTTTAAGGTGGTTGTGAACTTTTGCTATTCATAGATTTCTTCTCCTTGTGTGGTGTTTTGTACCTAAGTTTTGTGGGTAATAGATGCAGTAACCTTGAGTTCTATCATGACCTATTATGTAAAGGACTGTCATTGTCCTTGTGTGCTAGATTAGAGTTCAGACATGGCAGTGTAGGTGTGATTACATGAGGCTCTTTTGGGGACTTCAGCTTCACCTTGTAACAAGGTAAAGAGGTCATGAGACTGTAATCTGATGTGTGGCTTGTTCATTTAATAGAGCTTTGGCTGCCAGTTTTCCTTGGTAAACATAATGTTCAAAAACTGCCTTTAAACCTGGTTGAATGCTGTACCACTGGCCTCCTCCTGGTTCCTTGTGACAAGATTCATAATTGCTGAATGGAAAATCTCCAGTTCAGGACCCTCTTGGAAGCAAAAGGGCATCATGAGTTTGGGCTTGTAAAGCTGAACTGTCTTGTAGGATGATTTGAAGTCTGTTCTACAGCTGTACTTTCATTTAAGTGGTGTTTGGTTCAGTTTGCACAAAATCAGTGATTTCTTTGGCTGTATTGAAACTGTTCTGGATTTTGGCTACTCCTTGGAATTTTTAACAACAGAGTTTTCAAAGCTTAGACATGAAGAAGCAGCCGTGCATGATAGTGTTTGACCACACAACAAACTCCCGATGCAGCCTTTTAATCAGTAGTAACCTGATTAAAAAAACCCTTCAATTTATCTCCAGATCTGTCCCGCTAATACTAATCTATTTGTTTTGTAAGTAGGGAGTAGGGCAGTATAGAACTGCAGGAAATAACAGCATAAAAACAATGTCCTTAAGTTACTTAATGGCAGTTCTGTTTCTCAGCTGTGGGAGCTCAGTATGCAGGGCTGCCGCCCTGAAGTGTCTTGGTTCCATGAATTCTAAAGCTTGTCGTCATGTAAGTTTCGTGTTAAACTTCCTGGAAGCAGCTCGTAATCTGATTTATAGTAGATCAAAAAGTAAATATTAAGATCTCACCTTAAAGGTCTTATCCACCCTAAAGGAGTCTGTGATTTTATTTCTCCCATCTTTAAAAAATGGATTATTGCTGCTGCATGTGGCAGGTTTTCAAGTGAGATGGCAGTGATTCTTGTTAGAGTGTTACAAAATATGAATTAAAAGACTGGTTGAGGGAGATGCTTTGACAACTGTAATGCTGTTCATAGGTGTAAAAACTACAGAACTGCTCTGCAAGTTGATTGACTTGGTGAATTCTCATCCCTGCAGTGAGAAAGACATGCTGGATGGCATCTGTACAGGTTTTTACTTACCAAAAAACCCAAAGCCCTGGCATTTTAAGGACTTTCTTGGTAGTCTTTGCGCAGTCTTGTAATTATTCTCTTCACTTAAGAGAAGCTGATCTATGGTCTGTTAGGTTTTTTCAGGGTGTTTACTTGCAGGTTTGATTTGCTGTTTGATGTCTGCAGTTCCAACTATTATGGTAATCATTTACGTAGAATTGACTTGTATGGCCTGGACCTGTGTTCTGTGCTGATCCACAAAGAGAGTAGCAATGCCAGGCTGAAAGGTGAATTGGTGAAGCAGGATGTGTATGCCTGTATTTGGTGTAAACGTTGCCGCAATACCTTAAGATTATGGCAAGGTACCAGCTTCAGAAGTGAGTGCAATAATGAGCTTGGTGGATAAGGTTACTTTGTAGGCTATTTGGAGTATAAACTTTTGACTCTTTTTGAACTTCTCAAGCTTGGTAGAAGATCTTAAGTATAGTGTCAGCTCAGTTTTTTCACTATTAAGAAACTCCATCTGTATCCCTGAAGATGGCTCTATCAGCACCGCTGCTGCTGTTAGATCTCTTGGCAGGATGACCTATCCCAATAATTGTAATGTGGCCTGAAAGTTACTTATGATAAAATCTGTATTTAGATGTCTTTTAAACAAGCTAAAATAACTTTCTTGAAGTTAATATCTTTAAAGGCTAAAGTTGCTTCTTAAAGCACTTTGGAGGTCTTGAAGTGCATTCCTTTATCTTGTGTGCTAAAAAACTTCATTGATGGATTATTTTTGCTGTCAGTTTCACTTATCCAGACAAAGGAGTTACAGTTATCACTCTAGTGTTTAAAGTTCCCTTGTGACCAGTACACTTCTGGATTCTGGGTAGTAGGATTTCTTAATTTAAAAAATCAGAGGCAAGGTGACTAGCACTCTTTTAGAGAACATCTAAAAAAGTAGGGTAATTCCGGTAGCAAAGCCTTTATCAGAGAGACTGGGCCTAGAACAGCCCCCTTCTTTGGAATGAGTTTGTTTTGTGGTTGCTTTTATTGTCTGATGAATAGGTCTTGACTGGTTTTGTGCTATGGAGCTGGCAAAGCACGCTCACAAGAGCAACATTATTTGTTTATCTCCTCCATTATTTAACTTACTCTGCTGGAATCTCATAGCTGAGATTGAAAATGTTACACAAACTTGGGGAGGTTGAACCTCTGAAATACAGTTTGTAATTTCTTAGTCCGTTACCAGAGCAGTGTTTAATGTTTCTTGTTTCTGTTACCTCACAGGCCCTGGTAGCAGAATAAAAGTGAGGGTTTTTTACTCACTGTCAAGCTAAGGTACTTTGTATTCTTTTGAGTTTACATATGGAAATAGGCACTTAATGTAGGCAGGGGTAAAAGTGCTGTGGAAAAATTCAGTGTGGTTAATTTGTTGTGAAGAGCTCCATATACTTCCTTTGTGTATGGTGCTGTTACTTCATCTTAGTCTGTGTGAATCACATTGCTTTGTGGACTTGCAGTATGATAAAACATTCTAGCTTCTGTTTGGATTTCTGATACCATTTATTGATCTCTGAGAAGCCTTGTTAACCCTCAGAAATTAAATGTGTAGTCAAGGGTCTGTGTTCGAGAGATGTTGTAGACGAGACTTGGCAAGACTTAGCATCTTAATGTTTCTTCTGATTCCTGTCTTTCCACGGTATGCAACTGAAATACTTGCACTAAGGCAAGTGCATGTTTTTTAAAAAAAACCCCCAAACATGCAAGGAGGAATTTCAGTTCTGATGGGTGGTGAGAGACGCTTAGTCCCTTGTGGAATAAGTGTACATTGACCTTCATGCATTTTCCTTTCATGAAGTAATTCAGTCCCATAGACCTTCCAGTAAACACTTCCTGCACAGAACTTGTTTTTTCTTGTAAAAGCCTGGATTGTGTGATGTATGGCTGAAATGCCTTTCTCTGCTAGGTTTCGATAGTGGTGGCTGGAGTTCCAGAAGAGACAAGGATGCCTACAGCAGCTTTGGTGCGCGGTCCGACCGTGATGCAAAATCCAGCTTCTTCGACCGTGGAACAGGATCGAGAGGAGGGAGGCAAGTACTTGTTTGTCTGGGTGGTGCACATGAGGTCTGCTTCAGCTCTAGCACTGCACCTGTAATCTGGATGTTAAAAGTAGAGTTCCAGGTGTGAACAACATGAGGTAGGAGGAGCCTGGGAGGGGAGGAGAGAGGGAGAGAACCTTGCCTGTAAAGCTACATGATTTCAAGGCTGGGCAATTTGCATGTGTTGGAAAAATGTGCCCTGTAGTCTGCCACCAGCCACTCACTACAGCTGTAGTGACTGGCTGACTTCAACATTCACCAAAGAAGTGCTGGATGGGTGGCTACTTCCTGGAGAACCATGAAGAGCTGTTGGGAGCACACAAAATTCATCAAAATGGATTTTTTTATTTCAGTATTTTTTTTCTTGTTTAAAAAGTGTAGTTAATACAACTGGGTGAGACTCTTGCAGGTTCTCTGCCTTACTTGATCAGTCTTACACACATCATGCGTTGTATGCACAAGTGTGGTGAGAGTGACCTTTACCGACTAGTAAAGCTGACCTAGTCCTGTGTCCAGACTTTTCTCAAACATGGTTTACCAGGCCAAAAACTAAACAGTTGAGGTAAGGACTTCTTCCACCTTCTTTCCAAGTCAGTAATACAGGTGAGCTCCCTCTTTATGAAATAATTATATGACATAAAGGAGGTGTTTGGTCACACGTGCAGTGGGGTAATAAAGGAACAAATTGGAGCACTGGAGGGTTTTGTCTGGATGTGGGAGACCTGTGTAGAATGAGGCAGAGGAAGGGGTGGGGGAAATACAAAATGATGCTGCTTCGGAGGTTTAAACAGAGTTCCCTACAAAGAAATGGCAAAGACTGAGCAACTTGGATTGCAACTCCACTGGCAGATGACTGATTATGTTTGTTATGCTTAATCAAATAAAACCGGTGATACAAAGTTCACTGTGCTAAGCTAAACTGAGCTCTGAAATCATGACAAACTCTCCTGTCTGACGCAGAAAAATGTGACCCGGTCTGATGGCCAGGACTAATTACTGTTGTTAGGTCAAGAAGCAAGCATAGGTAACCTGCTAGTTTTGAATTGTTCCACAGTTGTGTGTGTAATACACAGAGCATATGGTACTGCTTTGTTACAGCTTTGATTCTGCATGTCAGACCCCCCTGTTGCCTGGGAAGGGTGGTCTGATTCTCGTGCTGTGTTTAGATATGAAGAGCGTGGCAGAGGAGGGGACTATGACCGGAGTGGCTTCGGCAGATTTGACCGTGGTGGGAACAGCCGCTGGTGTGACAAATCAGATGAGGATGACTGGTCAAAGCCTCTCCCCCCAAGTGAACGCCTGGAACAGTAAGTCATGGAATTGTGTCAATTCATGGGGGAGGGTCATTTGATAATTCTAGCAAGTAAAAATACTTTGATCTTCTTATTTTAGGGAGCTCTTTTCAGGAAGCAATACTGGCATTAACTTTGAGAAATATGATGATATTCCTGTTGAAGCAACAGGCAGCAACTGTCCTCCACATATTGAAAGTGTAAGTTTTTTTAAAAATCTGTTTGACTAATGCATCTCATAGTGGCTGTTTTGCGTGTGAAACTTGATGTCTTGCTGTCTGGACTTCAGGGAGGAGACATTGTTCTCCCTTCCTACAGCTAAGCTGTTTTGCAGAGGGGGGTTGCATATGATGGACTAAGGGAAGAAATTATGTAAGTTTTTTCGGTTAACACTCATTGCTTACTTTTTAACTGTAACTTGCCCTGGAACAGTGAACCTGTGAAGAATTGCTTTGAAGGTGCTGATTTGGGAGCAACTGCTAAAGCATAGGTAGTGTTAGGCTAAGCATAGTGTGTGTGCTAGTGTAGTCTGCACTAGAGGCTTGGCTGGCTTTTTAAGGATGGCTTACAAGGCTACACTAAGTATCTGTGTGACTCTCAACTCTATAGGCTAGTTCTATATGAAGAGCTGAAACAAGAGCTACTTTATAAATGACTTGTTAAACTGAATGTTGTGTTACGTGGTGGTTGAAGGGGAGGATTCTGATTTTACTCCTCTTAAATATCTTACAGTTCAGTGATGTTGACATGGGAGAAATTATAATGGGAAACATTGAACTCACACGCTACACCCGTCCTACTCCAGTCCAGAAACACGCAATACCTATTATTAAAGAAAAGAGAGACTTAATGGCCTGTGCTCAGACAGGTAAGTTAATAACTCTCTGCTGCTTAGTCTCAATAGAAATGGGGTCTTGTGTTACTGCAGGTAAGAGGTCTGTACAGTAGTAGAACCTCCTGGGCAGAGTGTATTGAAATAGTTGCAGTGTTGGAAGCTAATTAGCTTTAGTTTTGCATCTGATTTAGATGTAACTTGACTGGATTTACTGAGTGTGTCCCAAGAGACACGTTCATGTCTTTAACCACATCCCTTCAGGATTTTGGGGTGCTGAGAGTGCTCCAGTGCCACAAGTAGCATTTGTATACCAGTGCAGGTGTTGCTGGGAATGTGCTACTGATACAGGATTAGTGCTGTAGTTGATGGTAACTCTTAATAATACTGACTTGTGTTCTCCTAGGGTCTGGGAAAACAGCTGCATTTCTTCTACCAATACTGAGCCAGATATATGCAGATGGCCCTGGTGATGCATTGAGAGCAATGAAGGTAAATATTCAGACACCCAGTCCTGGAAAAGCAATGACCAATGTCATGCATTTGGGGTTTTTTCCCTCCCCACATGAGCTGATGTCTGTTCCTGAACACAATAGGTGGTTTTAAATGTTGTCATTTTGGATGTGAAAGGCAAGTGTCTCAACTTCTAGAAGACTTCAGGCATTTCCCTTAAAAAATCCAGGCTCCTTCTATCTGAGGAGTTGTATGCATAACTGTCCTTTTTTTTTAATGGGTGGTTTTGTTGTTCCATGGGCTTAAAAGACACTTCCTTTGCTACAAAAAGCTATGTGGTCACACATTTATGTTGTAGTAATTTCAGAACAGGAAGTAACAGGTTCTATGGCTGTTATTCTCCAGTGCTGAGGTTTGGGATTCCAATGCTTGTTGTAGAGACCAGGATTGTGCAGCTGTTGCCATAGTAAGCCATGGCTGCACCTTGGGTACTGTAATAGGGCTGTCATCAGAGACAGTGCTCAAGTTGGCTCTCAACCGTGCTTTGTCTTTCTTGTTAAGAAAACTTAGTAACCTGTCTTAAACTTGGCCTGTAGTAGCTTTTTTATTTCCTCTTGTGTTTGGGATACTCATGCCAAGGCATTTTTTCTCTTCAGGAGAATGGGAGGTATGGGCGCCGTAAGCAATATCCAATCTCACTGGTCTTGGCTCCCACCAGAGAACTGGCTGTGCAGATCTATGAGGAAGCCAGAAAGGTATATCTAACAGATTATTATTATAACATAGCTCAAGTAGAATTTTTCTTGGTGCTAACTTACTTTGTTTTACAGTTTGCATACCGCTCCAGAGTTCGCCCCTGTGTTGTATATGGTGGTGCAGACATTGGCCAGCAGATCCGTGACTTAGAACGTGGATGTCACTTGCTTGTAGCAACTCCAGGACGACTGGTTGATATGATGGAGAGGGGAAAGATTGGACTGGATTTCTGCAAGTACGTAAAGTGTTGCTTGTCCACGTACAAATGATTTAGAGCGGGGTGTAGTTAAGGACCTCAGGTTGTAGCTTTTGGACTGTCTAAACATCTAGTTGAGAACTTGTAACTCAGTGCAGGCACCAGAGCACAGGTTACAGAAAAATATTCTGAAGAAGGTTTTTTACTACTATTTAGGTACCTAGTCCTTGATGAAGCTGACAGAATGCTTGATATGGGGTTCGAACCTCAAATTCGTCGAATTGTTGAACAAGATACTATGCCACCAAAGGGGGTTCGTCACACCATGATGTTCAGTGCTACCTTCCCCAAGGAAATCCAGGTACTTTACAAGAGTTTAAATACTTGAAAAGCTCATAAGGCCAAGGAAATTTCATCTTGCAAAGAAGGAAAAAGTATGATCTGATTTTGATTTTTTTTCTCCCCTTTTTAGATGCTTGCTCGTGACTTCCTTGATGAATACATCTTTCTGGCTGTTGGCAGAGTAGGTTCTACATCTGAGAACATCACACAGAAAGTAGTGTGGGTGGAAGACCCAGACAAACGATCGTTCCTGCTTGACCTGCTAAATGCCACAGGTAAAGAACAGCTGCAGATAAGCAAATGAGGCAAAATTCAGACGAGGCAAATCTAATGACTCAAGCAGTAAGAATTTCTATTGATAAAGTGAATGAAAGGCTATTTTGTTAACTTGCAGTGAATGTATTGCGCTGGCTAAATGCCAATATCAAGTTGATGTAAGGATATCTCTTAATAAAAAATGGGGAGGGAGGTCCCTAATGATGTTACTTGAGAATAAACGGGCAGAGGATTGAAGTTGCTTGTTACCAGGTGGTGGAGCCTGTATTTGTCTGTGCAGCTTTTCTTCTGATAACCTGGGCTTTAATTCTTACAGGTAAGGATTCCTTGACTTTGGTGTTCGTGGAAACTAAAAAGGGGGCAGATGCTCTCGAGGACTTCCTGTACCACGAAGGCTATGCCTGTACAAGTATCCACGGAGATCGCTCCCAGAGGGACAGAGAGGAAGCGCTGCACCAGTTCCGCTCCGGCAAGAGCCCCATTCTTGTTGCCACAGCAGTAAGTGAAATCTGTGAAACTCGAGCATGTGAGCCTGTTTCTTGGCCTGTGGAGCTTTACTAAGATTTGATTTAATCCTTTAACCACTAGGTAGCAGCAAGAGGACTGGATATCTCAAATGTAAAGCATGTCATAAACTTTGACTTGCCAAGTGACATTGAGGAGTACGTACATCGTATTGGTCGTACAGGCCGTGTAGGAAACCTTGGTAAGTATGACCTGGGGTTTTCACAGATGGCACTTCATACGTAAGTTGACAGGTACACTCATATTGGCTGAGTAGTAAACTTCAAATAAGTACTTGAGAGAAGCCTGTGAGTTGCCTTCTGTGACCAAAAGCCGGTCACTGCTGTCTAGCCACTGTGGGAAGTTACCAGTTCCTTTGGGTAACGTTCTTAGTGCCTTTAAAAGGCTCTCTTACCACATGTAAGCCTGGTGTCTTCTGTGTCTATCAGTAAACGTGGATTTGTGACTAGCTGTGGTGAAGTAATGGTCTCACACAGCTTTCTCTTAAATAATTCTAGTGTTCTCAGGCTTGGCTGTAAGGAACTGTAGTGTGGAATGGGTTTAAGTGCTGTGGTGTACTTGGGTTGTGTGTAGCTAAAACTGAGTATCTGCTTCAGGTCTTGCCACTTCATTCTTCAACGAGAGGAACATAAACATTACAAAGGACTTGCTTGATCTCCTTGTGGAGGCTAAGCAGGAAGTACCATCTTGGCTGGAGAACATGGCCTATGAACAGCATCACAAAGGAGGAGGCAGTCGTGGGCGGTCTAAGAGGTAAGAGGCACAGATTTGGCTAAAGGTGTACATGCAGCCCATAGAGGGACAGTTCTGTGACTTGTTCTCAGTCTAAAAATGCAGTTAGAGGATTGTAAGTGCAGTATCAGCTGAGTTTGGTGTGTATAAAGGTGACAGATGGACATCTGTCTGGTTTTGTTCTATCTATTCGTAAGGCAGTTAACACATAAAACCTTTCCTCTTAAGCAAGCAGCTCGATACAGCTGAGGTAGAATGATGTTAGAAACATTTTAGAACTGTAAAAGCAGCTATAAAACACAGAAGTGCATTCTTCCCATGCCAGAGATGTACCCTAAGCAGCTGTTTGCTTAGAAGAAGGTGATGCAATGCCTCCTGACAAAACAGAGAATGCAGGTGTGAGGCCACTTGTAAAATAGTTTTGCTGTGGGAAGCCTAAGACACTGTAATACAAACCTTTGTTTACTGGCTCACAGGGGAAGGGTGAGAGAACCCTTCCTCTTAATGTAGTTGACGTGTTCCAACCACATTGGGTTTGGAGTGAGTTGTTTGTTTTCCTAGCAGTATGCTTGTAAAATACTCATCTTGTACAGCATTAGAGATGGTCATAAATGCATCACTTAAACGCTAAGATAGGTTTGGAAATCCTGTGGAGGCAGAGATTTCACTGAATCAAATCTTTCCAGGTAGCCTTGGGATGCTCAGCACTGGTCAGTGAATGTCCTGTAGTTGGTACCCAGAGTCAGAGTACCTGAATCTCAATGTCTGCAGTGCTTAAAATGCCACCTGTTTGACTCCAGTGTTTGTCCCTTGCCCTCTGCAGCAGTCGATTCAGTGGAGGCTTCGGTGCCAGGGATTACCGGACGAGCAGCGGCTTCGGCAGCAGCAGCTCCAGCAGCAGCCGGTCAACCAGCAGCCGCAGCGGTGGGAGCGGCAGCAGGGGCTTCGGAGGTGAGAGGGGCTGGGCAGGCACTGCTGCCAAGCACAAACCCACACCTAGAATGCTTGCTGGGGTACTACTGGATGTAATATTTAAATGGGAGATCATCTCGTGCTTGTCATGCAGAGTCTCAGCATCCTGCTTGGATCTAGGCCAGTGCAGGTTACCTGACCGATGGTTTAACACTACTTGCCTTTCCAGTATTAGTTTAATGTTCTGCATTTGACAGTTCTGCTGGGTGGGGTTTTTTAATAGACAGCAGATACCTGGGCTGTTTGCTTGTTGTTAAGGTGCAAATCTTAAGACTTAATTAAGCATCACTTTCTCTTGCCTTTCATAGGTGGTGGTTATGGAGGCTTCTACAACAGTGATGGATATGGAGGAAACTATAACTCCCAGGGGGTGGACTGGTGGGGCAACTGATCTGCTTGCAGCAGATACCCCACCAAACAAGCTAATATGGAAACCACATGTAACTTAGCCAGACTATACCTTGTGTAGCTTCAAGAACTCGCAGTACATTACCAGCTGTGATTCTCCACTGAAATTTTTTTTAAGGGAGCTCAAGGTCACAAGATGGAAATAAAGGAACAAGTAGCCCTATCTCGAAGGTGGTTTTGAAGACTCTTATTGCTGTAGTCAGGATTAACTCCCCTCCCACCCATCCCCACCCAGAAACTGCATTTATAATTTTGTGACTGAGGATCATTTGTTTGTTAATGTACTGTGCCTTTAACTTTAGACAACTTTTATTTTGATGTCCTGTTGGCTCAGTAATGCTCAAGATATCAATTGTTTTGACAAAATAAAAATTACTGAACTTGGGCTAAAATCAAACCTTGGCACACAGGTGTGATACAACTTAAACAGGAATCACTGATTCATCCATAATATTACAAAGAAAAACTTATGCGGTAGCCTGCATTAGGGCTTTTGGTATCTGCAGATTTGAAAAATAAAACATCTTGAAGCATATCAATGCAATTAGTTTCTAATGTGGCAAAACTGTACTAAGTTAAAGTTCTGATTTGCTCACTCTATCCTGGATAGGTACTTAGAACCTGATAGCCTTTAATAAGCCATTCCAGTCATGATGAGATGATGTATGGATACATGCATACATTAAAAGCACTGTTTTTGAAGTTAATGCAAGTAAATACAGCAATTCCTTTTTCAATATTTAGGCAGATCATTAATGTGAGCTAGCCAAATGTGGGCAGAACATTACAGGGAACGTTTAAAGGTCTGATAACTTGAAATAGTTTTTAGGAGAATTCATCTATTTAGACTTTTTAAAAATGCCTGCCATATGAAATTGAAATGGTAGAATGGCTGACCATGGCAGTGATTGGTCCTCCTTAAGGGCCTGACTGAATTTTTGGTCTAATAACGCATGCTAGTGTTGATGTTTTTTGGTCAAGAGGGTATGAACAGGAAGAATTATGCAGCAGGCTTTATTTTAATGCAGATTCACATTACTCTGTTCAAGCTGCGTGGAGATGTTAAACTGGCTTACTGTAGACTTTGTAAAATGGCTCCAGAAGAGTAACAAACAAACCTGAGATCACAGAGGTTGGAAATGTACATAAACTGCACAAGGTTTCAATTCTGCTATTAAAGTGCAGTTTTAGTCAGTTTTAGTTGCATAGGTTTCCATTGTATTTATAGTCTGTTATGCTAAATCTGGCCAAAGATAAGTATTGTCCACCAGAAAAATGCCTCTGCCACTTGGAATTTCTGTGCTAACTTTGCGGCCAGAGCATTTAACAACTAATCTACAGTGGCATAGGAAAATGGCAAAAATCTCCTAAAGTGCAATAGATTTTTTCAAGTGTATTGTGCCTTGTTCTAAAACTTTTATTAAGTAGGTGCACTTGACAGTATTGAGGTCATTTGTTATGGTGCTATTTCAAGTCTAGGTTTAGGCCCTTGTACATTTTGCCCATAACTTTTTACAAAATACTTCTTTTATTGCACATTCAGAGAATTTTATATATGTCTTGTGTGCGTGTCCTTAACTTCCAATCTTATTTTGTCTCTTGGAGATTGAACGCAGCTTGTTTAAGGAGAAGGAAATAGATTCTAAAACTTATTTGGGACCATGGGAATGATAGCTGGGAAGAAAACTATTTGCACACGACAGATTTCTAGATACTTTTTGCTGCTAGTTTTGTGTAATATTTATTGAACATTTTTGACAAATATTTATTTTTGTAAGCCTAAAAGTGATTCTTTGAAAGTTTAAAGAAACTTGACCAAAAGACAGTACAAAAACACTGGCACTTGAATGTTGAATGTCACCGTATGCGTGAAATTATATATTTCGGGGTAGTGTGAGCTTTTAATGTTTAAGTCATATTAAACTCTTAAGTCAAATTAAGCAGACCCGGCATTGGCAGTATAGCCATAACTTTCTGATAGTAAAACAAAAATTGGCAACTTAAAATTAAACATGCCAAGGTTTTGATACACTTGTCTTAAGATATTTATGAAACACTTCTAAACACTGATGTGAAGTGTCCAGATTCTCAGATGTTTGTTGCGTGAGTTTTGTTTAGTTGTGTGTTTTTTTTTTTTTCAGTGAATGTCTGGCACATTGCAATCCTCAAACATGTGGTTATCTTTGTTGTATTGGCATAATCAGTGACTTGTGCATTTTAGCAAGTTTTATCAGCCAGCAATATTTTCAGTTCAGATACAAGGATTCAAACCAATATGCAAGAATGGATTTAAACTTGCTGAATGTGAGAATTCAACTTCAAGTCACTGTAGGTTTAGAATTGCTTATTGTATTAGTTTAGATGCTAGCACTGCATGTGCTGTGCATACTCTTGATTTTATTAAAATAAAAAAGTTGAACTGCACAGTCTATTCATTTGTGAAGCGTCACTCCTGGTTTATGAGCTCTGTAGCCCCAGCAGTCTCATTCACGTGCAGCTCTGGAAGCAGGTGACTCTAGTGTGGCACACGTCAGTGTGGTGACAGACGGCAGCCAGGCTCAGGGCTGTAGCTCAAAGAACCTAAGATGGCCTGTGCCCCGCAGTGCAGGGGTACTGTGCGAGTGTCCTAGAGGGGCCAGCAAAGCAGAGGTGGGACAGACGAGGAGAAAAACACCTCACTTTGTTCATTAGGGGAAACAAGTTTGGCTGTAACAACCCTAATTAAACCTTGTGAACTTAGGCTTGATTCCTCAGCCCCTGCCTGCTCAGGATTTCATCTCACAGTTGTCCCTCTGAATTTCACAGGAGTGCCTTGTAGAGAGCTTCAAGTTTTGACATCATACCTGTTTAATACCTGCTAGGTATTAAAAAGCTGAAATGAGGTGAAGTACTGGACTATCCGAGGGAATAGAGGGTAAGGAATAGATACAGGTGTTTCCAGTTTCTTTAAAGTGAGATAAGTTTGCTTCATTTGAGAGAAAGTAATTTAGAAAGAGCCTGGGTTCCAAGTTTAGTGCTGAAATTACTGTAGAAACATGATTTCCTGGTGGGTAAGGATGGAGGCGGGGGGGGAAGTAATGCCTGGGACCCTTTGATCCATAAAAATATGATGCAGGTGAATGGCACGGGCTTAAGGACTGGTGAAGGTGTGATGTGCACCCACAGTCCTGGATCCATACAGGAAACTTACACCACCAAACCAGTACTGTGTATGGGCCTTGGAGAGCAATGGAAAAGAGGAGATGACCGTGATTCCCAGGATAGATTGCCGGAGCATCTGCCTTGAGCACACTGACTGTGGGCCACACTAAATTTACCTGCTTTAGACTTGCATTAATTATCAGCCTCATCATGCAGGGCTTGGTGTTGTCATGCGATGTCCCTGGATGTGCAACATGCACTTAAAATATCTTCCAAAGGCAGTTTCCCTCCCCTGTGTACTTGCAGAAATGCTTCTGTAGAGCCATAGTTAGGGGATGGATAGGCCAAGGGAAGCGTGCACTGTGGAGGTGGCCCGTGGGATCTGGAATTCCAGCCTTGAGTGTAAAGGTTTGCACTTGGTGCATTAGCTTAGGTTTGTCCCTGGCAGAGTGCAGGAGTGGCAGCAGTCATTTGGCAGCCGAATCCACAGGAGCGCAGGGCTGTGAGCAACACACCGCACTGGGGCTTGCAAAGGTGGAGGAAGAGTTAATGTAAGGCAGTACTGGGCACAAAGTGAGTGAAAAGCAAAGGAGGAAATCTGGTCTTCAGGAAGATTGTTCCTACAGGCTGGAGGAAACTACCTCTGGAGATGGAAGTTAGATGGCAGGGAGGAGGAGCCTTGAGACACCAAAGGGACTGGGCTAAGAGAAGCACAGAGCGAGCGTGTTCCCACAGAGGTGGAAGTTTGTATTTCAGTAGTTCTTGGCATATTGGGCAGCAAAATTTTTCCCACAGTAAGTGAAAAAAGACTTGGAAAGAGGTGGGAAAGACATCCTGAACTGTAAAGAAAAGGGCTGTGAAGTTAAATGATAAAAATTATTATTGACTTGCCTTTGTGAAGCTTTGTTGTGTGAGGCCTTCAAAACGTGCAATAAAGTCAGTCTTTGGGCAATAAATGTTTGCATATACCAGCAGTGGCAGAGGTTATGGCAGGAAGGTTGTAGTAAAGTCTGCTCCTTTTTTGCCAGTGAGGTCACTGTGACCTGTGCAGATAAGCAGAGGTCTTGAAACAGCATCTGTTTGACTGTGGTGATGGGGTGGGAGTGACTTGGGTTGATGTCCTGTGGAGTTCATAGAAGTGGAGAAAGCCATGGGCTTACCAGAGAGCTGCAGTTACCGTTCGTTTGGTGTGAGGATTGAGTACAGGAAAGGCAGCTTGTACAAGCAGGATGCTGCTGAGGCTGTGGCAGCCAAAAGTCGCCCTATAAACCTCATTAGAGCTGTGTGTCTGTAGCCTTCCGAGTTCGTGAATCCTCATCCAGTGCAGTGTTCACTGTTGCTCATGCTGATCCATGTGTTCATGAGAACAGCCTGCAGTCAGTTACCACAGGCCACACTGCGTTACAAATCCTAGGTGTTAGTGCTCGTTCTTAGGTGGAGGGGAGCAAAGGGCGAGTCTGGAGTTTCACTCCTGCTGTGCTGTGAGCTCTGTCACTTCCGTGAACCTGGCTGGAGCTGTTGCACCAGCACTCAAACCAGCCTCACAGGGCGTAAGTGGATCGCTTTTGAGGGAAAGATTGCCAAGGCTGTTGAGGTGACAGAAAATGCAGCATGAAACTATCTCGGTTACCACTTTGTGTCAGAAAACAGCAGTACAGATCGTGTCTGGTTCTGTAATCCCCTTGGTTGCCTCATGGAATCAGTGGCCTTGTGCATAACACTGCTCACGGGTAACAGTCGTGTAAGCAGTCCCAGGAAGTGGGAAGTGGTTTGTGTAATTGTCCTGTGCTCACAGAAAGATGACACTTAACAAGCTGAAGTCACCTGCTGGTGGTTAATGAGGCAGGCCTGGAGCAGAGCCAAGACTAGGAAAAGTGTAAGTGGTGGGAGGGCCTTTGCTGATGTACCATGACGAGTTCCTCTACTGCTGTCCTTAGCTCTTTCCTGGCATCATTTAGGGAAGGTCTGGAAAGGCTGTCAGTGCTATGGATCTACAAGTCTGGGCTGTCCTTTTAGGATAAGGAAATTCTGCTGTATATTTAGTCATTTTAGGGGCACTGCATCTCCTCAGAGAGTTTTTGTAAACAATTGAAATTCTGCTCTAAACTGCATCCTGCCAAGGGTAGGGTTTGCTCTTTGTCCTGCCACTTCAAGGGAAATTCACCGTCATCTGATTCGTTTGCTGCTAAAGGAATTGCATGGTTCAGATAAGCATTCAGTGTGCTCAGAGCACAGATTACACAATGCTGAGCCTGATTAATGATCTGTGCAGGTTTCAATACAGTGACGGCATCAAATTATGTATTTGGTGTGATGAAAGCTTTGTTCCCACTGGCCTTTCATGCAAACCAGCGTTTGTCATCAAGGATCATAGGACTACAGGCTTTGCAGGGAAGGCTGAAGTACAGTCTGGAGCAAGTGTTGGCATTACGTGCTTAGATATTCAGTGCAGAAAATGAACCTTGCTTCAAGGAGGGACCTGATTACCAGGGTTTTTTTCAGTGGCTGAAGAGTTTGTCTAATCTCCTTCAGTTGATGACTCATTGCGAAAGAAGTGGTAGTGATAAATTTGAAAAGGAAGCAGAATGAAAGGTTTGGCAAAGATGCAAAGCATCTGCTCCCAGCTGTGCTGCTGCTCTGGGTTACCTGGGGTCAGTCACATCGTCATGCTGCAACTGTTCTCTTTGTCTCTTGTTCATCCTGTCAGTGTAAAGACATCAACTTTTTCAATCAGCAATTGCAGCACCAATATCCAGTCTCATCTGTCATCTCACATGGGACTTCAAGGTTCTTTGAAACCAGTAATTTGCAGGTAGATTCAGCTTAAAAAATATCAGCCCAGTAAGAGCATGGGATACCTTGGCATATTCCTTGATTATTCTACTATAACAAGAGAGAGAAATCAGATTTCTGACAGCATTTCTCAAATATTTGCCCTTGTTCTCTCTAACCCAACTTCTGTTGTTTAGTTTTCTTGGGTTTTTTATTTTTCTTTTTTTGGTACACACTTGTTTCTTCTTGCAGTCAAAACAAACATTGCTTCTGATAGGAGTCAAGATCTCAGAGGCTCATGTGATTGAAAGCATTTCTTGTCGCTCAGGGTTATTTACAAAGAAGGAACAGCCAGAAATTAAGTGGACTGGGAATCTTAATGGAAGCTGTTTGTTAAATACCACTTGTGTGCTGAGCTTAGTCAGAGATTAGATGCAGGTTAAAGGAAGTGTTCTCTGAAGAAATATAAAAACATTTGAGAGCTGAGAACTGGCTTATGGAAATAGAGTACCACATTGCTGATCTTTTCCAGCTCTCCCTGTTTATACATGAAGAAGATATGCCCGGGACTCTCTGGGTGAAAAGACTGTACTTAATTATGTTATTTAAGTTGTGAGTCTACAAACATAGCAGGATCATGTACTTGAAAGCTTGCCTGAATTTTCTATCTATATCAGCTGGTCCAAGAAAGGATGCATCCTCTTCTCACAGCTCCTTGAACAGCTGAGGAATCTGGTAATTAGGCTACTGTTAAATTACAGCGTGCTTTATGAAAAATTCCTCCAGGGACTCGAGTACTTGCCTATTTTATGTGGATAAATTAAAATGATGGGCTCATTGCCACCACTGGTGCTTCTGCAGAACTTCTCAGGAGTAAATCTCAGCAAGTTTTAAGCAGGAGGTCAGCCTTGCAGCCAAGCAAGAGGCCGGTGGCCAAGTTAGAGTGGAAGCCCAGCTCTGCTCCGAGTGAGTGACCCTGTGTTGCTCTGGCAGCACAAACATCAGCTTCCTCTCACAATGACCTGGGGACCTGGGAGCGGCCCAGGCTCCCGGGCACTGCATGGGAGCTTCCACTGAGCCTGCAGCCACTGCCCTTGCCTTGGGACTCATTACCCTTCAGTGGGAACTCCCTGGGAATCAGAGTTCCCCAGGCAGGATGAGCCTTGTGGTGGTCACCAGGGTTTTAGGAGGTTTTCTGCTACTGCTCTCTGGTCTTTGGTTTAGCATCAGAGTGATTTGCCTTTGCTTCAATTGCTGTAAAACTCTGAGGTCTTAACTCTGAGGTTCTTAAAGGGGTTAATCATGACTTTGCAATGCCCTTGACAGGAGCCCTGCAGAGACTGGAGGCAGCTTTTGGTGCTGCAGTCTGTGAGAGCATCCCCAAAACTTGTAGCAAATAGAGTTGAACCTTGCAGTGCCCCGCTGAATTTTCTGGCTTTGTCTGTGCTGTAGGATTATGAGTGTCTTAACAAGCTGTAAGCATCAGGACATCTCTGGTTGTTGAAAAATGCTCAAAGAATGTCTGCCTGATAACAGCAGTCACGTCTCTAGGCTTCCTTAACTCAGTGGAGACTCGCTCTGGGATGCACCAGAGGTCAAATCATGCTTTTCAGTTTGGATACTGAGATCTCCCTCCCATGTCACGAAAGGATCATACTACTCTGACCAGTGCTTTTAATATTATGGGCACAGCTTTTGGTTTAGAGTCCGATCATCTTTCTTAACTGAAGCCCACGTGGGCAGGCTGTAGACACCACATACGGGTTCATCCCTACCTCAGTTTCAGTTCTCGTGCTGAAGGCATTGGATGGGAGGTAGAATGGAAACCTCTGAGAGCAGTTCAGGTTAAGACTTATCAAGAATTATATGACTTAATTATAAATTAGGTTTAGGGACAAGGAATGTGTTTCCACATGGAAACTCACATTCTTTTTTGTGGTGCAGTCAACCTTGGCTGTTGGAGTGGTGTTTTCTGTTTGCAGTCACCAGATTCTCTGTGATTAGAGATTGCTGCTGTGCTGGGTTTTGCATCCATCAGTGTGCAGGCAGGGTGTTAAATTGCCAGCCATGGAGCTGGGGACCACCAGCCATTTACTGCTGTGTGTTTGTGCTATTTGTCCCACTGGCTTGAAACCATTTTGTTTTCCTTCTGTCTTCCCTGACCTTTTCTACTAAGCCCAGGAATTTATACTTTCCTCTGAGTCCCAAAGACCTGCCCTCATCCTTCTGAACCAGGTAACCCTTCCTTTTCTCCCAAACTCTGTCCACCATCTGCAGCCTCTGCTTGGTTTGGGTAATTTCAGAGATCCCGCCTGCCTTCTCAAAAGTCAGAAATTTTCCATACTGTTGTTTCCCTCGATGTTCCTGCTCCCACAGGCCTACTTCTAGAGGAGTAGTTTGCAGGGCTGCTCAGACAGCGTCTGATAAGTAATAGCTGCAGAAATATGGCTGTGCAAGGCTTTTCTCAGCAGAATTGTTACTGTAGGTTATTTAAACATAGCTCTGCTGGGTCATTGAATTCTTTCAGCCCAGAGCAGTAGAACTGTAGTAGCTGGCAGAACTGTAAACGGATATGGCTGTCAAATTTGCATGTAGTCCTCAGAAACCGCTTTATGAACTACTTGGTATTTGAATTCTCATCAGTCCAGGAGAAGATACAGCTGCATAGGTTTTTTTACTATTATTTTATCAATAGCATAAAAGTAACAAGAATGCAGTGACTGATAAACCTCTAAAATGAGGAAGAGGCTAGTTTATATTTACATTTTATATTTAATTTTGTTTACTAGAACATGCTGTATTATTAAAATTAGACCTGGATGAAATGTTTTTCCTTTTTCATGGAATCTTTCAACTTCAAAATTAAAATTTTTCCTCCCTGCCAATACAGATCAAAACAGCACATCTTTGATGTAATATAAAGTCTGGGTTGTTTGATAGCTTTGGGCTTTGTTGTACTGCTTCCTTTATTAAAAAGTGCAGGAAAATGGTTTTTGTTTCTAAATCCAATTCTCAAAACATACTCTTTTAAAGAACTGATATTTTGACAATTCTGAACCAGTTTTCAAAATGGCCCCACCTTATAAATGTTTTCTGAAGTATCAGCATTTTCTAACAGCTGCAGAACAGTTTTGTTGAACAGCTGCTGTCCAGCTCTGTGGTCACTTCATATCAGTGTGTGACAGCATTTTCTTTGTCACAGCATGACTCAACATCTGTAGTGCCTGTCACCAGTTCAGCCTTGGGTGCTTCAAGTTCAGGCCTCCTGTGTGGGTGCCACCTGACAAGAAAAACCTTATTTTAGCTGCTTTACTCCTGTGAGCAGCAGGGACACCTGTTTTGCCTTGCTATTCACTGTACTATTTTATATTTTCATTTTACAAATTTATACCAGTTTACAAAAGTACAGCCTCAGCAGCCTAAGTATTCAGTACGTGGATTGTGGAATACATCTAATTTATAGTCCCATCCTGGTGTCCAAAATGTAGAGAAATTGCCTATTGGATTTTCAAGAGCAAAAGTGAACCTTTAAGCTTTGGGTTAATTTGTCTCTTTCTGGGCACTGTGCAAGGCTGATTCTGCTGAGGCCAACACTAGTGTTACATCATCTCAATTAATGCTCTTGAAAAGCACATTTCCAAGCTCAGAAGAGACAGTGGAGGCAGCATTTCCAGAGCATCCTGGCTCTTGCTATACCTACACTCCCGTTTTCTTGAAAGGATTTTCCTGCAGATGCTGAGTGGGATGAAGTCTCGGCAGCACAACTCTGCCGACACCCTGCCCCACAACCCAGCACGGGCAGAACGGGGTGAGAGCACTGCCAAGGGTGGGCAAAAGGGGGACCTTCCTTAGGGACAGTGGGGCAGGAGAGGTGTTCAGCGGCCAGGCAAAGACACCGGTGTCAAACTCAGGGGTTTTGTTGGTTTTCATACAACAGAATTTTCCCCTTCCCTCGGTGTTACTGAGTGATGCTCTTTGCACACTAAGCAACAATTACAAAGAGTTATGTGAACAGCCCCACATGTCATTTCATGCAATAAGGAACCCTGTTAATGCCCCTCATGGGCACTAGGCTTTGGCTACCAATGGGCCTGGCTTTCTCCCCCAAAAAAGAAAGATCACAGAATCTTTGTGTCCAGGAGGCCAAGGCCTACTTACCTGCCTTGCGGCAGAATTACAAAGCCCAGTGAATAAAATTGCCACGCTGCCCCTCAATACAAAGCGAGCACTGCATGAAAGACACCCCTTAATGTGACCCCTGGGGCTCTGGCATCAGCCTTCACATCCTTGTGGGAACAGCTACAGAGATCACGAGACCTTTTCCTCCATCCCAGCTTCCCATTGAGGGCTGAATGTAAGCCATCCTTCTCCTCCTGCTGCCTCCTCTCCTGAGGATGTCAAAGTAACCAGAAGGAGGAGAAAGCCCATTCTGTGTTTCATTGTGTCTGCAGCCCACAACATCCATCCAGAACTAAATACGTTCTGAAAACCATGCTGGATGACTGTTGTTATCAGGAGGAGGTTTGTGATCAAGGGAGGAAATTGTATTTGGATGGTAAATAAAGTCTCAGAATTCTTGATTTCTGTGCCATTCCTTTTCAGTAGGTTCCACTTTGGTTTTCAGAGTACCAGCCTCTCAGCTTAGTGCTTTTTGTGCCCTCCTTTCTCTTCAGCCTTTCTCTGCCTGCTCTGTTTCTTTCCTGGTGTCTCTCTGTACCTGTGGCAGCTCTAGCCAAAGACCCTCAGCACATCATTTTTGCCAGTCCATGTGCTAAAACAGCCCTTGATTAAGTTATGAAGGCTGGTTGTGAAATGCCATTGTAAGATCTTGCTCCGCTTGGGTTTCGGCCCTTTCAGAGCTTTGCCTTAAAGGGCAGGAACATCTTTTCCTTGCTGGAAATTGGAATTCCAGACCATTGCACTGTGTGCCATGGATCACAGAGGGGAATTACCAGGGCTCCCGGGGTGCTGTTTCTGCCATGCCTCGCAAGGGAGCTGTGCAGGTGCAGGTGACAATGTGCCAAGTGGGACCATGAAAACCTCATGAAGTTCAACAAGGCCACGTGCCAGGTTCTGCACCTGGGTTGGGGCAATCTCTGAGTCTCAGATTCATCCTTGCTCTTGCTGTACCTTCACCATTGTTTTCTTGAAAGGAAAGTCTCCTGCTGATGCTGAGTGGGAAGAAATTTCGGCAGCTCCCACCACTCCTGATGTGGGCAGCTGAGGACGATCCTTTCTCTGCAGTGTCATGGGGCTTGTCTGAAGAAGGGGACTTTCTCAAGCCTTGAAGGCAGCAGGAGCTCAGGCATGGGGTTGGTTCTGGCTGCTCTAAATGAGGTTTGCAGTGGGTCTGACACCAGCTGGGGAGAGGCAGCTCAGCCTTGCTGCAGAAATTGCAGCGTAGGCTTTGCCCTCCAACATCAAAAGCAGAGTGGGAATGAGATCAAAGCTTTGGATCTTCCTGCTTACAGTCACGGGACAGATCCCGCCTGTGTCCCGATCCGTGTACCGTGGGGGGCTGGCTGGAAGCAGTGGAGATGCTTGGGGAGGGAGGAGGGATGGCAGCTGTGTGTGCTGGCGCTGGTGCAGGCTGGCTGCTGACGCTTGCAGGCTGGCAGGAGGATGTGCTTGATCAGCTTTGTGGGTAGAGAAAATGTCCTGGATCAGTTCGTGCTGGCAAGAGATGAAGTGAGAAAAATACTGAGACTGAAGCGGTGGAAGTGAGTCCTTCCCTGGCAGAGGTTTCCAGAGTCCCCCCTGCTCACGAGGTACATACCACATTTTTCTTCTGAACATCACTGAATTGATCCTCTCAATACAGAAATCATCTGTTTCCTTCTCATTGTGAGGGTTATTTAGCCATTTAACTTGTGAGGGGCTGGTGTTACCCTTTATTCTCATTATCCCCCCGGAAGTTCAAATCTGTGTTTCCTTGGGTTGGGAGGTGAGGAAAACCTTGTGTCTCTGGGGTGACACCTCCCACCCAGCCTGATTTAACCTGTGGTGCTGCCCTCAGAATAAGTCTGGAGTGGGTTGTACTCGTCCTTTTCTTCCAGCAGAAAGTTCCCACTATGGTTCTGCTGGAAGCACTAAGAGGTCCTTGGAGTTCTGGCCTGGAATAGTGCTGGGCATGGGAGAGCAGGCAAAGCAGCAGCTAAAACGAATGTGTTGGTGGGTTTGATTTCTGTTGTTCCTGTACATTGTGTCACCAGTGACTTCCAGTCACTTTCAAGTATGCTGGGAAGCTTACCTATAAGATAATATTACAGTGTTAATAAAGGAGCAGGCAGGAAAGAAACACGTTCATGTTCTTCAGATCAAACTGGAAAAAGAAGCAGCTAGGGAGTGAGGAAATAGTGATTTCAGTACAGTAGAGAAGGATGTCAGGCTTGGCAGGGTGATTGCTGATGGGCAAGAATGGAGTGCATTAGTATCAGGACATTCTTTCCCATGTCGCCTCAAGTTTCCATGGCTCAGCTGGTGCATGTTTGCATTGTGAAGTGCCAGTAAACCAGGCTAGAGAGGAGCCAGGCTTCTCCTAGCTGACTTAAACAGTGTAAAACTACCGTCCTTTAGTGGGAGACACAAAAATTCCCAGAGATAGTGCTCAAGCCTTTCATGTGATGAGAAATTTATTAAATTTCCAACACAGTATAGCCAATAGTGAGCTTAATTTATGCTTCAGTTTCTAACATTAATCTTTAATTTAGCCCAGTACCTCTTCATCTAGCTGAGAGCTCAGCATCTCCTGACTCTGCTGTTTTGATCAAAGGTGCTGTTCTTCAAGGGCTGTAGCCCCTCACACTCTGCAGCCACACACAGCAGATGGTTACCCAGGGGAGCAGAGACAGACCTGTCTGCTCAGATTGCTCAGTCTGTTCAAAATTGACAACTTGTGGATGGGAGAGTGGATGTTCTATTAGTTTTGGAGCTGGGCTCTTAAACAGGGCAGGAGTCCTTCCTTTTTAACTGAGGATAATTCAGTTTGAATTGGACAAGGATCTCGCACATTCAATTACAACCTTTCACTCTTCCCTTCCAGCTTTCCTGTTTTGGTGCACAGTGATGTCACGTGTGTTACAGCTGCTCATGGGCTCCCGTGTGTTCCGATGGACTGAAGCCATTTCAGGAGAAATCTGAGGCCCCAGAGCACACAGAAGTGTAAGGCAAAGAACTGCCCAGGTCCCAGGCTCCAAACTTCTCAGTTTCATTGTCTCTCACCTTGCTCCCAGGTGCTTTGGTTTTAACACCACAGAACTCCTGCATAACTCTTTCTTGGATCGTCTTTTTATACCTCATCCCCCTTTGTCAGCTGTGAGATAGGTCTCTTTTCCATTATTTACCTCCTTTGCCCAAATGGGATCGTAGAAACGTTAGGGTTGGGTGAGACCCTAAAGATCACTCAGTTCCAACCTCCCTGCCATGGAGCAGGAACCTTGCACTAGACCAGGTTGCTCAGAGCCCCATCCAGCCTGGCCTTGAACACTTCCAGGGATAGGAAGTGCACATCTCTGGGATCATCCCTCTGGAGGGTGACAGTGTACATACCAGCCTCTCCTTGCAGTGGACTCGTGGGAAACCAGGAAACCTGGGGAAACTTGTAGGGAAACTGGAACACAGTTCCAGGACACCTGTGATGTTCTGCAGCTTTTTGCTCTATGTACAGCATCTAGGAAAGTAGCATCTTACCTGAATTGCTGTGCAAATCCATAGGATTCATCATGGGAGCAGGGAGGTTTAACTCTGTAAATCACACATTGATGCTAAGGAGAGCTTCTCAGAGAGGTCATTTCATAGTGGTCTCTTAGGTCGTCTTCTCTTCTGGTCTCCTCAGAGTATCACCTGTGAGCTGTGAGAGCGTGGCTGGCAAACTGTAATCAGATGTTACAGACCTCAGCTGGTGAAATTCCTGTCTGGGGGAATAAACAAGCAGTGTTTTATGCTTTGCTGTAGGAAATTCAGGGATTAGCTAAGGCTGGATTTTAAGCCTCCTCCATAAACAGACTCCAGCTGCAGCAGTCCTGGGATCTGAACCCTCTTGCTCCAAGCTGCAGTGCCAAATTAGAAACCGGCTTTTTCTTGGACAGGCTTTGTCCTGAGACAATCTCTCGGTTTGTGAATGTGTTCTGACTTGGCAAAAACCCAGTTGTTTAAAATATTCATTGAGCCAGCTGTGAACCTGCACACGCCCATGGTGCGATGAGTGACCGGAGGAGCCACCAGCGGCCTCTGCAGAGTCACAGCCAGTGCTGGTGTCAGGGCTCACAGCTCCAGCCCAGGCCGTTCAGGAACACATTGCCCCTCACCTGTCACAGCTGAGAGAGGGAGGTGCAGCTTCTTGCAGGAGATGAAAGACAAAAAGCAAAGGAAATAAAATCCATCAGCAGCCTGGAAATGCCTTGCAGTGTTTGCATTGCAGTCTTCGATGTGCAAGGCTAAAATAGGACACATCTATATCTAGCTTAATAGGGGCAGAGTTCTCCAGTGACCTTCCTGGACTGTAAACCTCAAATTGGATCGTGGTGTCTGTTCACAGGTATCAACCAAATGTTTGGGCCAAAAGGCTTGTTGGCAATTTGCTGTGCAGACCATTTGATTAAATCTCAATATCCGACCTTCCCTCTGATGGAAGAGAAAGGGCAGCCCTTCCAACAAACCCCATGTAGTGTATTTATGACAGCACAAGTTAGGCAGACAAATAACAGTACTTGGAGGAAATCTCTGTAAGCTGCTTAGTGGTTACAATAGCCAGTGCTGAATTACATTTATCATTTGTCCAAGTGGAGCCTCTGCTGCGCCCCCCTTTACCTCATACACAGCACTACAGATACTGTGCCAGGATGGCTGGGTACTAATGATGCCCCTTCTCTTATTTCTGGATGATTACCTGCAACTTTCACTTGTCCTTTCATGTCAGTCCCAGGTGAAAGCAGAGTTTTCCAGGCTTATCAGTGGATTAAAGCTGGCAAAAAGTGAAAAAACCCAATCATTTCTTCTTAGCTAGCTTATGATAGATAAAGGGACTCTGAAGTATTTCTATTTCTCCCTAAAAAGGGAACATCAAATAGACTATTTCCTACCTTTCCTCTCAGAAGAATATGGCATGGGAGGTCTCAGAAGTATTACATTGTTTTTACTTAATCAAAAAGACAAGAGTCTTGGAGCCTTAATAGAGACATATTTTCTTCTCAACACTTCTCAAACATTTGAGCTACATCAGATTTAATGATACAGGAGTTTTAAAGGGGCTGAATAAATCACTACTTTTGCTTTTCCTCTAGTGACATGCTGGTGATAAAACTTCTGTTAGAGAGCTGGTAGACCTTTCAGGAAAAAAGCAGCATTAAACTCAGACTGAATTTACTGTGTTTAAAACACAGCAGTGGAAAAACATGCCTCAATTACATAAATGTTACTGTTCAGCACAAAAATGTCAAATGTGCATGAGGTTCTTGGAGACCTTGGTTATATTCAGTAAATATATTCAGTTACTAGTGGTAACTTGGAAGACACTTAGGAGAAGGGAAGAGAAGGAGGGATCACTGAACAGAAAGCTGACAAGGGGTGCAGCTGTGCAAGCACGGCTTGGCTGGCTGGAGCTGCAGCACTAAGGCTCTGGTAGGTCACAGCACAGTTTGTTCTTTCTGATTTACGAGTCCCACACTTTGAGCGTGTCCTGGCTTTGCTATGTTAATGGCTTCAAGTGCCCAGGAGGGTGTGCTTATCTTGTCAGGCATCAGCGTATCACGAGTGTCAATCACGGGGCAGCAGCTCTGTGCACTCACTGCTGCATTCTCACCTGCTCGAAAAAGGCTTTTGCTTTGCAGAATGCAGAGCCAGGGCTGTGTCACTGCCTTACAGAGTGGACCCTAAAGAGAGTAGCCTGTAACTAGAAAGGGCACAAGAGGGTCTCACTTGCTGTGTGCAGTTAGATCAAGCTTGTGGTGCGTTGCCATGTGAACATTGCACCCTGTATTTCCAGCACAGCTCAGCTCAGGTGCTCAGGGAAGCCAGGGAGAAGGAAAATAAATAAAGCAATACGCTTGCATGTACTGCAAATACATCACATCCTGTTCATTGCATGCAACTCCTCCCACCCTATTAATAAAACGTCCCTAAGGTTTCAAAGTGGAAAACTCAGCAGCTGCTGATGCAAAATGACAAGAGCAGAGTGATGGTGCTTTATACCATGCACAGATCAGGCCTGAAAGCTTTATTTACATTCTGCGAAGCTGTTTGCACAAAGCCTTACCCACTGTGGTGCATGAGAAACCTGGTGCTGAAACAATTCAGTTGTGTTACAAAATTAAAAAGCCTTCTAAACACTTAAGGCATTAAGTGCTCTTTGCGTGCTGCTATGTTACATTCATAAAACACCCAAGCCTGGCTCTAATGGGCTGTAAATGAACTCTTGGTGAAAAATATATCAAAATAAAACTACAGGCAGCCTGGGAGAACACCTTCCAAGTTCCTCATAAAGACTTCATACCAATTAGCAAAGCCAGTCCCAGAGAGCATATAATGGGCTTTTTACACTAGGCCTTGCAGATGCTGGGATGTTACTTTATTTTTCACAATACCAGTATTTACACCAACTATGGGCTTTAGTGAAAAGAAACGCAAGATTTTCTGTGAGAGGAAGGAAACGGTATCATTTACAAGGGAAGATAAACAAAATTGCTACTACCAGGAAAATGGGAAGTCAGAGCTGTGTGGGCTGAATTCTGTCCTTATTTGGCTTTGGGGAATTATGTGATTTTATTCTATGACTCAGAGTTGTTTTTACAGCATTTGCGTCACCCAGAAAAGTTGAATCTGCATAAGACCCAGCATGTTCCAGGAGGGAATATTTTGTTCTGTAATGTGAACTGGCTAGCAGGCACTGACAGCTTTCATGGTTTGCTTCATTATTATTGTTATTATTATTATCATCATCATCATCATCATCATCATCATCATTCAGGCAAAAACTTCAAGATGTCTCAGAGCTATCAGTTTGTGTTACTGCAGCAAGTATGTGCAGAATCAGGGAAAATCCTAATGCTTGGAGAATCATTTTACAAATCAGCAGCAGTGAATTCCATTTGCTTTCAGTTTGCCTCCTTTTGACCTCTGCTCACATGTGGAAAAACACAGCCTGAGCATGACATGGGTAATGTAACTTCCCTGCTCAGTTCCACCCGGATCTCACCATATTATTTCACTTGCAGAGCCTCACCCACTATTGGTGCCACAAATTAGTCACTGCCCTGAAGTGCAAATGCTTGTGTTTTTCCATGCAGGAGGGTGGTTAGAGAATTTGGCATGTACTGCCACAAGGAGTTGGCAGAACTGAAAGTAGGTGAGCTCAGACACTGGTCTGAAGAATGCAGCAAATCCAAGCAAATCCAAATTTAGGGCTCTGGAGGCTGGATCACAAGTGCTGCAGCCCTGTGATACAAAGTGCTGATCCAATATTGGTTCATTCTGCTTGTTCAGATGTGTTCGAGTGTTTCTGAGAAGTTATTTTTGTGCTGGCAGGCTTTGTGAGAGATCAGGTGGTGTCTGCCCATGCGGCTCTGCCTTTCTGCAAGGCTGGAGATCATTTCTCTTCCTGCAGCTGGCACGGAGCTGTCATTAAAAGTATGACACTGACATAAACACTGCTCTGGCTAATTAGACAGCAGTGAGGTTGTGTGCCCGCACCCAGCCTGGGGCATCTTGGCGGCTCTGGAGAGGCCTCAACCTCCCACGCATTGCTCAGGACCAAGGAACAGCTTGGGCGTAGCTGAAATCCAAAGCAAAAAGAGTTTTTCTCGTTCCCAAGGGCGGGACACTCACCTTTCACCCCTCTCTTTGCTGGAGGGTGCTGGCACTGGACTTTGACTCCAGTTCACGGTGTTGCTGGTTTGGCACCAAGCTCGTGCACGAGGGTGCATCAAGGCCCTGAGAGCCATTTCTGTAAAGCAAACTTCCTTCTCTCTCACCTACTAATTTTTTTCTATATATTTTTTTTTAACAGCATTTTGCTAGTGATCTGCTTTTGGCTTTTGCTTTTTGGTTGCTCACATTTTGTCAGACAAAAGGGGGAGGCTCAGCAAGGTGCAAGCATCTCTGCTGCCTGGGAGAGGGAGCACTGCAGTAATCTCCTGCTCTCTGTCTCTCCCCTTGTGTCCAGAGGAGAAGAAAATGAAGCCTGACATGATTATCAGATAGCTCATTAACTGAATCCCATCAGAAGTGATCACTCCACAAATTCTTGGTGATTTAATTCCCCCACTTAATTAATTCCTCCCCTAGAAATTATTACCTCACATTAGAGACAAATTACCTGTTAATTTTCCATTTGATAATTAGTGCTCTTCTAGGCCCTAGTTAAGCTTTCTTGCCTAATGTCAGATTTGATTAAAAGCAGACACCTGAGCCTTTTGATTTGTGTTTCTGTTAATGTTAACATTTCCCCTTTTATGTATGGGACACAGGCTAAGGCAGGGGTCTGACAATGCCCACGGGACCTCCTGGAGGGATGGTTCCCTCCCCACTTCTGCTGGGGACTTTGCATGTGCCTGGGAGAGACAAAAGATGAAAAAGCCACCCCAAAAATAATTGCAGTGCAAGACTGTGACCTTTGAAGCTTCTGCTCTGCTGGTGCCCAAAGTCTCTGAGCGTTGGTTTTTTATCTGCCTGAGCATGGGGCACGGGGCCAGGGGCAGTGGCCTGCAGAGGGGGTGCAGTGTGAGGGCTGCGTGCGAGGCCTTTCACGGTGGATGGGGTCTTGGGCTCTGGTCTCTGCTCCTGAGGCTGCTGCTGTATTTTATGTACAGATTCGTTCAGTGCAGAATGCAGAAGCTGTCCAGGAAACAGAAGGCGATGCTTCCCCCCGCCTTCCCCCCCGGAAGTGTTTGCAAATCCCGTCTCCTCTTTCACTGTGTGCTTCTGCCAGAAGCTGCTGGCATTATTTATTCATTTTGCTGCACAGTGTCATGGTTTCAACAGGAGGGGGGGATAGTCCCCTTTTGATCCGTGCTGGCCCACGGCTTCTTAAGGGGAAGTGGCGGGGTGGGTTTGGCTCTCCCGAAGCTTGGGGCTGCTGCTCTTGGGGCTGCTGCTCATCAGGCAAGCACTGAAAAAGCTGCTGGTTGTCCAGCCTGTGGCTGATGTCGCTGATGTTAAGGGTTTGCTGTGCTGCACAATTTGTCCTTGCACACTGCCAGGGCAGCGGTGGAAAGGCTCAGTTCAGGCTGGCGTGGGCCAGAGCTCAGAGCACTTGCTGGGGAGGCTGCAGGGCTGGGCTCCCCACGGGAATCAGGGCTGTGAGCAGTGTCCCAGTGACACCTGACGGAGCCTGTTTGGACTGGGCTGCTTGGTCATACACAGGCATGATGGATGAAAGGCAAACACCCAGCATGGAAAGGTGATAGGCACGTTCCAGGCTTGAATAAATAAAATGTTTAGATCTCCTTCAGGTGCTGCCTAGGCCTCACAAAATGGTTCTGATCAAACATTCAGGCCCAGAACCTCGAGGGTGTTTCAGCATCCATGCTGCTGACATTCCCTGGCATACACTTAATCCTCTTTAGGTGTCTCAAGTGTGAGTAGAGCCACCCAAACACAGGTGCTGCTGTCTGGCACAGCCCCAGAGCTGCAGGGGTGGGTCTCAGGCAAGGCGTGTCCAGATCTGGGCTTTGCTGGCACAAGCCAACCCCTCTGTACTGTGTCAGTACCCTGGCTGCTCCTGCTGTTCCCCAGGGGATGCTGCTGCCCATGGAGTGGCCCTGTGTGTGCTCCTCTTCTCCACACCCTGAGCTGAGGCTGATGCTGTAGCCCTTCAGCTGGAAACTCTCCAGCCAGCTTATAGCACTAGTAGGATCCCCCAGACTCGATGGGATGCTCTGTCAAGGCACTCACTGAGCATCTACCCCAAATAATAATGAGGGCATCCCAGCTTGGTGCTTCCTTTCATTGCTTCTACAGTCTGCTCTTTACTTTGCAAATTTTAAACTGCACCAATTGCAGCCCCAAGCAGTGAGGTTTCCCTATCAAAGGGAAGCATTTCTGTGACACTGGTTAGTCCATTGCTCTGGCGAGAGAGAGACTGTAGAGGCTGTCACCAAGTGCACCTGAGTGGCTGCTGTGAATGCTCAGAGTGCCAAGGAGGGAGAGGATGTTTTGGATGCCCCAGAGGTGCTGCCCTATGTGGTCCAGCTGCTCCTTCCCCCTCCCACACTCTCATGTACCAAATGTGTCTCCCCTACACAGCCCAGTAAGCCTCAGAGAAGTGTGAAAGTGCTGCTGAAAACAAAGGGCAATAATACCCACAGTGAGGAATTCTGGGTGGAAGACTGGTGTTTTGAGGGCCGTGGTATGTTGCAGAGCCCTGGTGTGATTTATTTTTAATGCCGAATGTCTGGCCCTCCATCGCATTTCCCACACGTGTCGTTTGCCCCCTCATTTATTTGTTGTTTCCCACCCTACAAGGAAGGCAGATACTTTCTGCTCTCTGTTATAACTCAAATTGGGCACGGCAGCTCCAACAGCTTGTTGCAACACACTCGTGGCTAAAGCCCAGCTGCTGTGGCACAGCTTCTCTGACAAGAGCGCAGAGGGCTTCCCCCGCCTGCCTGCAACCCAGCACAACCTGCACCCCTGGATGCAACCCAGAAATGGTTAAGGGATGAGCAGGCTGCCGTGCTGCTGCTGTCAAGCTTGCAGGAGTGGAGCTTTCTCTTCCCGTTGCCAGTTGCTGGGTTTGGGACTCAGCACCGATCCTATCCAGGAGTGCAGTACTTGCCCCGCTGCAGAGGAGCTGCATCCTCTGCCACCATCGATTCGATGTCTCAGAAAAAGGTGCTGAACTCCTTCTCCCTCAGGTAACGAGGTCTTCTGCAGCTGGCAGGAAACAGAGCATTTTGCAGGTGCAGAAGTGCTGTACTTCTGCGATCCATAAATACCCCCCAGTGTGGGGGTTCTGCTGTCTTTGCCGTGTCATGGCTGTGGGGGCTGTTTTTGGCGACGCCCAGGGTTGGTATGAAGGACGTGTTAGCAGCCCATAAAAGCACAGGCAGGGAACGAGTGGGAAGCAGAATATGTGGGTGAAAAATGTGAGCTTATCTCCTTCAGTGGCTGTTCCCCTCCCACCCCCAAGCTCTGCTAGCTTTAATCATCTTAGAACCGTGCAAAAACTCTGCATATGTCAGGTGTGGGACGTTTGAGTAGCTACATTACTGAGCTGGAGGACCTAAACCCTTTGCAGACGGGCTTTGTGGAGGTGGCAGACGGCTCCCGATGGCCACAGCTCCTGACCCCAGGGCAGCTCCTGACCCCAGCGACTGCTCCATTCCCCTCTGGTGTGCCCTGGAGCAATGATGTGTTTCACATCTGGGCTTGATATATTCACAGAATGCATGGCCATTGCATATTCAGTAAGGCATTATCAGCTCATTTAACAAATCTTCCAGATCATCTGTGAGTGTATACTGCTCTAAACTCCAACTGGTTATTGTGGTATTGAAGTTTATTCCTGATCATTTTGCTTTCTTCCTTTCCTGCCTGCCAGTATCTTTGACAGACAACAGAATTCTATTTTAGATCTATAACAGGTAATTATATTTGTTTGGCATGTTGCAGTGCTCCTTGTTTCTTTGCATAAAATAGTGTTAGGCAGGGGAAGGTGCCACGACAGATGGAGTAAAAATCATATTGCAGCCCAGCTATAGCCCCCCAGGTCCCTTCATCCGAGAGTCCCAGGGCTTCTGGTTCATTCTCCCAAATATCTGACCTGGCTACAGAGCAGGATTCTGACATAAAGGCCTGAGTTAAGCAGAGACAGGTAAGTGATGAACCTACCCCAGATACTGACTCTATACAGTGGGGAGAAGCTGGCACTGATCCTGTCCTGGAGGTGGGAGAGATGAATTACCAGGAGGTAAATAAAATGTCTGGTGAGTCTTGGGAGGGCTGTTGGCTTGGATAATGTATGGCCTGTTCTGCCTTTAGTGCAGAAAGGCAGTTTCAAAAGGTGTTTGCAGAGCTGTGTGTAAGTCCATTGAGCATTGCCTGCACGTGGCTGTGGAGGAGCTTTGTCAGGATGAACGGACTCATGAGCACTAAGGGGGAATCAAGCACAGCTCGCTGCCAGGTCCTTGCCTTCCTGTGTGCGCTGTGCAGGCTTCCCATTAGATGGCAAGGAACTGCAGGGGGGTCACTGCCTTGGGCAGCAGCCTGGGGGAAGCGTGGCACGAGGACTTCAGCAGGTCACAGGCAGCTCCCTGTTACTGTCCTGGGTGGGAGTGGGGGCTTCAGACAAAATTTACTAGAGAAACCCTGCCACTGAGTCACGAGGTGCAGAGAGGACCCCCTGGCTTTCTTAACTCCTTCTCAGAGAGAGGACCCTGGGGGTGGCTGGATCCAGTCTTAGCCTCAGACTGTCAACAGTTTAAGTAACTTTGACCTGCAGGATTTAAAGATGGCAAATCAGATACATTTATATAAAATGAATTATTTATTATGACAAATGATTAGACAAAAGGTCTTAATCAGAATTACTTACTACACAGTATAAAAGCTGAAACTACTACTAGTGTACAGTATAATAGAGTGCACTAAATTAAAGTAACTGTATTAAAGCTAGCAAAAAGAAATAGTTCTCAAGTAGAGATTGATGTAACTCACCATACCAATACTCAGAGGGGGCAGGTCACTTTCTCTTAAGCTTGAGGAGCAGCCTTGAGAGGCACCCCCACTCAAGGGAGAATCTACACACACAGTCCAAGAAGAGGATCTCAGAAGAACCTACTGTATGTCAAGTGGAGTGGATTTTTAGTGTAAAGGTGTTGACTGTCAGTCATATGCCTCCAGCCCAGTTTAGCAGCTTATCTGCCAAAGTTTTGCTTTACTGCCAGGATGTTGATTCAGGGTTCGTGTGCCAGGCTGATTTTTAGCATAATTCAACACCAAAACAACACAGAGCTCCCCTCTCAATCCACCCTGATAGATTTGTAAATAGGACATTGCCCACTGAGTTTCTTGACCACATTCCAGGTCAAAGCATGAGGGGAGTTGGGGGAGACTCATCCTGCCGCAATTACGCAGGATAGAAATGACCCCACAGATGGACTGGAGCGGAGTAGAGCAGCTCCCCAGCTCCTGGAAAATGTGGCATGAGCCCACACCCTCCCAGGGCTCCCTGGCTGTGCATGCCCACACCACTGGCACCCTCAGGTGCCACCTTTATCAGGGAGGGTGGGCTGGCTGGTCCAGGTGCTTCCAGCTTTGACTTTCCCCATCAGTTGTGTGACATGTTGTTGGAGGGAGCAGCAGCTGCCCCTCAGATGCATGCCGGACACAGGCGATGCCCTGCTGCACGAGGGCTGCTCGAAGGCAGGAGAGAGGACAGGGCTCCCCTCACCCCACAGAGGAAGCTGAAGCAGCCCTGTTCAGGCTTCACCAGCAGTAGTTTTTCCCTGAACAGAGAACGCTGAGCATGGCCAGCCAGTTTTAGTCAAGGCCAAGAGCCACAGAGAGGATGTGGGAAACATGGATTCAAGTCCCTCTTCAGTTTCAATTCGTACAGATCTGAGCCCAGCTTCCCTTTCCTTCCCCAGGACTGCTCTGGGTATTGTGGAGAGCTACCCAGCAGCCCAAATGATGTTGTTTTTCAGCACTGCATCCATGCACATGTACTGCAGTGGGAAGCAGGAACTTGCTTCCATGGCGAACGCCCAGCCCCTCACTGCAGAGCAGCCCACACTGCTCCTTTCTTGCTGGAAATGTTACTGTTTGATTGGCACAAGAGAGACAAGAAACCACGTCTGCAGGATGGGCTGGGAGAGACCTCATGGGCTGATGTAAAATCCAGTGGCCTGGACAGACTAGGAGAGGATCTCTGTCCTGCCCTTCCCAGGCAGTGGGAGGATTTGACCTTGATGGAGCTACACTCCATCCTCAGGGCTCCTTGTCCTCCTCGTGTGGGGTCTGTGTGATGTGTTACTGGGCTGCTGGCAGAGGTTTGGGCTGACAGATGAACACACTCACCCGTGTTTTGCTGTGCTCTGCATCTGCTTCAGGCTGCCTACCCTAGAGTGTGCTGTTCCCTTTCAGAAGATGCTCCTGTTGCAGCTGCAGGCTCCTGGGCCCACCCCTGCAGCATGGCTTGGCCATCAGGCAGCACCTGGGCTGGGGCTGAGATCTGGTGCCCAGCTTGACCCTCTCCTCTTCCTGCTGTTTTATTTGCTTTAATTCATTACTTTCCATGAGGGTAAGTGGCTTTTTGGTGGCTATTTCGTGCCAAGTGCTGCTGCTGGCTGCCTTGTCTCATCCATAGACTAGGTGGTGAAGAATCCTCCTGCAGGATTACTCCTGCAGGCAGCCTGCTGTGAGGCAGCTGCTGGCTGCTGTGCCCTTGGGCTGTGTTTGGGCATCGTGATGTGCTCTCAGTCCACAGTCAGGTGTCCATCAGGAACCTGTCCCCACTCAGACCACTCTGTGATGGCAGCCCACGTGTGTGTGTGGTGGGGACATGGCTCAGGTGAGAAGGTGAATGGGGCTGGTGTGAGCTTGAGGCCCTCCTTGCTGAGGATACACAGGGAGCACATCGTGGGAAGCACCACAGCAGCTCTTCTGTCCGAGGGGTGTCTTGAAGTGGTGTTGGTCTTTTCCAGGGGTGGGATCAGGAGAAGGCAGACTGGAAAGGACGTGGCACAGCAGCCTGAGGAGGCTGGGCCAGCTGTGAGGGAGCTCTGGAACTTAATGCCTGAGCGAAGTTTGGTGGCCTCAGCCTACACGAAAATGAAACCCCTGCCTGCAGAAGAAAAGCTGTCCTCTCTTCTGAGCAGGGGAAAGCTCTTTAACTCCCTGCTCTAGAAGTCCTGGTTCGCTCCTCAGCTGCTTCTGCGTCTCCTGTGAGCAGCCACATCTGGCGTGTACCAAGTGCTATTTCTGGTGGTGGCGCAGGCTGTGCTGCAGCTGCAAACCCCAGCACGGCCACACTGGTCCATCCTGTCTGCTCACAGTGCTGTGATCCTACCACAGGACACCTCCTCGCTGCCCCAAACTCACACCAGCTGGGGCTGTGTGTGACCATCCCGTGTGCAATGTGGTCCCACGGGCCATGCTGGCAACAGGAGCTCTGCTGAGAAACGCTGAGGCAGCTCCTTCAAAGGTCACCCTGGTGATTACGTGCACAGGAAAGGCTCAGATGTGTGACACAGCTGTGGCTGTGAGAAGAGGGGAAGTATGCACCGAGCTGTGACTGCTGTTACAGGAGCTCAGGAAACCAAAGCCTGGGGAAGGCGGAGGGGCTCGGGCGCTCTGTGGCACAGAGACCAGCACTTGTCTCACGAGTGCAAGCAGCTGATAGAGATAAAAACCAGGGAAGTGAAGATATTCAGCCATCAGAGTCAGGCCAGCAGCTCTGCCCCTTCACTGCTCTGAGGAAGGCAGCACTTGGCTGGAAGTGTCTGGATGTGCAATGTTTGGGTTCCAGCTAATCCAGCACTGGTGTCATCAAAGCTGCATGTCCTTGGCTGTCTTGCCATCCTCTGTCAGAGAAAGTGAGCCCTGCTGAGGGCCACAGTGGTGCCCACAGGTAAGCGGCTAAAGTGGGTGAGATGAGACCTCTTACCTTCAGTTAGTGAAATGAGTCCCACCAGCTGTTCCTCGACAAACTTGGAAAATAACGGGAATACTTTAATCTGCAAGAAGCAGTCCCCAGTGATAATTTAAAATCATATCAATGTATACAAGAAATAGGAGCTACCTACAGATCCTTAAGTCACCATCACACGAAATGCCTCTGGTCATGAAGAAATGGGCTTTTAGAAGCAATCTTTAAACGGAGTCTGCACAGGATTGCCCCGCAAGGCAGACTTGTCCTCATTGCCAGCTGGTGAAGCTGTGCCCAGGTTTATGCCTCCACAGCACACACCTCTGGAGCAGAGTGGGTTCCTTCAACCAGGACTCAATGCTCCAAATTCTTTTGGTGGAAGATCAGATATAATAATCTATTGATTTTTTTTTTTTTCAGTGACAGCATACTTCTGCTGCTTTCTGGTCTTGTGTTCACTCCTGTATTGATCTCTGGCTTCTCTGAGTTCCCAGAGATTAAAAAGAGCAGGATAGATCATGAGGAAGAGCTCTTGGTGGCAAAAAAATTTAGCAGCACAGAGCTGCAGTAGCATGGTCTATAGCTTCTGAGTCTACTTCCCGCCTGGCAGCCACAGCAGCTTCCCAACACTGAGCATTTCTAGTGTGCTCAACCCTCAGCATTAACCAGCCATGAGTCATGCTCTAAATAATGCTGAGCTGTGGTTTAGAGCCCAAGTTTGTTTATTCAGAGAATAAATGCTGGTCTCCTTAATGTACACTCTGGTAGTTAAGTTTTCTTGCCTAAGATGACCAGAAACTTCTCCTTTTCAGGCCTCCTTCCCACATGGTCATGCCCTTTCAGGGCCAAGGGTTATCGGGAAATGAGTCAGCAGTTGCCAGAAGTTCACGAGGTCACCGAGTGCTCTGCTTGGTGCACCTGCAGCGCTCTGCTGAAGCCACTCCCAACTTTCCTACAAACTGGGACCTCAGTTGCCTCCCACTCCCAGCTCCTCAGCCTGCCCCCAGCATATGCTGAGATGTCCGTATCTTCTCTGTGCTGGGGGCTGGAGCAAGGCTCCTGCCCATGGATGGTGCAGAGAAATACAGAGCTGTGAGCCGTGGAGCTGCTGCTGGCCGGGCAGGAGCTCCGGGTGTGCCAGCACAATGTGGCTGGTGAGGCTGTGGGTGGGAGTGCTCATGATGGGGCTGGACAAGGACTCTTCCCCCTGTTTTACCTCCAGCCACAGCAGAAAATCCAGAGTGGGGCTGGGCCGGCTGCAGTCACTGAGCTGTGTGTGTGTGGGGTGGATGCTGATGGCGCAGCTGCTGTCAGGAGCTCCCGCAGGAGCAAATACTGTCTGTGCTGGTCTCTGGTGAGGCTGCCTGCTGCAGTAGCTCTCCGAGAGGTGTTCCCTGCCAGCCTTCCTCCAGCCCCTGCAGCAGCCGGCTTCGGCAGCGTGGCTGCTGATTCCGCAGCAGGCACCTACTGCCCCTGCCCCCCGCCCCAAAAGCGGCCGCTGAGGCGCTCACAGCTCCCCGTTTATCAAACCCACCAGCCCCCACCCACCCGCTGCGCACAGCAGAGGTTCCCAGTGCCCTTCTCTGGGAATGTGTTTTGCCGGCCCTGCAAGCTGCCCCTCCGAGGGACGTGGTTGTGCTGATCACAAAATCACTTCCCGAGGCTCAGTGGTCCTTCATGTCCCATCCCACCAGCCCTTGTATGTGCACATGGAAGAGTGTCCCATCCCACCAGCCCTTGTATGTGCACATGGAAGAACAGCGGGGCACAGGGAAGCCCCAAAGTCTCACAGAAGTGTGGTGCCCTGGTGCAGGTCAGCCCCTCCTCACTCCCCGCGAGCAGATTTAGTGCTGCCGTGTAAACCGAGCTGCAGGTCTGATCCCTGGGGAGCTGCCAGCTGGTCGCACACCAGTTCGTCCCCACATCCCACACGCCCTCCTCACCCACTGCCTCCCACCTTGCCGACAGCACGTGTGCACCTGGGGAGAGACATGGTTCCTGGTACCACTGATAAGGCTCTTGCAAATATTGGGGGAGAAAGAAGTGGGAACAGCACTTCCTCCTCCTTCCCTCTCAGTTTCTTCATGGCTGAAAGGCCAGTGATCTGCTTTCTGTGATCAGGTAGGTTGTGGCTTCCTGGTATTCCCATGGGAGCCAGGGCTTCCAGGGGAAACATCAGCTGCCCCAGCACTGGTGAGGACCCAGCTGGTGCTGGTTCTGTCCCCACAAGGTCTCCAGCAGCTTCAGCTCTGTGGTGGAGGCTGCGACGTGCCTGTCTGTGGCTTTGCAAATCTCTTTCCTCCTCTGCAAAACAGCGCAGTGCAGAGCACTGAAGTGCAAAGCTGGAGGGTTTATTGCAGCAGGTGGTGGGGAAAGGCATCCTTCAGCTAAAACCTGTGCTATGTGGGTCACCCACTGCCCTCCAGCCTGCCCCCAGCTCAGCCTGCTTACACACTGTTGGGACAGACAAATTTCCTGAGGTGCCAGCCAGATGCCTTAAGACTGAGCGAAAGCCAAACCAAAATAAACCTGATGTAGCTGGCTGCTTTAATTTTCAGGAAGAGCTGTGCAGCAGCAGGCTGGTTCCCAGCTGAATCTTTCTTGCTGTATCAAGCATAAATTCATCAGGTATTCCATTTCCTGGGGAAAAAAAATAAAGCAGAATAATTCACTTGGAAATAAACAGTGGAGCTATTTTTCCCTCTGACATGGTGAATGCAATTACCTAAGGCATGGGAGGCTGAGATAACTCACTTATTCAGCCCCCACTCCCCAAAGAAACCATCATCATTCTGTCAAAAAAGGCTTTAAACCTCAATTCACATCCTGAATGCTAAAACATCACCACATACAGAAGCTGTCCTTATGATTTTCGTGCACCAGCTGCTGCATCATAAACAAAACACACAGACAGGCCAGAATTTATTATTATCAAGGCCATATACACAGTGCAAGCTCCCTGTGTTTGCTGACCCTTTCCCCAGTGCTGTTGGTGTCTCCTTGTCCTTCAGGAACAATTCCTAGTGAAGCAAAGCACACTGGCATCCTGTTAGTAATGTGTGAGCCACACTGGGGCTGGGAAAACGAGCATGGGGGATGACAGTCTCAAGCTGTGTCTGTTTGGAGAGCTCAGTGCAGGCAAACCATAAGCCTGTGATTGCCCCCAAATTTAATTCCATTTAGGCAGCACTCTCCCACCTATTCTGCCATTACATAATGGGGAGTGGAGTAATGACTTTCAGCAATGCTGTTTGAGTGGCAGCAGTCCAATTCTGGACTGTATATTTTTTTTTTAATGGTGGGGGGAGAGGAGGTTGGCAGAGGGGAGAAAGCATCCGTTTGGTTCGTCTGCAATCCCTGTTTCGCTTTGGGAGCTTTAGAGAACAGACACATTCTTCCATCTCTGCTAATCCTCCTCTGATACAGAGGATTTTCCTGCCATTAAATGATAGCTTGTGAGAAAAAAATGCCAACTTTTCAGAGACTGACTCGCATGGCTAAGGGCAGCCTCACGAGCAGGAGAGAGGACACAGCCACTGCCTGGCCAGGTAAGCAACGCATCTGGATGCTTCCTGTTGGGAATTTTGGTTTCCACTGTTTGATGCTAAGCTGGTTACGCTCCTCTGTACCAGCACCTATTTCCTGGGGGTAGAGCCAGTCTCTTACTGTCAGTGATCCTTTCCCACCTCAGATGACAGGAACCTGCCCTCGGCACGGCTCGTGGGAAGGATGCGGATGAGCTCCTGAAAAGCAGTGGCACAAAGCTGCAGGATTCCCTGAGAAGGTCAGTGGTGGAAGAAAGATACTCACCAGGAGGGTGCTGGGGACTTCTTCAGTCTGAAAGTGTGTGTGAGAAGAGCGTTTTCCTTCATCTTCCTTTCTAAACATAGATCTTTTTGTGGAAAAAATGGTTCAGGGAAATGAGAGAGGATGAAACCTGTCCCTGTTCTTCCTGTGTGCTTTTAGATCCCTCAAGTTTGCTTGCCAGACCTGAAATGCCACTGGAGAATAATCAAGGTAATGTTTGCCATCGTTCTAAATGGTGAGTATACACTTATTCTGCATTATCCAGTAGTGGATTAGACAGATCATTTGGAAAGGTGGTGGTTAAATACTCAATTATTGCAATCATTGTCTCTTTACCCTTCTTAAGACTCTGCAACCTTTCTTTTTTGTTTCTTTTCCTTTGGTCCCTCAGTCCTTCTTCCAGATATTGAGTTACTGTAGTATTTAAAAGAGAAAAAGATATCATCTGTGGGGGGAAATTTTTTTTGTTCCTTAATGTCACAAATATTTTTTACCTTACTGCTGTATTTCACCCTTTTTCTCAAACACACATCTCATTTGAGCACCCTCTGTGTCAATGAGTCACAGAAATCTTTCAGCTGCTGCCCTGTCTGTGAACATCCTTTTTTAGGGAAGGGGAAGGAGTAAGGTGGGAAAGATGGGAATGTTTCAGGCTACGTTGATCAGAGGAGATCTGGCCAACAGGGGAGAGCTGATCTCTTTTGTCCTGAGCAACAGCTCTCCCGAGGGTTTGGTAGGGTTCAGGTGAAGGATTTTTTCCAACATCCTTTCCAGGAGAAAGAAGGGATATTGCCACAAAGGCTGCATTGCTGAGGGGCTTCTCTGAGCTTCTATTGCTGTGGGGATAATTTCCCCTTGGATGGTCCTCATGCACTTGCTTTCCATGTCTTGCACAGTGAAAAAATACACTTGTAAATAGAGATCTTAGAAGTCTGCTATGAAATACCACAAGCAGAAGACCCAGATTTAGCAATTGTGTATAAGAAAAACAGGCTGGATATGGCTTGGGTGCAGACATTTCCTTTATTGCACGATTAGAGAAGAAGCAGGGAGGGGAAGGAGAGGATTTGGTTGATAACCAGGCTCCTTCCTACAGTGCCCACTGTGTGCACAGCAGTGAGTGGAGGTCTGCTCTGAAGGCCAGGGGTATGACCAAGCTTGGGGCAGCTGGAGCTAAACATGGAGCTTGCCCAGGACAGCCTCACCTATAGGACAGCCTATGCACAAAGGCCCCTCTGGATGTCACCCTGAACCCATACAAGGCTCCCTACCAGCAGCAAAACTTGCATCCCTCATTTTCCAGACAACCACCTGCGGTCAGGCATTTGGGAACAGGCAAATCCTTAATCTGTCTGGCCCTCAGTTTACGTAACTGCCTAACAAAAACAACATATGCCCCTGCTGGCACGCAGAGGGTGGACTGGTGCAGAGGGGAGAAAATGAGGCAGCCCCTGGGTAGGCTGCACAAAGAAAGAGCAATCTGAGGCCAGCATATTGTTCCCCTTCTTGTCCTTAGACTCCAGCTGTTGTCAGGGGGACTGAAGGAGACTTTTCTTTAGCTGTGGCTGTTAGATAAGGGCATGGGAAAAAGGGGAAAAGCAGACAAACAAAATGACTTACCTGTCTAAAATCCTTTCCACCTCCCAGAGTCCTTCATTATCATTTATCCTTGAAGTGATGCTGTTTTGCTAATTCTCCAGTCACAATAGCGTGCCCAGGCAGGATGGGACCTGAATTTTGATGAAGAGGCCACAGCTCATCCTTTTGTGATGGTCTCTCCATGTATCTAAATACCTCTTCTACATGCAGTAACCAGGATGGTTTGAACAGACCCAGGCTGGGCAGCTCCTGGGTTGGTGCCCTTCCATGGGGACTTGCCCAACAGCTGGTTTTGCAGGTCTCCTTTACACAGGCAGTGTAAACTCCTAAATATAGTCCCTTGCATGTTGCCTTTAGAAAGGATGGAGGAAAAGCAGAGCAATTGCAGCTCAAACTGTCATTTGTCCTGTACATTAAAGCCTTAAGGACTGCAAAAATAAAAGCTTGATGCTTGCTGAAGCTGATGCTTCCTGGCATATCACCTCACAAGTTTCTCTTATTAAAAATGCCCATGGGAATACAGCCGCAGTGGGCAATTGCTGTGCTGGAAACCACAGGGAGAGGCAGCCCAGCTGTTGGGAACTTCCCCCTCTGAACACTCAGCAGGAGTGTGGGGGAAAGCCTGGCTAAGTGCTGTAATAGTGGTGGCTGTTGGTATCTCATGTTTTGTTGGGAAAAAAAAGAAAAAAGGAGTATATTTGTGTGGGAGCCAATAAACTGCAGCAGAAGACCAGTCAGGAGCAATGGCACAATTTCCTGCTAGTGAGTACATGGAGATTGCTGATGTGGCTTCTCATTTTGTTGAGGAGAAGGTAGGATGTGCCTGGGAGAGCAATTAAAAAACTGCCTTCAGTTCTTCCTCTCCAATGAGTTTATTTTCATGGAATCAGAGGAAGGCTTGTGCTGGAAGTAACCTAAAAGATCATCTGCTTCCAAACCCCCTGCCGTGGGTAGGGACACCTTCTGCTGTCCCAGGTTGCTCAGAGCTTCACTTAACCTGGCCTTGAACACTGCCAGGGATGGGGCATCCACAGCTTCTCTGGGTACCCTGTGCCAGTGCCTCACCACCCTCACAGTTAAGAATTTCATCCCTATATCTAATGTAAATTTCCCCTCTGAAAGAGGGAAAAACGTTTTGCATTTAAAAAAAAAAAAATTGCAGATGTTTTGTTGACTGGATGTTTTTTCCCCACAAAAAAAGCTTGTCTGTGGAGGCTGATGTCTCCCATTCCTTTTGTTCTTCTCTGGTTTCTCCCCAAGAACTTTCTTCTCTTCCTTGTTGTTCAGCCACCTGTGTGGGACTAACTTAGGAGGAAGCAGCAGCCACACACCTTCCATGTCAGGCTGATAAAGGACAAAGTGGCTGCTCCCATCAAACATGAGGCACTATGGTGACTGTCTCGAGAATTGGCAAAGCAGCAAAAACTGTGCTGGAGATGCAGAGTTTCTCATCTTTGATGAGATCATGAAGCCAGCAGTGGAACAGTATCTCTTAGTTTGTTTTTACTCATGCCATTGTACCAGTACACAGTGGGAATGTGTTTTCAAACACTGCATTGCATCTCCTTGAGGGCTGAGAGTTCCCCTTCCAGGGCTGCACCAGCTCATGGCTCTGGTGAAGAAATGTTAGATTGAATGAACAAAAGAAAGAAAGAAGCAAAAAGTATGAATTTGACACACTTTGGGCAACTAATTGATCTCCCCTGCCCACTGCCAGACTCAGCATACACTGCCCTCCCCTTTTCCACACCCAGGAAGGCTGTAACCCACCCACAGCTGCTGGCCTTCAAAGCATCTCCACCTGCTCCCTGGCCAAACCATCTCACAGCAAGGCCAAAGAGAGACCACAACAGAGACACTGAGAAATACTGAATTCTAGGTAAGCCCCCTCTTGGGGAGAGGAATTAATCAGAGATGATGTTCTAGGTGCCATATATTCTCAGCAGGTTTAAAAAAACCACAGCAGAAGAGTTTTAGGAATTTTACACAAGAGCTCCTCAGTCAGCATTGGTGTACAGGTGGCAATTAGCCTGGCTAGAGGGGAGGAAAATACAGTGTAATTTCTTTTTCCTGCTGTGACTATTTAATTTGCTAATGGTGCATCCTTTTCTCTCCTGCCACTCCTCCGTGGGGCCAGCAGTGATCCTTTGGGTCCCACAGGTCCATGGGGTGTGGGCCTGCGTGCGCTCCTGCCCTCCCAACTGCGTGTGCACCCCGGAGCGGAGCTGCTCCGTGCTCTGTGACCGCGCCGGGCTGGGGCAGATCCCCAGCGAGTTCCCCTGCGAAGCCTCTTCCATCAACCTGGACAAAAACAGCATCAAGTTCCTGTCCGAGAGGGCCTTCGGGACGCTGCCTTCCCTCAAGTCCCTGTCGCTCAACCACAACAACATCTCCTTCATCACTCCGGGGGCGTTCAAGGGGCTGCCCAGCCTGACGGAGCTGAAGATGGCCCACAACGAGTACATTCGCTATCTCCACACTCGGACCTTCACCGCGCTCCGGCGCCTCGTGAGGCTGGACCTGGCCGACTGCAACCTCTTCAACATCCCTGACAGGATCTTCATCGAGCTGCCTGCTCTGCAGGAGCTGTTCTGCTTCCAGAACAACTTCCGAAGGATCCCAGGCGCCATCAGGGGCATGGAGAATTTGACCCATGTGTACCTGGAGAGAAACAGGATCGAAGCGGTAGCCTATAACTCCCTGCAGGGCCTGACCAAGCTGAAATACCTGAATCTGCAGGACAACAAGATAAATGTCATCCATGAGCGAGCTTTTCAGGGCTGTCAGAGGATGGAGTACCTGTACCTGAATGACAATTTGATCAGCGAGCTTCCAGAAAACTCCTTTGATGGCCTGAGGCGCCTGAAAATGCTCAACCTGGGGGGGAATTTTCTCAGGAACATTTCCAACACCTGGTTCAGGGACTTGGGGGAGCTGGAGTTCCTCTACCTGGACCGCAACAGGATCAGCTACATCGAGGAAGGGGCTTTTGAGAACCTCACCAGCCTGGTTGTGCTGCACTTGAACAGCAACAACCTGACGACGCTGCCCTTCTCCGTGTTCGAGCCCGTGTACTTCCTGGGGCGGCTGTACCTCTTCCGCAACCCCTGGGAGTGCGACTGCCGCATCGAGTGGCTCAAGGAGTGGATGGAGAACTACAGGCTGGTCAGGGATATTCCGTGTGCCTCCCCCTCCTCAGTGGCTGGGATTGACCTGATGGACGTGCTCTTCGAGAAGTCTCCTGAAGGCTACTGTCTCGACCCAGTGGAGCTGAACATCACATCCGAGGGGCCGACCCCAAGCGAGGAGCCTTGGTCTACCACAGAGAGCAAGTTCAACAGCCTTATCTCGAAACTCTTGCTCCAGATGGGCCTTCCTGAAGAGGTGGCAAATGCCACTGAAGTGTACAGTAACGCCACACAGCCGGATGGACAGACTGAAGGGGTTTCTTCTGGCGTGGGGGATGGCAGAACCGAGGCTGACTCCTCTTCCTTGTACCTCCCAGCACTTTTTACAGTGATTGTTCTGCTGTGCAAATAGTTCAAGGGCTGTATGGAGCTGGAGTGCTGCTTAAGCATTTAGTCTCTGCACCTACTTAGTCATCAGAGAAAAATTTTTTTGTAGACCTCTGATACATAACGGGATCCAGACTCTTCCAGGCTTAGTTTGTTGGATCTGGCTCCAGATTTCCCTGGGAGCTGGTGGGATCTAGGTCCCACTCCGGGTGATAAATCTGCCCTGTGGGTGTCCCTGAGCCTCCTGGATACTCACAGGAAGATGAATACCACTAAGTTTGAATTTTGCCTAGAGATGTGTGATGTTCCCCTCTGGGAATGGAGGGAAAAGGAGTCTGTCTGTGGGGTGTTTGTTCCATGGGCCAGCTCCAGGTGACCCAACTTCATGAGAGCAAGATGAGGCAGCAGAACCAGGCCCCTCTTCATGTCCTGACAGACACCCACACCCACGGCAGGTGCTGCTGAACAACAGGAGACGATTCCTGATTTCCCCCAGCGGGTGCAGGAGGGAGCAGGGCAGTGCTGCCCCAGGGATGCAGCACGAGGCCTCATGAAAAGGAGGAAAGCGCCTGGGGAGGGCACCTGCCCCAGGCAGGTCTGGGATGGGCACAGTATTTTGGCCATGACCACAGGCAGGATTTTGATCCTTTGTCCTGCCACTATCCTGGCACTGGTGCAGGAAAACCAGATGGACCCGTGTTTGTCAAAACATTCTTCTCTGAGGCAAAGCTACTAGAACTGAACCCACTTATTCACATCATTTCAATGTGTTTAATTTTTCAATGAATATATATTGTTTCAAGGAATACATTGTTTTTATTTGTAGATTGTTTCACGGCATGGAAGCAGGGGCAGAGCATGGTGGTGACAAATAGGAAATATTTTGTATTTCCACAACTAATATGTACCATGTAGTGTGTCATATTATGCCATACCAATCATTTTCTTTTATACGGCATCTTAAGTGTTTTATCTTTGAAATCTTCAATGAAAGCTGCTAATATGACCAGAAAGAATGATGTTTTATGTATCAAAGCATATTAATAAAATAATTTGGTATTTTACTCACAAAAATAAATTTACTGGTCAGACCTCGGGGGTTTTTTGAGATCCTTGAACAACTCTGGTGATTTTTTTTTTGTAGGCTACTCAAATGGGTGCACATGAGTGTCCTTTCATGGCCTAGAGCAAATGGCAAGCTGTTTATTGCGGCATAAATACTTTCACTTAAACCCTGACTATGCTTATGTTTGTGTTAAGCAGCAACACTTCAAAATATAAGTGACTATATAGAGATACATTCCTGTCCAAAAAGATCTACTGCTTTCTAATTAGTGGCAGAGATTTCCAGAGGAAAGCCAAGAACAGGGAAAACTGAGCCTTCCCTTCTGCAATGGCTCCTCAGTTATCTGTAGCTCGACCACGGTTTCCCCAGGGAATCAAAATGCCAGATGGTTTGATAAATGCCTATTTGACCTGTTCCGTGAACTAAATTCAATGAGTTTGGATTTCCAGGCTATTTATGAATCCATTAATCTTCTTAAGTGCTAAATTCATCTGTGTATTATAAGAGGCTGTTTTTCAAACCTGCTCCAGCCCAGTGCTGTAGAGGCATATTAGGTTAAGGATGCCTTTACAGGAGCACTATTTCATCCTGTCAGGGGAGGTTTATCAATAGGCCTGGCACAAATGGTAGGACACAAATGGTTGTATTTCACTTCCTGTAAGTATGGATGCCTCATGAGAGAACTGTTTTTATAACCCACGTGTAATAATGTGCCGAGGCACATTAAAGCTGAAGCTCACCTTACTGTGCAATTGTTGAGTGGCTTTCAAGTCAATTAATGCTTCAAAGATGCTCCTGCTTTATCTGCAAGATGCAGATCTGAACGCAAAGCATCTTAGAATGTTGGTTTTAGCGGAGCTTGTGCTGTCAGGTGACGGATGAGAGGGTTGTACCTCGTACTCAGCTGTGTGACAGCAGGGCCACTGACCTTGGGCCACTCATATTTTAGTGTCTCCTGTCGTCAAACACCCGCCTGGCCCACAGAGCTTTCCCTGTGCTGCTCTGACACAGTCGTGGCTGCCTGGAAAGAGCGTGGCTGACATTGTGCTGGGGGTAATGGGCCTTCAGCTTCCCCGAAGGGACAGGACAGACTCCCTGCTCTCCTGCTCTGAAATCCTGCTCTTCCCTCTGAGCTGAGAGATCAGCAATGTGTGTTTCCAGAGGCACGGAGCAGCTGACACGTGGGCACTCTGGGGGGATCGGGAAAGGTCTGTGAGCCTGCGATTGCTCTCGCTTTGCTCTTCTCTCCTCTGTGTCACTCATTCCTTGAGGGGACACTAGAACTGCCTGGTTCATTCTTTCATGCTTCTTGCTTCTAGACTCTTAACAAAGGGTTTGTTTCACTGATTACATGGGCAGGTGACAATTCATGATTACGTTTTTTTGAACAAGTAGTTTGGGGTTTTTTTATTAGACCAGACTCTCACTGCAAAATTGTGCTTCAGCTGGTAAACCTGAATCCATTGTTGGTTACAAGTCCATGGCTCAGAGTCCAGTCACAAATCAATGCTGTTTTCAAAATCTGCCTCTGGACTGGGACACTTCCAAAGATGCCAAACCTTTGTCTCTTTGGAATAACTGCAAATATTTTTCATCAAAGTGATACTCCCAGTCCTGCCCTCAGCATGAGGTGCTGGCATTTTGTTTGAAGCTGTGGGGAGAGATGACTCTGGGCTGCCTGGAGTTAGGATACACCTTCTGACTGAAGTTTATTCAGAGAACTGCTGTTCCCACATTGAAGCACCTGAGGTCCTGGGAGAAGGTAATTTGTTTTAATGTGTGGTACCTGGTGACACTTCACTGCTCTTCACTGGTGCAACTGGTTTTTATGCTTTCCAAGAGTTACTATTGGAGCAGAAGGGAGAAGTTGTCAAAGTAAACCGAGGAAAGAAATGATCTGATTTTGGATATAACCTCTGAGTCTCAGGATTCTGTTGCTACGTTGCACCCCTAGGATCATACTCAGTGTTTCAACATGAACACCTTTATGTCCTCTCTAATTTCTTTAAATTTACAGCTACTGGCAGTAACCCCTTGTGAAATGTAGCTATTGGCTGGTTTGCTTTTCTTGTGGATTATCATATTTTTCTGCTTTGGAAAGAAACATGAAGTCCAGGACGTGAGGGATCACTGTCTTTTGCTATAGAGGCAGCAGCTGCTGTCTGAGACTGACTGCTGCTGGCCAGCTGAGACTCGGGAACTTCATGGCCAATTTTCAAGGGTGTTGTTATGTATTTTAGTTGATTCTTGTCTTCACAACATCTAGCTGATAGATCTTAGAAAAATTAAATTTTCATTTGTTGGGTTTTCCCCTGATAATTTTTGGGGTCACAAATTCAAGAGGAACCAAATCAACTGAGTTAAAGTTTCTTATTCCAGAAAACTGGTGTTCCTCCTTTAGAGGATATGAAGCCTTGCAGCAAAATAGCCTGTCATGGTCACTCCTGCTGCAGTGTGAGCTTCAGAAGACAGGGCTAGTTTGGGTAAGAAAAAACTGCTTGTAAATGCCTGCTTTTGCAGAGTCAAGAAAGGGGATTTTTGCAGAAACACTAAAAATACTGGTTCTTCCTCTTCCCCCAACCAAATCTGGTAGAGATTGGTGGAGTTTGAAGGATCTGCTGCAATAACCTTGAAAGCAGTTTTAAAAAAACTTTGTATAAAATGTTAACCATGGAATAAAGACCAGAAATGGTAATTTAAAAAAAAAAAGGTATCACAAGTATTACTTCAAAAAACATATAGCTGATATTTGAAACATAAACCTAAACACGTGCAAGATCAGCACCAAAGTTCCATTTCTCATGAGGCAAGGCTGGTATTTTAAACTCTACTATAAAGATGAATACAGAAAACAGATATTTCTGGACAGAGAATTATCTATGCCTCTTTCCAAAAGCCTGATTTTGTTGACCCTGTGGTTAGTTGAACCAATCTGATCTTGTACTCTGGGGCTAGTTTTAGCCTTGAATGGGAGAAGTTAATTTCTTCTGCTGCTCTTCTCAACTTTGACCTTCATCACATCCTTTGATTTTTGTTGTACTTACTTCTTCATCCGTCTTTTAAAGGACTGGTTCAGAGTTAATTCTTAACTTGCACAGCATAAATCTTACATTCTCAATGAAAAATCCTAAGGTATTTCAAAACCACCTAAAACTACCATTAGTTTTTCTGCACATACCTGATGGTTTACTCTTCATGCATATTCTGTGTATTTGCTGTTTGGATTAACAGCTGATTTCACTTTGTGCTTGTTCAGTACCTAAGACAGGGGTTTTGACCTGTGTCAGGAGCTTCTTGACGTGGCTGGAGGTTTGCAGTGAGGCTTAAGGCACCCTGGTTCTGCCTCCCCTTGTATTCCGTACCCTCCTTTCCACTCCTCCTCTCCTCACCTGCTCGTTTCTGCTCCCAGCCAGGACTTGCCCTCACTGTGCTGCTCCAGCAGGGCCAGCTGTGATTGAAACTGGGTCACTGCAATGGTCCAGTGAAAAACAACACTCACCCCTTCCCTCTTTTTTTGATGTTTAGGTTCCTTATTATTTCCCCTAATATTTTGTAAGTCAGGTTGGGCCATATGTGGGTTAAACTGGGGATAATAGGAATAAAATGCTATTGTTATACCTGAAAGGGAGACAAGCTAAATGGGAAAGATGGTGCTCAATTTGCTGCTCACTTTGCTTAGACTGAGGGCAGACTCACAGGCACAGGGATATTGGGAACAAGCTTAGGGAGTTCTTGGGCTTTGTGGGGGCAGATCAGGGGCAAGCAAGGAAACACCGAGTCCCTGGTGGGATGAGGATGTGCTGGACTCATAACAAACTGTGTCATGCAGGCAGGTGTAAAAATATGTGTAAAAATATAAGTGGTTTTACTTCTGGGCTTTTGATGATGAGAACAAGGCTGAGGGCACAGTGCTAGGGTGGGCAAATGTGATAAATCAGTAACAAAAGACAACCAGCCGTGCACACGTAAATTGGGATGGAATTGGCAGCAGCAATTCCTCACAGTGCTGAATGATTATGCCTCAATGTGCTGTGACAATAAGAAATACATCGGACTCTAAGTGGACAGGCACTTTCCTGATGTATGAGACTGGTGAAGAGCCAGAGGGCAAAGTACAGAAATAAATGCTAAACTTGCAATCAGACAAAGCTGGTTATAAATATCTGTGCTGAAACTCGCAATTGATTATTTCAGTAGACAAAAAGTAGCAGTAAATTTGCAGATGCAGGGTTTTTTTGGCCAACAAAGCTTAAAGGAGGTGTTGATGAATTCCAAATTACTTGAAAGTCAGGTAATTTGGAGCAATAGGATTGATAAAATAGATGTTGGCATATGTAAGGTAGTACATATCAGAAGACACAATCTGAACTGTTCACAGACATGGCTGAGTCTTTTAGGGAAAGGAAGAGCAGAGAATTTTTTTGAAGAGCTGGTAGATCAACTGGCATAAACAAAAAAAATACACTGTAAGTAACAGAGGCTGAAATAGGAAAACCATTATATAATGTCATAGGTTATTATGCTTTTTACCAGTACATCCAAACCTGGAAAATGTCCAGCTTATGTCTTGCCACATCAGAAAATGTATCAGCAATAAAGCTGGTGACAGTAATAAATGAAACTAAGATTTCTCATAAACCAGGAAGGAAAAGATGCCTTTGTTTAGGAGAGTCCTAGATGGTGGTAAGTCCTGTGGAAGCTACGAAGATCCTTTTGTCTCCACTGAAAGCACCTGTGAGCAAGCCAGATATCCAGTGCTGCACAGACCATGGGCAGTATGGGACACAAATCCCCACAAATTGTAGGGATGGGCGAGACATCTCTGCTCTGTGCCACAGGGCACAATGACCTTCACCAGAGGATCCCCTGAGGATGTGAAGTTCATTTTGATTCACAGAGCTTTTCTATTTTCCTAAGAGTAGGGCTGGATTTCTGTGGTCTTGCCTCAGACCTTGTCTATCTGTGGTAGCTCCTCCAGTGATGCTGCCAGCCTTTATAACCAAGTCTTGACTGTGGATCTGTGACACCTGAGGGCAGCTCAGGACACCCCTGGCCCAGAGCACAGGAGTCATTTATGCCAACACCAAACAATAAAAATCACCATGTAGCCTTCAAGGATACGGAACCAACCTTTTTGAGAGGAAAATGTTTTCCTTAAATCACTAAAACATGACAAATCACCGAATCATAGAGTGGTTTGGGTTGGAAGGGATCTTAGAAATCATCTAGTCCCTGCCATGGGCAGGGACACCTTCCACTAGGTCAGGTTGCTCAAAGTCCCAAACAATCTGGCCCTGAACAGTTCCAGGGATGGGGCATTCACAACTTCCTTGGGCAACCTGTGCCAGTGCCTCAGCACTCTCTCACAGTAAAGAATTTCTTCCTTATACCTAATCTAAACCTTCCCTCTTTCAGTTTAAAGCCATTCCCCCTCTTCCTATCACCATATACTCTTGTAAAAAGTCCCTCTCCATCTTTCTTGTAGGTCCCCTTCATGTACAGGAAGGTCACTATGAAGTCTCCCCTTGAAAAAAACGTGTTTGCCAGAAAGAGTTTGGAAAACAAATGACAAACCAGACAGGAGGCAGATGCAGGTCAGCAGGAGGAGAGCTGCAAGCCAGGTGTCACACTGGAGAGCACGGTTTAGAAAAACAATGCCCCAAACCTGTGAACTGGAAATAAACCACAAATTGCTACAAGCAACAGCTACAAAGTGACCTACATCCATCCCACAGACTGCAAGGTCCTGGATTTTAAGCTCTGTGAGCAGCTTCCTTGGCTCAGTGAAGCGTTCCGGGTGAGTGTCTATGCTCCCTTCTTCCAGCCTTGGGAATTTCTCACCTCTCAGTCTTTGGCCACTGGGGCCACAGAACCACAAAATATTCTGGGTTGGAAGAGACCCCAGTGGAAGGTCTTACACAGGATGCTGCCTGTTCAGGTCAGTACTAGAAGTGCTAGTCAGTGTTTCAGTAAACCTGCCTGTCTTTGGGGCAGTGGATGCCATGCCTGCATCTGCACCACCCACTGAAATCCAGATTTGAGCACTACATTTACCTGCGATGGGGTAAAATCTCTGATGAAACCCCAAGTAACCTTGCATGGATTGTGCCTGCAAATGCTGCTCAGGGGCTGGGGACTGTTCAGCCTCACCATTGGCATGGTTAATACCTGCATGCTCTGGTATCACCTTGCAGCCTTACCTTGGCCTGACTCTGAAACACGTGGTGTCAAATCCTTATTACAGCCTGGGCTGATCACAGGGCAATGCAGGCAAGGAAGTGCAGGAAGAGGTGAAGGGACTTACCCTGTCCTGCACAGCAGGTGACTCTTGGAGCCAAGCACAGCTCTAAGGTTCCAAATCTGCTGCTCTGTTTCTGAGCCTTTGCCTATTCATTTTCTGAGGCAACAACTTACCTTTCTGCCAGTTCATTCAATCCTTCTGTCTCATTTCTATTGACAGGTACCTTAAAAATCCAAATTGGGTTGGGTATGAACTCTTGAAGTGAGCATGTGGATTACTGGAGTGAAGTTCAGGGATTTTCAAGTAATGAGATAAAAAACCTGACAGCTGAAGTATCAGCTTAGACTGAGCAGCAATGTCACCCTTCCCTAATGCCTCATTATTGCACACAGCCAGGACTGAGTTTGTGAGACCCAGGCAGGGAGGATTTTATCACTTTGTGGATCCTAAAAGGTCCTTTTTAGTGTGAGACTCGGCATGTGAACCCCAGGCAGCCCCAGAGCCTACAGAACAACCCAGCTGCAGCACAGCTTCAGAGGCTTAATATCACAAATTACGAGATAGTGACACCCCCGGTGATCTCTCGCTCTTAAGCTGTTTTAATGATCAAAGCAGATAAATATGTTAAAAACATATTAATGAAAGTACATGTCAAGACTGAAAGTTAGAGCTTCTTGAATTATTGTGAGTCTTTCCATTGCCTTCAGAGGCTTAATATCACAAATTACAGCCAAAGGGATAACATTGAGCCCAGCAACCCACAAGAAAGTTTAAGCTTTTTTATTTTTTACCTGAAATATTGCTAATTTAAAATCCTAAATTGTAACAAAATTATGTTGGGAGAGTGCAACACTCAAACTGCTGGCACTGAAACCCCTCAGAAGGTGATCCTGGTAGGGGCAACTGCTCAAGCTTCTAAAATCAACAAGGTATTTCCCTGACAGCAGGATCTCTCTCCTCTTCCTTCCCTAACACTTGGGAAATACCCCAAAGGCTTTACCGAAATGCTTATTTTGATGAGTGGAGAACCAGAATATTTTACCTTAGGAGAGTTGTTATGATTAGCTAACTTCTGAATTTTGGAGACAAATCTTTTTTTTCCATTACAGGTGGATGTACTTGTATGCATTTTTTTCCCTAAAAATAAATGAAAAAAAAGTTTTGAAAGTTTTCATAATAAACAGAGAACAACCTCGTGGGATTTATCTTCTTTCACCTACAGGGTAACTTCATAAATCTTTACTGATTTATTATCCAATAATCTTTACTGGGTTGTGGTTTTGACACAGATTTGTTGCTTTTGTTACATCCATCCCAGTAAACAAAAATGGCTGTAAGGCAGCGTAAGGGGATGTTTAGATGTTGAAACTGTTGAATTTAGTGAAAAATGACTGAGTTGTAAAAACTTAATTTCTGCATAAGCCTGGGGTGGATTCTTCAGCATTCAGTAGTATGTGCTGTAATATTGCTGTAACCCGGAATATTTACAGCTTATTAATGAAATATTCTACACAACAATTCATCCCTCTGTCACTCCACCAGTTAGGTTAGTTGATTGATGAGTGCTCCTGTAATTTCATCACCTTGCTCTGAACCCATAACTCATTTCAGGAAACTGTTGGTTGTACAGATGCAAAGCAGACAATTGTGTTGAAGCAATCAGAAAATTCATTTAGTGGATTAGCCAGCTTCCACAAATTACTCTTTTTCATCCTTGACAAAAAGGAGCAGTTTTTACTCTTTTAAATCAATTTTAATTCCAATTAAAATACTTCCAGTTGATAATTCCACTTTTGATTACAGAATCATTTAGGTTGGCAGTCAGCTCTTAATATCATCTAGAACGACCCCCTTGGTTCAAGCAATGGTAGCTACAGTCAGTTTCTCAGGACTGTGTGCAGTTGAATTGTCTTCAGGACTTTTCTCTAAACAGTGTTTTTTAAGGAATTTAGGAAAACCTTCTAAAGGTTATATGTATATATTATAATTTTATGATGATAATATAATTTTATATAATTCAGTAGTTTTTTTTTAAAATGAGGTTTGTCATAGCAAGTAAAACAAAGAGAGTGACTTGGGAATATCAAAAATAAAAGAGCAGGCCATAACATACGCAATTTTTGAAAAAACCAGTAAAGTACATAGCTTGGCCAGATCAAAAGAGAGCAGCCAGCAGTAAAGTTGTTGTTAATACTATATTTAAAAGGAGGTCAAGCTGCACCAAGATTCAGGCTGGACATCAGGAGCAATTTCTTCACTGAAAGGATGGTGAAGAATCGGGATGGGCTGCCCAGGGAAGTGGTAGAGTCAGCATCTCTGGAGGTGCTCAGGAAATGACTGGATGTGGCACTTAGAACAGTGGTTTAGTTGATATGTTGATGTTCAGTCCAAGAATGGACTCAATGTTCTTAGGGGTCTTTTCCAACTTTAATGATTTTATGATTCTATGCAATGTTAAAAGTATCTGATTCTCTGATTATTTACTTGCATCAAAGATGCTTTGTTATACTCTGAGAACTCCCCAGTTCCTTTATTTTTCTACCTGCAGCTATTAAAAAAAATTGAATTTAATTTATGTTTTATTAGGTTGATTTCATTCGTATGTTCACTGAATACAGCTCTTTATTTTCTCTCCCATATGCCTTATCTTAATTTCTATGCAAAATTTAATATGAAGGCTTTAAATCTTGTCTCTCACTTAGGGGAAAGGTCAGGCATCAAGTTCTATCATGCTCTAGAGGGAATAATAATGTGTTATGTATGCTTTGTTCACAGTCCTTCACTGCTTTGAGCTATTCTGAATGACCAGTCACATACGAGAGCAGCTTCTGTTTACATTTACTTCTGTCAAAGCAAAGGCAAACCTCTTGCCTTTCCCCCTCTTTCCTGAAGACCTCTCTTGCTGAGCTTTATTGTGTCTGTCAGTTGGGTTTGCATTTTTTATTTTTTACTGTAGTTAGTTAGTTTTGGTATAAGAAGCACTGTAATATACAGCACTGTATGTTTTTAAAAATTGTGGGGTGAGATTGTAATACCTGCTGAACACGTCTCTATTGGACTTAGGGTAGCATAATGACATAATCTAAATATGAATAATTAAAGTTGCCTATCTATATGCAATATAAACAAACACGGAGCCAAATTCCATTACCTGGAATCTACCATTCCAATAACTGGTGTGGATTTCCTTTGTTACAGCTGTTAGTAGAATAATATTGAAGTGCTTTTTGACCATAACTGAAGATTTTTTTTTATTTATTTATGTGGTTTTGTTGGGACAAAGATTTAGTCATGAACTGAAGATGGCTGAGCCAAGTAATAGTTTGGATTTTTTCAGATTTTTTTTATAGGTAATTTAGGTTGAAAGAGATCTCTGGAGGTCTCAAGTTTAAAGTAGGGTCAGCTCTGACATCAGGCTGGATTGCTCAGGACTTTTTCCATGTGAGTCTTTTAAAACCTCCAGGGACAGAGCTTGCACAAATTCTCTGGAAAATTGACTCAGTTACGTATGGACTCTTGCCTTCTGCTAGGGGTCTCAAAATACTCTTTTATAGTTCAGAATGACCTAATGCATGAATTAAAAACCAAGTCTAGTAGACCTAATATTCTAATGAAATCTGAAAAAGGAAAGAAAAAGACAAAATCAGCTAGTTGAAAACAGGCTTGGTTATCTGCAGTAAAATAATGAAAAAGAATTAATCTAAATAAAAATAAATAAATTAACTTTTTGCTTAAAAAAGCCTTTAAAAAGGCTTTATAATGAAACCAAAGGAGATACTTTAATATTCAATTAGTTCAACTTTCTGCATAATTTATTTCCATATATATGCTTTTCTTTAATCTAAGTTTTTTCTTTTCCTTAAGGTAATTTACTGCTTCCATTAAAATCTAGTGGAGATTAAGTTCCTGATGTGAATAGTAACCTGATAGACCCATCCATTTTTAATTTTGTTTATATAATTATTCAAATTCATTGCAATAACTTCAAAATTTGTTACATGAAATGAAGGGCTTTTGAATAAATTGCAACTCTGATTTCTCTGATATTTTTGTGGTTAGAGTAAGACCTTTGAAACAACCTGTGTGATTGGGAAGAATTCTGTGAAGTGTAGCTAACCCTGTCAATAAAACTTCTACTATCAGAAAACTGTGCAATTGATATGTATTGAGCATACTGGAATACGTCACTGAAACAATGAATGACACTAATTATTGAGCAAGAAGCTTAGGTTTCCATTAGCTAGCTTGTGGCTTTCTGAAAGAGGGCAATAATACTTCTTATCCTCTGCTTCTCGAAAAAAAACCAAACAAAAAACCCTATCAAAAATAACCTCAAAATCAAACCAACTTTCTGTATGGTTTTAATTCATGGTACTCCTTTTAATAAGGATATAAAAGTCCTAAATCACACAATTTTAAGCATTCGGGAAGTTCCAGCATAGTTAGTGATGTTGTCTGTTTCGGATTGGATCAACGCATAATATGTTTCCATGATAAGCACTAAAACATTTGCAGATGAACCTCCATGACCACAACTGACTTTTCAAAATCATTTTAGTCTTTAGTTAATTTTTTTTTTTTTGTATGAAGGTGAAAAGAGCACTTCTTTTGGTCTTCTGAATTGGATATTACATGATCTGACACTTTCCTCAGGACTCTGCTGGGTGTCTGTCATGCTCAAGGATGAGCCCTTCAAACAGTGGCCAGATTATGTGGGGTTTTCTTTGTTTGTCTTCTTTTCCTTCTGATGTTGGCACTCAAATGGATTAGGGTGTCATCTCAGAAGCTAATCACAGGTAATTAAATCGATTCGTATGCAGCTGAACTCAGTCTTAAAGAAGGGCTGAACTGCTTCCACTGACAAAAAAAGGAGATAAAGCCCTGGCCAGAGGTAGGAGAGGAGGCAATTTAATAACAAGCAAAAAAAAAACCCAAACAAAATGAAAAAACAAATTCTGAATTAATTATGTTTTATGTAACATTCTATTTTCTTCAGTTCCCAACACAGTTATATAGCTGTGTCTGAAAGGATAATTAAAACAAAATACAAATATAATTCTAAAGCAGTGTGGTTCATGTGTAACACTGAGACTCCAAACTGGTTTTTACCAGTGTTCAATTACTGACTTTGTCTCAGTCTTGGCTGCCTGCAGCTAACATGGGCTGATAAAGAGGTGAAGCAGCCTGACATGAAGGGAGAGCTAATCTGTTCAAAGCAAAATCTCGATGAGGAACTTTAAATTTACCTTGCAATGAATTGCAAGTCCCACACAAATGATCAGTGGCATGAATCTGCTTCATGTATGTGAAAGATCTACAAAACGAACCAGCTGCAACTGGAGAGAGAGAGATGAAAGTGCAGCATCAGTCTGAGGAGATCTCAAAACACAGTAATTTGGAATCTTCCAGTCAGTTGCATGTAACAGCCAAATCCTCCTTATTTAAAGCCAGCCATGTTAATTTGTTTCAAATGTTAGAAGAACTGGGAAACATATTTTCACTGAACAAGTAAAAGATATAACTTAAATACTGAGTTTAATATAGTTAAGTATGGCAAATATATTCCCACATGAAATATTTTATAAGAAAAATGTTAACTTTCCAAATTAGATACTTCCATGAGAACTGTGTATTAAAAAAAAAAAGGCAGAAAACATAAAATTCTCAGTCTTTAGTCTACCAAGATAATTTTATAGCTTTTACATAAATGCAAGCTAATGTCCTTTACCTTTTCAATTGTATTATTTCCTCCTTTCTGGATACTCTCCCTTGTTTTTACCCAACAATCCACTTTTTTGGCAAGTTTCCCACTTCACTTTTGAGCTCTTACTGAGCTTCTTGCCTTCACAATCTCTGTGAATAGAAAGTACTTCCTCTAGTTGTATTTCAAGATCAGTGCTCTTGACAGTCAAATTCATCAAAAATTTTTAGAATGTGTTCAGAAGAGATGTAAATCTTTTCGGCTTCAAGAAACTCAGTAGGTTTCTTGTGAATTGTACATCACTTTGATCTTTAAAATCAGAAGAAGAAACGAAATGTCAAATCACAGTTATAGTCCTTAGGGATCACAGAATCACAGGATAGGTAAGGTTGGAAGGGACCACATCTGGTCATCTGGATCAAGCTCTCTGCTCAAGCAGGGACATCCCAGAGTATATGGCACAGGATTTCATTCAGCTGCTTCTTGAGTATCTCCAGTGAGGGAGACTCTACAGCCTCTCAGGGCAATCTGTTCCTGTGTACAGTCACCTGCACAGTGAAGAAGTTCTTCCTCATATTCAGGTGGAACTTCCTGTGCATCAGTTTCTGCCTGTTGTCTCTTGTCCTGTTCCTTGGCACCACTGACAAGAGCCCAGTGAATAAAACTGCCACGCTGCCCCTCAGTAACAAATGAGCATTGCATGAAGGCACCCCTTAATGTGACCCTCGGAGCTCTGGCATCAGCCTTCACATCCTTGTGGGAACAGCTACAGAGATCACGAGACCTTTTTGCCCCGCCACGTGCTATTGAGGGGTGGACTGCAAGCTGCCCTTTTCTTCCAGGTGCCTCATCATGTCCTCTGCTGAGCAGAATGAGGAAAAACCCCATTCCCTGTTTCATTGTGTCTGCAGCCCACAACATCTATTGAGAGCTAAGTGCTTTCTGAAAACCATGCTGGATGACTGTTGTTATCAGGAGGAGGTTTGTGATCAAGGGAGGAAATTGTATTTGGATGGTAAATAAAGTCTCAGAATTCTTGATTTCTGTGCCATTCCTCTTCAGTAGGTTCCGCTTTGGTTTTCAGAGTGCCACCTTCTCGGCTTACCACTCACTCTTCATTCCCTCCTTTCTCTTCAGCCTTTCTCTGCCTGCTCTGTTTCTTTCCTGGTGTCTCTCTGTACCAGTGGCAGCTCCAGCCAAACACCCTCAGCACATCATTTTTGCCAGTCCATGTGCTAAAACAGCCCTTGATTAAGTTATGAAGGCTGGTTGTGAAACGTCATTGCAAGATTTTGCTCCGCTTGGGTTTCGGCCCTTTCAGAGCTTTGCCTTAAAGGGCAGGAACATCTTTTCCGTGCTGGAAACTGGAATTCCAGACCATTGCACTGTGTGCCATGGATCACAGAGGGTTTCCCTCTGCTTAAGATGGACATGAATCTCCAGAGACTTTTTAAATGGAGGATACCAAGTAATACTCAGGGATAAACCACATTTTTTGACTAGTAGGAAAATGCACCTTAAAATGAAGCTTGTAGAGTGATGCTACCTGCTGCCCCATGCAGTTACACAAAGATGGACCCAAGTATGAGGCAATGCTGCTATTTTGTGTCTATTTACATTTTGGGAAGAATGTTGAGGGCTCCACCTGGATGGCCTGTGGAGAAACAGACTCATGTTGCAGCTTTGAGATGGGCTACACCTAAAAATAAGCAAATTCCACCTTTCCTGATGAGTGCTCCCCTTATGTAGACACTACAAGCTATGGCTGCTGCTAAGCAAAAATTTGCAAGTATTACTTTGCTAATAATCAACATGAATTCTTTCAAGGACAGAGTTATTAGTTCAGTTACCTTCCACAACACAAACCCAGGCTCAAGCTACATATTAATCATAAGAACCCAAGAGATGTGGCCAGATTTAATTTTCTTGACTGTTCCATGGCAGTTGCTAAGAGATACACCAGGATGCATGGAAATGCATAAACACTCCCCCTCCCACTAGTTTTGCTTAGAAAAGTTAAGATTACATGAGAAACCATCAACTTTCTGCCCAAAATCTTAGCTGAGAAACGTATTTCTGAGGTCTGGGAAAGAGGCTTAACTTCGAGGCTAAATTGTAAGGAGTCAAGAAGCTTTTTGTACTTGCTTCAGTCCAGCTTTCATAGGATTAGAACAGGAGGCTGCTAAAAATCACTTGAGGGGAAGAAAGTAAAAATTACCATAGGTGCACTTACTGTATCAGCAAGCAAAAAACCCCAAAACCACTGAACATTTAAATGCTGGGAGTGGCTTTGTATTTTTTTGGTGTAGCGTTAGTAAAAATACTCTCCTCTACCCTAAGCTTGTGCATTCATCCCCTTGATGTGGACACAAGGCACAATTGCTCAGAAGTTACTTCTGTTCTGCTTGTCAGTGATGTGCTTCCTGTTGTGCAGATATTTTGATTTGTATGTGACTATTTGACATAATGTGCACCAGTTTCCTTGGTAGGAGTTACGACTGTCTCTGAGCTTATTAAAAATAGAGAAGAAATTAGTCTGAGAGACAGGTTTATTAAGGAAATGAATATGCTTTACATAAAAAAGCAGACTTTTTATGGTGCCTGCTTTAGCTCATCCTCTGTCAATTTAGCTTATAAAAACAGGTAACTCTTACTATAGTCAGGAAATATATATATTTTTCTGTAGTTCTCAAAAATCCTTTTCTACCAAGTATTTTAAAGCCTGAAATTGAGTTCTAACAGCCTTCATTAAAGATGTTGAATACTATTTGCAGTGGAAGAGAATGGGGCCAGAACTGTTTGCATCAAGTATTTCAATGTAGTTTTAAAAAAGCACACCTCTGGCAGCATTCCCAAGTATTTCTTTAATAACAGCACTCTGAAATAACTTCCTTATAGGAAAGAATAAAAATGGAACAAATACTGGTTAGTCTGTGCATTAACTTTTCCTAGCGGCTCCAGTACCCAGTTTTTGCAGTATACACACCAGCTCAATGCTGCTCAGGCTGCAACACCTCATCTTCTGTGTTGTCTTTTCAAAATGAACTGAGCAACCTTCTTAATGAAGTTTCTGAGGTAGGTAGTGATGTTTTCTTCTAGAGGTGAAGTGACACAGTGTTTTTCTTGACCAAAGCATATAAAAAGAAAACCATTCCTAAAACACATGGAAGAATTCGGCTTTAGTGGGGAGATTAAAGATCTCCATCTGGCAGTGGCCAGGAGTCTAAACTAGGTTACCATTTCCATGCAATAATCTTACCACTCTGAGACATTGGGTAACCTAGTGTACTTTTATTAAGTAAATGGAAGCAGAGGTTAATGAACATTTATTGGACCAACTTAACACCTTGAAATCACAGGCATCAGTCAGACTGAGAGGCAGCATACTGGTAAGATCAAGTTTTCTTTACAAATCTATGAGCCCCTGTACAAAAATAAAGTATAAAAGGGGCAAACAGAAACATTTGTTTCTTCCCAATCCCAGGGCTGCTTCTGAGGTCACATTCTGCATAAATTCAGAGAAGTCCATGAGGCGCTCTAAATTATGCAGTTGATATTTACAGTACCAGGAGGACCTTTCTCCACTTGGAGACTGAAAAAAAATAAAGAACTGTAATATCAGCTTTGCACCTGCAGGAGCCTTCCCTATGCAAGTGAAGCTTCCAGCTCAATTTCTGCAGCCTTTTGCCCTCTATGTACCACACAAACAAGAGAGATGCTTCAGAAGGGTTTGAGCAGGGTGGGAGGATCGGACAGACTGAGAAGTCTTGGGCTTGCTCTGTCTGGGACTGTGCTGAAATCTGCTCATGGAGCTGACTGGGTGCTGAGCATCAGCTGAACTTAAAGCCTAGGGGTGGGTTTCCAATTTAATCTTTTGCTACTGAAGGTTCCAAGGAACATAGTCTGTGGTAAAGAGGAGGCAAGACAGGATGCTAACTATGTGCTTTACAGTTTCTGTCTTTTGATAAAAGGTTATACAGTGAGAATAAAACAAAGCTCTCCAGGTCAATCTTTCTACTGTGTAGCATAAACTGGATGGTATTTCCACTTAAGAGAAGAAAAGGTGTTAGTTACATGAAATCACTACTTAATGTCATCTACATAAGGCAGAAGCACCCTCATGGGCCTAGTGAGTTTTCTTTCCTTACAAGCTGTATACACAGCAACTCCAAAAAATTCACATTAACAGAGTCAAAAGTGTGCAGTTAAAACATTTATGATGCACTATACTCGAATTACCAAAATTACTTTACCTGTTTAATGCCATAAACATTTGAGATGAAAAACGCGTCACTGAAGTCAGACACCAACGCTCACCAGAGGAGTTTGTATTTCTAACACCATAAACATTCCACTACTTGATTTTCAGTAGGTCTTCCCATCTTTGTGCTTTGCTGAGAAAAGAGGTAGTTCTGAGAGTGAATGAGCTTGTCACTTTGATGAGCTCAGCCAGTGTGGACTCACCACTGCAACAGCTGCCTACAGGACACCAGCTATGGCTCACCCAGGACTAAAACGACACAACCACTTGAAAAATTACCTCTTAGTCACTAAGTAGTTCACAGTTTGCACCATCCCCTTTTTCAGGGGCTAAACCCAGAAGAGATGAGCACCTACAATTACTCTGACAGTTCCCTCTTGTTTCCCTCTTGCGCACATGAGGCTCAGGCTGACTCTCTCATCCTTTAGCTCCCACAAAACTACAAACTCGAGGGACTGGGGTACAGCCCTTGTTTAGCCACAGAACTGTGATTCCAGCTGTGGCATTAAGGGCATTGAGCAGGTGGGGTAAAGTGATGGATCAAGTTCCCTTCTGTGGGCCGCAAGCCGGGCTGTGAATGCTGCAGGAAATAAACACCTTTGCCTGCCCTGGCTGGGTGGGAGGAGGCACAGCCAGACTGAGATTTCACCTGTGGATTTTACAAGAACTGTAAACAGGTGTGACCACCCAACCTGCAGAAGGAGTAGGCAGGAGAAAATCAGCAACCAGAATTACCCCTGTAAGAAAGGTTCAACCGTGATAATTTCTGATTGCATGTCCAATGGTCCTGAACAACTGGAACAGCCCACACACCAATCACAGCTGATAGCTCCACTTTGAGGAAAAATCCTGTATCACCATCATTTTAATATAAACACTAAAATTCATACTATACAACAGCACAGCCAGCCAAACTTTGAGGAGAAGTCATTTTAGGGAACAGTGTACTTCTGGCACCTAAAAAGAGGTGGCAATGACTGCTGCCTTTAACCATTTTCAGAGAAAATGCAAATGGGCCAGCGAGAGCATGAAGAAGGGAAACGAAGGGAAATGAAGTGCCAGGTCAATCTATGGTTACACTTCCTTAGTTAGCTCTGCTCTAATTCCAACTTCGTGGAAGCCTGTGCTGATGCAGGAGGAGCAGCAACCCTGGGACAGACTGCAGGCTGGGCCCCTACAAGGGCTTCCCTTACAGACTTTAAGACACTTTTCCTCACTGCACGAGTCACTGATTTGTTCTTGAAACTCCCTGTGATGAAATGAAGGACCCAAAAGCATTTAATTGTTGAACACATAAAAGGAAGTATATTTAAAATAAAAAAAATTGGTCAGACTGTAGAGTCAATTACCATTTTTAAAGGAATTTACAGGGCTGTTGTAGATGAGTCTTTTGGAATAGTCAGTTTATCGCAATGTCTAAACTGGTTTCTTCATTGCACAGTATTTTCTTTTAAAATGTGTGCATCTTTAAACAATTACATACATATTAAAAATCAGCATTTCTTTGCTTCAACTTAATTAAAACGTTAATACTCTCAGACAACACAGATCTGAAATGGTGAAACCAGTAATTGCCCCCTCCCACCTTACAACAAATTAAATTGAGACAAAATTACAAACACATTTCACTACATGATTATTATTAATAAAAATCAGTTTTTCTTTTTTTTTTCTTTTTTTTTTTTATAAAGTTGCCCAAAATGCAAGGGATGTGCATAGGTTTACAACTTAGTCAGAATAATATTTTGCTTTATTCCCTTGGGTACGTGTTCCCATGAACGGAATGTACTTTGCTGTAGATTACAGGTTTTATCAACACAGATACACCAACGGCATGAACGCTTGCGACTGTCCACATGCATTAAGAGTCAAGACCCAATTTCAAATTTCTAAAACTTTTACAGAGTTCTTCAAAGAGACAGTATCACATTACCTGGATGTTACACAAAAGTACTTAAAAATACTACCCTAGGAGAGAAAAAAAAAAAAAAAAAAGAGGCGCAAAAAAAAAAAAGGCTGTTAAAATTTATGAATTTGTTTCGTAACCACTAATTACTTCAAATAAATAAAGGAAAGCAAAGTATTCCAATCCATAAAATCAGACTCTAAAAAGCATGTAGTGTTCCACCCCCAAGTTAAGGTAACAGAATCATATTATTATTACTATTAAAATAGATTATAGAAAGCAGCATCTATTTTGTGCAGTTTTTAGGGGCCCTTGAAATAAAAAGCTATGATTTCCAAAAATATAACATTCAAAAAGACTGAATAATACATATATTTAAAGATACATTTTATTGAAGTTTAGGAGAAATGATTAAAAAAAAGATACTGTCTCTTTAAATTAGTGTTTCATCTTTTTTCCCCCCTCCTCCTATCTATTCGGACATGACAATAATTATATTTTAGGTCACACTACATCTAGGTAGTCTCTAGGGGCCAAGACCTGTTGACACAAGGTCAATAACGAAGAGGTTTTCCATGTATGAGGTGGTTCCCAGTAATGACAGATTTTTTTTTTTTTTTTCTCCTCAATTCTCTCATTCCCGGTCTAGTAGACCCAGGAGACCGGGACCCACTGGGAGGCTGTACACACAAGCTCGATGGCTTCCTCCAGGTGCCTGATGGTTTCATCAATCTCATTGTTGATAATTGTTAGGTCAAAGTAGTGTGCATATGTTCTCTGTAAGATTTCGGACTCCTTCTGCAGGCGCTGAAGGGATTCATCCTGCTCGTCAGCCGGGAAAGAAAACGGGAGAAAAGAAAAGTTGGATCATTTTGTGCTCTACCACAACAGCTACTCAGCTGAGAAGGAAATGGGCAAAAAGGCCTCAGGGAGGTCGAGGTGCTTTAGCTCTCCCACCTACAGCTATGGGAATCACAAAGGAGAAAGGGCAGTTTCCCTCTGGAAGCTGACACTCAAATAACACTCAGTTATTGACATTCTTGGAGACAAAACACAGCTCTAGTGTTAAAAAAGCAAGGTAGAGGATGGAAGCTTGGAAAAGCAGCAGTGGAGACCACATGTGAATAAATCAGACACAGTGCACAGTAAGAGCTATTGGGCCTATGTCCCAGTGAGAATACGAGAAACAGGAGGAGAGGGAGAGGGTGTCTGTCAGGCATTTCCCAGTTTTGGTAATGTTTTCTGTTCGACACCGATCGTCTAGGTCTACTTCCTTTAACAACAATTTTCTGATAAGGAAGTTCTCACTCCACATTACTTCTCTGTGGTTTCTATCTCAGAGCAGGGCGTTTCCAGCCCCTCTCAGTCTGAGATCCTGGAGATGAACCAGGCAGCCTGGACATCAGACCTTTGTTAGGAAGGTCTGCCTGCCTGAGGGAGCTGGATGCAAAAGGCTTCTTTCCCAGGGCTCTGCAGCAATATAAATTTGAATTCTCTTCCTGCAAATTTCCTTATGAATTAAAAAAAAAACCCCGACAAACTCATTTGCTGTTTTCAGGAACCTTGAAACAGCCACAGGAAAGCAATCAAGTCTTCCCTGTTGCACAGGTTTGGGGTGGATATGGTGCAAAATGACTCCTGCTGCTCTGCAGTATCCATAGGCTCATCCTACTCGACCAATCAGCTGGGATACACTTTTCTAAACAGAGTTTTAGGCTGCAGAAAGTACAGACAGTGCCCACAGCTTTTTCACTAGAAATTATTCTGGAAACAGAATGTCATCCGGCTCTTAAGATGACCTCCACCCTTTGGGTTTTTTTTCTGTTTCGGCTTCCCAAGTATTTGTAATTACAGTGACAAGTAGCTGTGGAACAACAGCTTTCAGGTCCTCTGAAGGAAACAACCTGCTCTGAGACAGTTCTCCTTCCCTGCAGCAATGAAACCAGCCACTTCTGGAGAAGAAGTTATCTGCCAAAGTTACAGTTCTGCTTCTCTCCTGAAGCTGCAGCCTCAAATGGGGAGGGGGCTGTGTGGTGTGGTTGTCTTCACTTGAAAATTATTACAAATTTAATTCCCCGTCAGGCAAATACTCCTCACATGCACTTCAGTATGAGTGATGTTCCCTGTATGGGCCATTATGCTCCACCAGCAACTCCTGGAACTACTGTAGAAAATTCCAGTGTGTGCAAATTTAATTTATGCTATTAACACACGGAATAACGTGGATCAATGCTAGTGTTACACATTTTTGTGGAATATTTCATATGGCCCAATGTCTTTAAGCCAAAATCCCAGTCAGGTAAACTTCCAGCTTCTCATAGATGCCAAAAGAGACATCAATTTGTATCAGCTGAGCATCGAGCCTTTCCTGCTCACATTAACCTACAAAGGAAGGTCAATAACTTGTCATGCAGAGTATTTTCAGTGCTTTAAATGTACCCTGCTAAGCTTAATTTTATATTTATAGTCTGTCTTGTCCAAATCACACTGCACCTTGAAAAGATGACATGATATCTAATTTAATCTCATGACACAGGGCTAACAGTACCCGAAAAGCCCTTGGAAGCCCTAGAACTGTTAAGCCCTTATGCAGGTTTTGAATAGTTATTCAGATTTCCCATCAATGTTACTTTTACCTACAGGTATGGCCTCTTCTCACTAGAGCATCTATCTTACTGTGACTGACAATGAAAATCTGATAATCTTACAGCTATCTTATCTTTCAAAAACCCAACTGGTAAAGTTTACCTTGCACACATAGATGTCACAAAACTAAGTGTTTCAAAAATTAAATTTCTGTATTTTTCTGATTTAGCTTCTCCTAGATCCAACTTTACTGAGATCAAAGTGGTCTGCATTTTGGAATATCTAAATTCCCAGCCTGTTAGAAATATAAATCATTACTTCTTTCATATACTTTTATGGGCAGTAATAAGTCTGGAATAGGCCATTGCAACAAGTTTCAAATAGGTTCAAATAGGTTCAAACTTTCCTAAGCTCAGCAAAAGGGAAAGAGATTAAAAATGCTTGATTTTTGTTTCATTCTGGACTAAATTTCACCCGTCTTTGTGATAAAATATCTATTTGTCCATGTCAGACTTGGCTGTTTTCTCTGAGTCTGCAAGACTTAAATACCAAAATTGATCTTTGAAGCTAGCTGTAATCAAAGCATTTGCTGTATTAAGTTCCTCTCAATTGCTCTAAAATGTCTTAATTAAATTTTGCATACTAAACATCCCAGATTATGTTCCAAGAAGGAAATTCTTCAGTAGTTGTACTGTCAATAGTGTCAAGAAAGAAGTTACTTATCAAAATGTTCAGTGAGCTGCAGACAGACAAAGAAATGGCCACAACTTCAGAAATTTAACATTTAAGAGCACAACATCTGCCTTTTCTTCTTCCCTCAGCTCTTGTGCAATAGGCATTTTAGGTGGGTCTGGTCACAGTGCTTTCATTATTGGACCAGACTTTTTCTTCCTAATTCAGTTCACTTTCCTAATCTTCTCTCCTTTCCCACCACAGCTGCAAGGAGTGAAACATGGCTTTATCCCTGAAATACCCCCATGTACATAAAGGCTGCCAGTGGCACCTTCACTCTCTGAGGGCTGGGTTTTCTTGGCATAAAGTACATAGGACAAACAGCTGCCACTTGTGGCAATCAAGGCCCAGCCCGAGCAATTACTAATATTCCCTCCTAAAGCTGTGGACAACATGCAAACACCATCAGGCCTTTGCCAGTTTTGCTTCAACAGAAAGAAATTCTCAATTTAAACAGCTGGTGAACTCCACACTTCCTAAGAAAAATTCCTTTTATTCTTTGGCTGTAAAAAGGGAAAAAGCACAGATAAAAGTCTGAAGAATTTGGCTCAATGAGGTTTACATCAAACAAATGGAGCCTGTGATCTCCTCTTTACTGCTGTCTGGGCAATGCAGGTAGGAACAGCTGGAGGGAAGAGGAATTACCCCAAGGTTTTCTGATAATCTTTCTCCTCTCTCTGTTTTAGCACAACAACCATCTGATTTAAGCTCCCTCTGTGATTAGACAGGTGAGTGCACTCTGGGAGATTCCCTGTATGATTTATGCTGGTCTTGTGTTTGCAGAACTGCTCACAGTGCATTGCTATATTCACTGGAAAGGATAATATTCTGTCTCCTGACTCTTGCTGTGTGGGCCTCGATTACTGAGACATTTTGTGTGGTCTTTGACAGGCTAAAGTGTCTCAAGAGAGACACTGTTAGGATCAGGCCTCTGCACTGATTTTACCACAAAGTTCAGATATACATCTGTAAGAGTTGAAATTTTACTCTATAGTCTCTTTTTACACTAGCAGATAATTTTAGGGCAGATATCAAAAGTCATTATTCCATTAAATTTTGATTCCAATGGCAAAAGTAATGTTGAATGGGAACAAGCATATCTACATTCTAGAACTACTGCAATAACCAGGACTACCTTGTGAGCCCCTAGCTGGTACTTACAGGAAGTTTTCTGCACCATTTTGGCAGCTATGTACAATTAGTACGAATGCAGGAAAATGAAAAGAAAAGCAAAGATGAAATTTACGAAAACATGGGGAGGGAAAAAAGGACAGTCATTTACAGAAGTGTTCTCAAAAAAGTAAAATAAAACAAGGCAGGGCAAGAGGATCAACAGAAAGGGACACTCATTATGCAAATGAACCTTTCAAAAAGGAAGCATGAATGGGAAATAGGAAACACACACTCCTCACCCTTGTCTGCTGCCTTGCAGGGTGCTACCACACAGACACACTTTGCTTGTCAGCCCAGAAAACCTTGGAAAACAGGATCCTGTGTTTGGGTAAGGTCTGCTGCTATTACCACTGCCTGCCCCTCCCTTTCCTTAACTTTAATTGATTAATAAATTAGAATGTTTTGTAAATGTGGCCCTGGTTCAGCTATTCATGTGCCTGGGTGAAACCCTGCAGACACAGAGACTTTTGTCACAGGAGCTTAAAATAAAGAGTTTTACAGCATGAATGCAAATATTTAGAACATAACACTTTTACTAATATTTCTTTGGCATGAGTAAGTATTTCCCCACCACTACTACAAAAGGCACATTTTTGTTCTCTTCCCAGCGTATGAGGGAAAACATTTTCTCCCTCACTGAACTGTCACAAGTACCTCTGTATCACGTCCTACAACTGGAAGATTAAAATTTAAGTACCACTGGCAGATGAGTGAGGCCAAAGAAAGACTATCTGGGAGCCAAGACAGGTATGGAGGCAACAAGCCCAGGCAATTACGTAATTTTACAGGGTACATGATGCAATGCTATTTGTTCACACAAAGGCAAATTCAGTGTAGATTACAAAACTCTAGTATTTTATTAAGATTGTACCTATTCACAGCATCACACCAGCAGTTGCATAAAGTGTCACTTCACTAACGTGGCAAATTGTGCTGTGCTGAGAGATCTGTGTCTTTAAACTCTCAAGTTGTACCATTAGGGTGTGGGTCCCTAAGACACAGTGAAATGACATAACTTAATGCTGTGAAAGTGAACAGAACCTTCTTCCCCCTCCCATCCCTCTTTCCCTGCTTGTTCTAGCACTGGTGCTTAAAAATTGACAAAAATCCAATTTAGAGCTAAAGCAGCCCACTAAAGCATCACAGTGAACAAAGAGAATGCCTCAGCTGCCAGTGAAATTTCAGCTTGAGGCTAAAATTCTTCACTTTCCACTTTTGATTTGAATAATCATTCAGGGTATTTGCATTTAAATATGTTTGTCTTGCTCCTTCTTTTCCTGCAAGCCTCTGCAGTGATGTCATAGCTTCATGCTTACAGTATTGTAATTACATTTCTACAGAAACCTGCTGTAGTGAAAGGGCCTCTGACTTTGTGTTTTGATGATCAAGGAGACATCTAGGAGATTCGGAACAGATTCATAATCAAATCCAATGGATTAAATACTTTAATATCATGGCTTAAGGAAGACTGAGCAAATTAAGTGTTTGCAAAAATGCTATTTGCCTCAGTGTGAGCTAAATCCAGAATTGCTTGGTATTGTCTTTGAAATCAGTAGCAATCTGCAGAGCAGATCCTCCATTAAAACTAAGCAAGAAATGTAGGATGTGGACCTCCATGAATACTTAGCATTATTCCACAAGCAATCACCCCTTGGGTCAAAGCTTCCAATTCTTAGAGGACAGTTGTCAAATGAATAAGCCCATTTCTGATACGTATTTACTGGGCAGGGAAAATGCTAAAGCTAAAGGTGGGATCAGTGCTGGCATTGCAACTCAAAATTGAGTAATTTGTGCCAATGATTTGGAAATGGATCTTTGAGCTGGAGCAGGGAATGAAATATAAGAATGTACTTCTAGACTACAGCACATGGGTCCTTCCCCTTGAAGCCCACATTCTGAATTACTGGTTCATAAACAAGGTATCTCAATCACCTTCGTAAAGCTGACATTCAATTATTTTTCTGCCTCCTCTTCATTTACAGACAAGGCAATAATTAAAGAGTCTGATCTGCACATTTGAATCTCATCCTTAACTCTGTCTCTGATAGGACATCAGATTGCAACATGCCATACCTCATTAATGCCTGGGGTAATCGTAGGTGCAGCAATAAAAACAACAAAAGGAGCAAACTCTGCAGTTCTCAGGACCTTCAATGCCTAGGGGAAAAAAAATCAGATACTTTAGAGGAAACCCCCAACAATCATTGCGAACTAAGTTAAGTCACACAAGCAAAAGACACAAATTCATGATCTACCAATGCTGGATTTGTCTCCAATTTGAATTGGAGTCAAGACCTTAGTAATACAGACACCTAACTTTTTCTATTATGTTACATTTTTGGTGGTCAAAATATGTATTTATCCTTAATTAAAGGGAGTTTATGAGACAGTAAAAGCTTTAGCATTTTCAGAGAGCTTCTTCCCATACAGTCTCAAAGAGTGTGGAATTCTGTTTACATTTAAACTGACTGATGAAACACCATGCAAGAAAAAAATTCAGTCGTGCCATAAATAGGGAAAAGAGCTAAATGTGTTTTAGAATATTGATGAGAATATAATTTTTATTATTATAAAATTATTTTTTAAACAAATAAACATGCGATGTGAGAAATTTTAAGTTTTAAAAAAGTGAGCATAGCACTGAATGCAGGAAATGCAGCTCCAATCCCCTGAACCAAACCTGTGCAAAAGAGAAGACTCTCAGTGAAGAGTTGTTTTAGTCATAATGAACTGTGTGACACAGAGCTGCCATATGTGAAACCCTGTTACAGATCCAGGCTCGACTGAAGTGCAGTACAGTGAGTTAAACATCTCAGTTGAACTCCAAGGGATGGACATGATAAAGTCAGACTACTAAAGGTCTCTCTGGCTTTGCTCTTTGTTTCCTGTCTTATCCAAAGCTTTTTCTATTTAAAGAAACCAACAAAACAAAACCCCCACAATCCACCCTTTCCCTGAGCTAACAGGTTTTCATCCCTGCTGCTTGAAACCCACCAACAGGAATCACCTCTGCCAACCTGCTCTGAACAAGAGACAAACCCCATAAGTGAAATGCAAGAAAACCCATATAACCAAGAGTGCCTGAGGGAAAAGAGACCAGTGGTGTAAGACAACCAGGAATAAGTCCACAAACAGGCTGGCCCCAATGAGCTGAGATGGATGAATGAGGAAGCTGGTTAGGAAAGCAGCTTGCTGGACACAAGCTGGAGGAAGTGTGGCAAAGGGAGCTGTTACCAAATGTAAATATATTCTAACAAAGATTAAAACCACTTCTGAGAATTGTACAGCTTTTGAATAATGCATGTTGAAAAAGTTTATCAAGAGAGTTTGCTGTTAACAGCTGTTCCATTTGAACTAACTATAAACACTGCTCTTCCTGAACACTGTTAAATGTGGGATTTTGTTTCTAGGAACACCACCACACCATCACACTCTGAACTGTCTTAAATAATTTAGTCAGGTATCTCATTTCTGTTGTGAAATTCTTAGAAGAATCTGAAGTTCCTGAATCCATTCACAATGAAGAACCAAGTCGGCAAATTTAAGCAGATAACACTGGTCACAATTTTGTCTTTCCTCCCATTTCCTTCCATCTGCTAGAATAACGTAAACATCACAATTGTCCATATTCATGTTTTTCCACTTAACAAAATATATAAACAGATCCCTGTGAATTGAAAGTAATGACTACACAGATGTTTCAAAGGAAATGTATCAGAATTTTCCACAGATTTTATACAATGAGTAAACAAACAGTGCTTCTTGAGAGCCTGATTTTTCTTTCTCCTCTGTGTTCTTCTAACCAGATGATTACCAGAATCCCACTTCACAGACTAATACCCTGGTGGTCCAAGGACTTTTGTTCCACATCACTTTATGTACCACTCATCTAGTGTGCAGGCAGTAAAAACATCTCAGTCAAGGATTTGTGATGAGTCCCATTTTTATACACTTCTAATTAGTTACCTGAGGTTCTACATCAAGTATTGCAATTAGTCCCTGCTCATGGATCTTTCGTATTGTTTCCAGTTTTGTCCCATACATTGCATCCTCGTGGCTGCCATATTCCAAATATTCATTGTTTGATATATCCTGCATCATTTGGTCATGTGATACAAAGTAGTAATTTTTGCCATTTTCTTCATCTTTCTTTGGAGGTCTGGTTGTGTCTGAAAATACAAAATATTTTAGTACAGAAGCAATATTAAGGTTATATATGGCTTTTTTTTTTGTTTGCTTATCAATACTCACTGAAGGATGACCTGTCAAATCCCATACAGAGCAATGAAGCATGAGGCAGTCAGAATGACAGGCACTGGGAAAAGCAGGAGTTTGAGGGATGTGATGGGAAAAGCAAGAGAAGAAGGGTGCCTAAGTCTACTGAACTTAATATGCTCATATTTCTCCTAAATCCTCTTCTGTCCTAAAAACATTTCTGAATTTTCTCCTTTTTTTTTTTAAAGTTCTTATGAGGTTTTGTTCTTCTGAGTGTGAAAGTCTAAAAAGCAGTCTAAAAACCTGATTACCTGTGGTCAAGAGAGGTGAATGCTACTTAAGAATAACATACTTTCTGAATATACTGCTTCTACAGCCCTATGTGGTACAAGAAGTATGGCCTACTAATCTTTAGAATTAACTGCCATTGAGTGTGACCTGATCCTTTTCATCAGGTTTTCAGTATGGAGGTAATTTCTTCATAAAACATTCTCCAAAACTCCTCACTCAATTTAAGGCCCATCTCAAAAGCTACCTACTACACCATGGCTTCGTAAAGGAATGCAGAAAATCCATCTTTTTAGTCTTCTTATAAAATCAGTGAAACAATTTCAGTGCTTCCACAGAGCAGGACCCTAATGCAGGCAACCTAAGGCATGTTCACCACGGTATAGGTGAGTCCATTTTAAAAGCATTTGCAGATGAAATAACTGCACATGAAATAACTGAAGAAACTGTAGTTTCTGTGATGGAAATTAAATGAGTGTCACTTCTGAGCCATGCATGGCATTTCTGAGGTCAGTCTGAAATAGAGTGGACAGGTAGGGGCTGGATGCTCTTGTTTTGGTGTGCTTAGCTTGAGGAAAAAGAATGGGTCTCCAAGAAATCATGTGATGGGATCTGCAATTCCTGCCAGGGTATTGATAAAAATTGTCATGAAGGAAAAACACCTCTGTGCTTTTCATAACAACCCACTTGTAAGCAGTGATATTAATTGTGTTTTCTTTTACTTATTGTCATCTCTGGAAACCTGAAGTTACTTTGGTGTAATACCAGTCCTCAAGACTAGGCTGTGTGAAGTAATTAAAACATTAAATTCCTCTACATCCAGTTCATATTTCTTCATGAGAATTATACACAACAAAAAATGAGAAATCTTTTATCCTTCCTTCTAAGTTAAACGTTTGGGGTAGGGAGAAGTATCCCTAACAAGAAGTTTTTAAATAATAAGGATCATTTGATGCAAAAATGGTATTATTTTCCACTCTTCCCTTTTGAAAAAGCAGAAGAAACACACCCAGCCCTACTCCAGCTCCCACCTTTAAGGCAGGATTTGTCTCAGCTGAGGTGAACACACACAGCAGAACAAGGATGACACAAACAATTCTGTGGCAGGGTGAACGTTGCTACTTACGAGGAATGGGGTAAGCAAATCTGTCCGGATGTTTTGTGATGAGTGTGTTTTTTATGTGTCTTCTTCCGACACCGTGTGCACCTGATCCACAACACAAACAAAAAGGATTTAGAAGTTTTCCACCGGAAAGGCTTCAAAATTAAGGCTTCTATGTCCAGAAAAATAACTGAAAATTACCTAGTAAGACTAGTGTTTTCCTTTTGAATGCTGGCAGCTTTACTACTTCTTCATATGTGACGAGATCTAATTGATCAAACACTAAAACACAAAAGAAAGCCCCAAGGATAAGAAAAAAGGTGTATTAAGGGTGACAATTATTTCTGCCACAAATAATTTTAGCAAGTTTTAGATTAATAATACAAAATAACACGTTATGGAAAATAAAACCATTCATTCCTTATGCAATTTTAAAAGAGTGTTCATTTAAAAAACTGTGAAGAGCAGTAACAAAGCTACCGAGATGCTCAGCAAAGTTTGCATGTCCTTTCATGCAGTGTTCAGCAGACCACAAAAATCAGCTAAAAGAGCATGCCATTCACGTTTGCATTCCTAAGAAATAGCAGTACTAAAGAAAAACCTGTAGACAGTGACCAACATGAATACAATATGAGAACATCTATTTACACTGAAGAAAGGGATACTTTCATAATCATGTTTTAACAAGATCTATGAGAAATGCACAGAGGAGTGTTAATACTTTGTGGTATTTTTTCTTTCAAACCACACCATTTACTTGTAATTAGAGTTCTCTTTAAACACACGTGCTAATTAAACTGACATGCTTTTAAAACTTGTGACAGAATGAAGAATTCTAATGAAAAGTGATGGCATTACATAAAAGAACCCCCACCATATTTAGGGAAAAATTGTAAAAGTATTATTTCAGATACAATTTCAACTGCAGTTGAAATTGGATGAATTCCATCATGCCTATCAATCTGTTGTCAATTGCCAAAGAATATAATGATTGACAAATCAAGTTTTGTTCATTAATAACAGCTTATTCCTCCTGTGCCCAATAACACATCATCTCTGGTAACTCTTGCTGAATTCTAATTAAAAAAAGAAGCCAGGAGGCAGTTATTTATATTTGTAAAGATTACAGCAATCAGCAATTGCGGAGCAGAATAATGAACAAGAGTTTTCAGTTCTGTATTTTTTCATGCTATGAGAGGAGGGAGGAGAGACTCCATCTAAACCATGGGATCTCTGAGTCTTTCTGAGTCTTAAGTGGTGCATCCACCTCAACCATATCCAATCCATCTTTCAGGATGAGTGTGGATATCTCTCAGTTTTTCATTTTGATGGCAGTCTTCTTAGCTGAGAGAAGAAGTCCAATGTCTTCAATCTCGTCAAACTACGAATCAGCCAATTGACACACTCAACCCCTTAAGGCCTTGAAAATATACAGATATGAAAACTTCCTAGTCCATTTGAAGCATTTTGAATTTCATCCTAAAGAAAAATCTCTTTCAACCTTTCCCCAAATACTACGAGCAAGAATTTAGTCAGATTTTTTCTTCCATTCCACAACAGAATTCTTACTCTTGTCCTTTTTGCAACTTCACAGTATTTAAACAAACTAATAATTAATTTCATATTAAATATCTACAACACACTAAACAGCTTTACCATCCTAACCACCTAAGCCTGCAAGTGTCTTTTTCCATTTAAAAACAGTAATAAAAATCAATCCTTTATTTTCTTCTCGAACAAAACCAGGGTGTGTTAGATACAAACAACAGGAACAAACATCAGAAATGACACATATTAATGCCTTCATCACAGAGTAGTAGCGTGGAGAAGATGTATCTCAGTCTACATGGGTTTAACTAATGACTGTGGGGTTCTCAAATGCAAAAGAAAAATGATTAATTTCTTAATATACAAAGATAGGAGGAATACAGGGCACACTTAAAGACTGAACTTCAATGCTTCTGTGTTACTAGCTAATAAAGAAAAGGAGTTCTTGAAAGGAAACAGTAAGAAGCAAATAAAGAGGCATTGTCACTTGACAGGTTACTTACATGCACAGAGGCCATTGGGAGTAAGACAGCATGAAAAATGTACAGGGGTCATTGAGATATGGCTCGTAATATATTAGTAAAATAAAAAGTATATGCACAAAATAAACTTTACCATGCAATAGTCTAAACACAAGGCAAATAAATCACATTAAGAAATGATAAACATATTTTATAAAAGCTTGGCAATTTTCTACATTATGCATAATATGAAGCATAGTTCTGGTATGTTCTGTTCTTTTCTGAAGCCCTGCAGTAACTTTTCAGCAAAATAAATAAAAAATAAATCTAGGTATCACTGCAGCATATCTCCAGAGCATTTATAAAACTGTCAGTGAATCTAATAATGAAAAAACATTTCATTTTTTCTGTGGGCTTTGGTTTAAAACTGACTTTCCACTGATAAAACACATGATCATGAAATTGCCTAATACTCTAATATGAAGCATGGAGGAAAGAACAACAGGATTACATTTTTCTGGTAAAGGAGAATGTATTTGCTTCTAATTCTAAAAAGCAAATGAACCCATCTCCTGTTTACTTCCTAAACTACATCTGATTTGCAGAATAATCTCATTTCTACTTCCAGTAATATCCCAATATACCATGCCAGCTCTCAAATCGTTAGCTGGCCACACAAATCTGAGTTGACTATGAATTATTTTACTGGGTCATTTCTCAGCACTCCAGATCAGTCTCACCCATAAGAGAAAAAATAACACACAAGTCCAAATAGATTATACACTGCTGATCAATTTATTTGATTTTATACTAGGATATAAGAGAAATAAATTCTACTTTCCTGTAAGAGCAACATTTTGACAATGATTATACTTGTTTTGGATCCAGCAGAAGAAAAGATCTGGTTTTTATTCTGAGACAGAAGCACTGGAAGGTTGCAAGGGCCAGTGCTGCCTTATTTCTGACTAACAGTCCTGGATGTGACAGAGTACTTCAGAGAATGTGGATTCAGTGCCACCTCAGTTAAACCTGGACTCTCATGGGCACCAAAGCACTTCATAATATTCATACACTGAATATCCTGTATTTGGTGTCATTCTCTGGAATATTACAGGCATCACCTTCAGTACCTCAGAGACACTAAGATCAACAACATTTCCACAAGAAATCTTGTTTTCAACCTGTACTTCCATTAACTTTTTGCCTTAAGGGAAAGGAGAAGTATTCTGAAGAGAACAGTTACTTTTCTGGTCATTATCAAAGTTTTATTGTTCTTATTTCTGATTTTTGGCAAACACCTGCTCTGATATAAAGCAAATAAGGATATGACAGCACTGTTGGTGAAAGCAGGTGAACTGTGTCAATCAAAGTGCTGTCAACCTTTTCCAAAATGTCCCCCTATGTCAAGACTGGAAAGTCTAGATTCCCTTCCTTTCAGGAATTTAATAGATGCAAAATCTTCGAGCTGGTTCTGCTCCTACAGAACTGCCTGCTCCTTCTCCTTCCCTGGCTATCCTTCCTTTAGCTCACTTCTTTGTAGCAGGCCCTGCTTACTCACACTGACATTTTTAGTTCTGTATTTCCACTGAGAGCTGCGTTGAGAAATGTATCTGCCCTAAAGAAAAAAACCCATGGGTTTTTTTTGGTTGTTCTTGATCCAGTTCACAGCATGGCCACAACAGAAAGGAGGAGCAAGGCTGTGGGAATGTGTGCTGGGAGCAGTTGATAATACCTTGAGACCAGTACTGTCAAAGACTTTGGCTCATAAAATCCAGATTATTCTCAACAGCTTTTGTTATAGCCATAATTATTAAAATGTGGTTGAGTGCTACTGCAATGAAAGGGAAACATTAGAACAACCAGAGTGTTAAACCAGAGAAAGGAAGGAAAATAGTTAAAGCTTTCAATCTCTGCTTGTGAGGGCTTTTCAGGGTAACAATTTTATATTAACCTGTGGGCAATTAAAGAGTATAAATGACAATTACTGTTCTTTGACTTTCTTAGAATTTACTTGTAAATTACTTTTAAGGAAACATATTCTGTGGTAATGACACATTATGAGCTCTTAAACTGCACAGAGACTGTGCAGGTAAAGAGAAATATTGTGGAAAAAATGGATTTATATTGTTTAACTGGTGTGTTCAAGGATGCAACTGAAAAAAACCTACAGAAATTAAATGTAATATAAAATACTTCCACTACACTCTTGGACAGGTAACTCTTTTGATTCTAATAAAAATCTCTGCAAGTCTCCCAAGAGACCACAACAACATAAGCATCACAGAATGTGGTATCAATGCAGAAGCAACAGAAAAGTGTTGAAAAGCAGTTTCAGCACATTAAGTATTTTATATTAAAAGAAGAAAAGAAGCAAATTCAGCTCAAAAATGAAGGGGTCTTTCTTCTTTACTACTAAAACTAATGAATTTTGCTTGACAAGGATCTCTTACTCCACACTTCCAAAATTTTCTAAAACAATTCATTTTTTCAGCAGTCTAAACAAGAAGCCCCAGACTCAGGATTCAGGCAGAAATCACTGCAGGGAGGATAAACCTGCACAGCTGGTTCTATCTGGTAACTGTAAATAACACACTGACTATACAATGGGTCATATTCCACTTCCAGCTGTAACACTTCAACAAAAATGCTCTTTCATGACATTTTCACACATGTAATCTATAAACACACATTAACAAGAACAGTCTTCTGTAGAGCACAGTACATTCATATAGGTTGCAAAAATCACATCCTGTTGGTTTCTAATGCTGCTTTAAACATAGCCCCCCCAACTATCTAAGCCTGTATCAGGATATCCTGTGATGCACTGATTTTGTGGCAGCTTGCCTCTCACTGACTAAGCTCTATGCTTAAATAGCAAAGAACAAGCAGAGTAATGTTGGCGTAATTAGAATTTTACTTATATTTTCCTAAGTAATTCATTAGGTTTATATAATAGCACCGGCTGAACAATTAATGGCAAGGCTAAGACTGCAAAAAATTTAACCTGTTAAATATACCTGCATTTTTTGTTCATACCTGCATTGTGCTTTGCCAAATATTTGTCTTTGTACTGCTTTTTTTTCTTTCCAAACCAAGTACAGCTGGCCTGTTGCTCCTGTTTGGTCTTCTCCATGGCAATGCAAGCAACTCGCCTGACATACAGAGGAGAAAAAACATTTTCTGTTGTAATCAAGGATCTTTAAAAAGCTGCACAGAATCAATCAGAAAAGTAAGACCTTTTTATAGAACAAGAGTACATTAAAACTTTAAACAACGTTTTTTTTGGCTGACTTAAAAGAACATATATATATTTAGGGGTATTTTGATGGAAGAATATTTTCTTAGAGGTAGATGATGGAAGCTCACAGATGAAGTGAGCATGGGAGGAAAGGCAGCTCCTGAAATGAATCCAGACCACTCTGCAGCACATCAGAGTGGAAGAGCACAAGGTCTGGAAAGACCACCGTGGCCTGAATTACTCCAGAGCAAGTGGTGCTGTGCTGTGGGACTGTTTGGAAGTTGATCTTCAGGGTGAAGCACAAAGGACCCTCCTGCAGTGTGCACCTGTGCCTCCCTTATGTCAGGGCTTGCACAGAGCTCAGGGCATGGAACTGAAGGTCTTGTCTGCCTGTTTCTCTTCTGGAAAAATCTCCCTTAGCAAGTCCAGGAGGCACAGGAGCTGTGCAGAACTCCAATTCTTTTATGTAGCAAATCCTGTATGAAGTATTTTGGGCTAGATTATCCATACTGATAAACTTCCTTGAGTTATGGCCATATATCCAAGGCCCAGGGTTTGCTTGCCAGAATTTGTGCTGATACACTTAAAATTTTTACTTAACAGCACCTGCAAGAGGCTGTTTAAAGGTTTTGCACTGCTCAGTGCCATTGCTGTTCACTGAACCTGTCGTTCAGGAATCTTAGCCTTGAGATTTTGTTCTGCTTTTTGACATTCACATGAAAAATGAAAAGGAAAGAAAACCCTCAAACTCCCTCAGTGACCTTTCTGCTTGACATCTTGCTCAAACCTCACTCCTGCAGCACTTGCATGAAAGCAGTACTAATGAAACCCCTGTTTAGAAGCTGAAAGAGAAGCTATTTGACCCTCTTATATAACCAAGTTGCATGTAGCCATCTTCAATCCTAGTTTCCTACAGTATACCAGAAAGCACAATGTTTACTAACATAGGAATTTATTTTTTTTATTCTAGCCACAGCTATGATATTGCATGTAACCCTTACTGCTATGTATATATGAGAAAAAAAAATCAGTACCTCACAAATTGAGTCAATATATAGACTTTGAGAAAAAAAAGGAAGAAAAAAAACAAAAAAGAAAAAATCATTCAAAAAACTAGCTATACAACAATGAAAAGTATGAAAGACAGAAATAAAATCAAAGCTTAGAAACTTTAGAAATAGAAAACTTAAGTCATACCATTCTTGAAGTTCAGGAGAAGGAATAAGACCTGCAGTACCATTTTTGGAGTTCTCAAGTTTACCCTGCCACCAGTTATGATCATCTTTGCTAATGATTTGGATAATGTCACCAACTCGGAATCTGATGCCAGCTTCTTTGCAAGGAATGAGGTCATCCTTTGCTGGATCATATTCAAATTGTGCTCTTACATAGATCTACAAGAGAAGGAGTTTATAAGAGACACTGCAATATTATTACTGGTATGGCATTCAGAGTAACAGGTGAAAATCTGATCTGTGAATGCAGCTACATATATTGATTGCAACAAGCAAAGAAAGAAACAAAAAAGGAAGGGGCCAAAGCATAAGTGATAGTTGAAAATGACAATGAAAATGCCCCCTCCAGCAAATGATGGAGACACAGGATGTTACTTCAACAGCTCATGGTTTCTACATTCTACAGAACCTGAACAGCAGAAATGTCATAAACTCAGAGTCCCTCTAATAGTTACTATCACAAATCATTGCAGAACATAAGCCAGCATCTTACAACTCCATCTGTAATGTTCTTTCCAACTGAAGTCCCATGATATGTTTTGAAAATTTCTGTGACAGGAAATTTTACTGGACAGTATAAAGGACTTTGGCTTTCTTAGTGATCTTTAGAATGAGAATTTTTAAGATTTAAGACATTAAAAAAAATCTTTTTTAGGAAGTCCTGCATTGTACCTCTCACAGAGTTACTCAAGGAGGAATGTGGAAATTATCTGTATGTGTTCTTCAGTAAAAGTCTGCTCCCATGGAAATAAAACTCATGATTTGAACAAGTTATTCTCTAAGGAACATTACCAGAAAAAATCCAGACTCTGATTTCACAATTTAAAATAATATACCAATCCTTTTCTTTGTTTGAGGTCTCAACCTTAGAAAATAAAAATAAAAGTGATCTTCAGTTTTGGTTGCTAATTACAGCCCTGATGCATCCAAGGATCTTAAAATCAAAATTAAATGTCATGCCCTAGGTGGATAATTTCTGCAGTTCATGAACTTCAAACATCACCTTACAGCATCTCAGACAGCCTTGTATACACATATTGCTGATTTTCTTACTAAAAATTGACTAGATTAAAATAAGCCCAACAACTGCACTGCAAAGTAATAGCCTTCTTATAAACTGCAACAATCACTTTTCACCTTTGCTCAAATTCTGCTCCAGAAATAGCTGTAAGTATGCAGTGTTAGCTCTATTCATGGCACTTAAAAAAGTAATCCAATCTGCATATCAAGAGATGAATAAATTAACTTAAAATGGCTAATCACTTCTATCTTGTATCTGATGTATTTTTATTGATTTGCAGTGAGAGCATCAGATGACAACACCAATAAAGAACTCAACTTTAAATATATTAGATGTGACCCTTGTTCTGCTGTGCATTGAGTGAGTTTAAAAAAGCAACCCAACTTCCTTTAGTTACCTGAGAAAAGAATATTTTGAAACCAATTATGTGTATTTAGTAATTTGTTTTCCATGAAGTAATCAATATTGAGCCAATCCCTTATTTTGCCTGAAGCTTATCTAATATAGGTCTGGAAACATCAGCAGTATTTTTACTCTCTAGAAACTTCCCCGCTTTTCAAGTCCCTGCTCCAGTTTGAGCCATTACCCACCATATATTGGCAGCTCATGGAACATTACAGACTTCCTCACATATAAAAATGTATCTGTTATCCAAGCCCTTATTGTTTTCCAGGATGACAAGAAAAAGATGCTGGTTCAATAGGAAAAATCAGGTAAAAATTGAAAATACCAGGTAATTATAAATGGTGTGAGTAAGAGAAACACCATTATTTTGATATTGCCTCAAACAAACTTTCTTCTCCTGGGGAAAATACTCTATGAGGAGCAAATGAAAACCCAACATAAATGTTTGGAAGGTGTTTCATGGAACCTTTCCAGGTTTACATTCAGGCAGCTGGAGTCTTCAGAAAAAAATGGAAAGCTGAAAGAACCATAGACACCTTTAAAAATGGGAAGTGGAGTGAGAGCAAACCATTCTTGTAATAGAAGCTCCAGCCAACTCAACCAGACAGCAGTATAAAAAGATTCTCAAAGACAAGAGTCAAAGTAGCTGATTGACTTCTTGAATGGAATTGCAAGAGCTATTAAAAAAATTCCTGGTAGAGAAAGAGGCTGAGTACTCGGTTAAAAACTCAGAGGTAGATTCTGGAAAGCCTATATATAACTGGAGCAGTCACTGGAGATGAATCACAAATCACTTGACAGTATGTGCTCATTTGGAGGCTGCAGTAAAAAACCAAAAATTCTTAAAATTGCGAAGAGAATGACAGGGAATCCTCTGAGGAGCCCCTATGGGCTTTCTTGGAATTCTGTGGAGAGGGAAGATCTCTCTTTGGTCTGTGCTGACTTGCACGACCACCAGGTAAAGGTAACAAAGTTAAGGGAGGTTACTGAATATGGGACTTAGGACTGAAATTTTAAGAGGCCATCTTCAGATTTATCAAACCTTAACAGAAACGGTCCTTAATGTTTTTCTCTGAAGAGCTTTGTTAATGTTAATAACTAGTTTCAGATAAACTCAAGACTTGAAAATCTTTGTCAGCCCAGTATTTTAAACACCTGCCCTACTCATTTCCATTCCAGCTAAAATAGAAATTTGAGCTTTCCTCTAAGATTAAAACCTGAACAGGTCACTACACAACATGAAGTCTATTAATGCATTCTGAACTAAATCAACATCTCCAGTTAAATTCACAATGACTTTATAACTCTCACACATGTGGACACATGAAAAAAAAAAAAGCTATTTTGAATTAGCCACAAACAAATGAGTTAAAAAGAAAAATGAAAAAAATGGAACAAATTTTCCAAGCTTAAATGTTTTAGTCCAGCACATACAGAATATGAGGGGTGAAAAGGTAAGCAGGGATGTTTGCTAGCAGCTAAGTTTACAAAAATCCCCATGGAGGATTTCTATTCACCTGTCGTCCTTTTGGTTGTGTTGTCGATGGCAAGTCCTGCAGAATAAAGTCAACCCAGGAGAAGAAATTTTCATTTTACTTTTTAAGGGTACATAACACCGTTTGTTAGTGATTCATACTACATTACAGTAAAATGGTAAGTTAGACAAAAGTATAAAGCATTGACCCATGTTTAGAAATAATTCTTTTCTTAAAGAAAAATCAAACCCAGGCTGTTTAGCAGCAAGCTGAAGAAAGCAGGTAAAAAGTTTAAGCAGATAGAGAATGTGCTTTTTAATAAATAATTCAGCATCTTCAACACAAAAGCACCACCAAGTGAAAGAGGCTCTTTATGTGAATGCCTTTTCCACTTAAGTATTAAGTTTTGCTTTTAAAAGAGAGATCCTATTATAAATATTAAAAACCTTATGATTAAAAATGTATAATGTCATCAATCGTGCTGAGAATTAAGATTACAACTACTTATCATGTTATAAATTCAATTTAATTCACAAAAATGTCCTAAATTTTTCATTCACACAATTATTTTTCATTCCACTAATTAATATGCACATTACCTTGTGGCAAATAATGTCCAAGTTGCAATTTTTATTAATAGTTAAAGAAATAGTTACTTGGTTTTGGTTTTTTTGTTTGTTTTTAGCTAGTCCCATGAACTCATGATATCGACAGCACTCACTGAAGAAACTCGTGTGTATTTACTACATTGGTCCAAACAACAACAAATGATAAACAACACAAATTTTAACATTAATGTACTTTAGGAAGAACAGGAGATTGACAGCACCTTTCTACCTGAATACATACAAAACAGAAGTACTTTGTGTTAAAGATGTGATGGTAATAGCTTGGTTTGTAGTGCAGTTTAAAGCCACTTCCTTTTGCTTTCCATATCCAGGCAAGGCTCATGTTTCACACAGTATGTGCACGAACCACGACAGCAGAGAGCACACCAATTCCTTAACTCAGATAGCGGAAACCAGTACATGTTCCAGAGGGCTCTCAAAACACAGAACTTACAAAAAAAAAAAAGAATCTAAAATGTCTTGGGATACCAACTGCACAGTTACTCTTCCTTCAGACTCTGCTTCCAAAGTTCAGGATGGAAACAAAAACTTCCACTTTAAACCTCTGCTTAGTTTTAAGGAAAGTGCTGACAATGATTTAAGGATGACTGAAGTGTCACAGTACAGTTATTAACACTCAATTCACTGTATGGCTTTTAATGAGAAGAGTATGTTGGAAAAAGCCCTTAAAAAAAAAAAAAAGGAAAGGGGGAGTTACATATGCAATAACCTGGGTTCTCTCATCAGGACAAAATTTTCCACTGACCACACAATAAGTATAACAGTAATGGCAGATGAGCACCAACAAAACTTTCACACTTTCTCTGTGTGGAACTGGAAATCTTACCGAAACAGAATTGTTAGTGCTGCTATGACCATTAGCTGGGGACTGTCTGGATGTAGAGGGGGAATCTCTCTGAAATAAGACACAAGGTTCATTAACAACACAACACTATCACAGGAACACAGATATATTTCAAAGAACAGTTACATCCACAGCCTTATAACCATTTGCTTAGCTGCTTCATTTGTGAAAGTTTCCACATCTCAAACTCTGTAAATCTGAAAAGTTTTTCCACAGCTTAAGATTCAGGTTTGACATTTTGATTTATTTGAGGCAGTAACTATTTTTATGTTGCCTTGAGCTTTTTAATAACTGGGACTTCTGAGATCTCATGTGGCTGACAATGCTACTGGCCCTTAGTCGTACACCAGTCTTGGTTAAAGTACCTGAAAGCTATACTCTGAAGAGTACTTAGAATAGAATGAGGCCCATATCCTGTTTTAAAGGTGTTTCTAAATATTTTTTCAGCTATGTGGTGTTGATCAATCTCTACTCAGCAAGATGCATCTCTCCACAGTGCCCCAAAGACACAGAGGCCAGGACCTGAGAAGGAAGGTGGATTCTCTCTCCTCGCTTCTCATCCATTTTACAGCACAGTGAGTGTTTTCCTCCAACAATCTCATGGGCTTGAAAGTATCAAACCTTGCCAAAACGTAACACTTTAAAAAAGCCATTTCCCTTGGCCCAGACTACCAGGGCGGCCCTACACTTCAGTGAAGAGACAGCAGACACAGGGTGATACTGGGAATACAGGAGGGAAAACAGGAATTCCTGACTGGGTTTTTCAGAGCCATCTTTCTCACATGCCACGTTGACTGTATGGTGCTTAATTCCACGAAGTCAGATAACTGAGCCATCTCTTCCACAAATAAAATAATCCACTCACACGTTGGGAAAAAAAATAAAAATCCCTTTTACCCTCAAAGGAATTCTGGAATATAATATTCTGTGTCAGAGGCCAGCTTAGGAATGTCTGGTCATTTTGTGTAACATCAAGGATAGCAGAGAAAAAGGGCTAAAACAGCTTTCTAAGCAAAGTTAATCCTATCGTATCTTATCAATACAACTACCTTTTGTGAACAAATTAAAAACCAGACCTGGACTTAAACTGTTTGTGCAACACTAATCAGGGATTAATGCCACGTGCCTAAGAACAAAACCTGCCTCCTGCAAGTATTTGCAATGGGTAACAGAATGGGGAAAATCAGCTCTAATTCTAACTACAAAATCACTCCGGCATAACAAGTTTTAAATATTCAAATGAGAGCAAATAAACCATTCAGTACTGAAAAAAATAAATTAAAAAAAAAAAAAAAGCCCAAAGGAATCAGTGTTCCTTTTTTTTTTTTGTTTTTGGGTGTATGGATTATCAGCATCACCCTTCTCAAACAGTAACTAGGAGAACTTTTCTCAAAAAAGCAGTGACTTCCTTGCTTTACAAGGAGGTTTTCTGCTTGCTCTGCAATTCTGTCTCTGCTATTTTCTCACTTTCAGGAGCTGAAAAATTCATTTTAACTTTTTTTTTTTTAATATGGTTTGTTATGATCCATTGTCAGTGATGGTTTACCAAGGGGGCAATGGAAAGCTTTGGAAACTGATGCAAGCACCCAAATCATCTGGAGAAAAACAAGTTTAGAGAATGTCACTATTTCTGGACTGTCTTAAAGGATTCTGCCTTTGAAGGAAATTTTCTTGGTTTGAGAATGTTTTGATTTGTATTCCTCCAACAATTCTCAACACAAGACAGCATATTATTCAAAGCAAATGTTCATCATAACACACTGAGAAAAATATACATCTTCAGTGCTATTGGTGATTTCAGTACTGTCAGAAATAATCTAACAAGTTAGTCAAGAGAGATTTTTATGTATGACTTTTACATAATTAGGCTGTTCCGTCACAATTTCAAAGGCGTTTAGATTGTGACTTTCTAGGGACAGATTTTTCTTTCAAAAAATACCAGACTCAAAAGTTAGGAGAAAAACTGTATCGTGCACAATCTAATGAAATAAATCAATGAGCACAAGATCCTTGTAGAATAACAGGACTGCTTAGGACTGGCCTGGAAAACCTCAGTTTTGGTTGTGAGTTTGTTTCTCCAGTAAATCAGTGAAAGCCTTACTTTTCCTGGGAATAGGGGCAGAAAAACACTTGTAGGATAGTGATTCTGAGTAATGTAGAAAGGTTATTATCATTGTGTATCAGTAAACTTGACTGTCTGGACTTCCCAGTCTTCTCCAGACTCAAGATAAAAACATCACAGAAATCTTTGGGTCAGTCAAAGAACCACAGAGCCAGAGCCTAAGAGGAAACAACCACAATTATTTCCAAATGATGGCAAACGCAGTTTCCTGTTGAGTTCTTGTTCTTAGGTGTGTAATCATTCTTTAGGAATGATAAACCAATCCATATGAGATGCAAACCTACAGCAGTACTCAATTATGTCTAATAAATATGACCTGATCAAATCAGATATTGACAAAACCAGGTGGATCAATGGCATTGTTCTAAAAAAATACCCAAAACAAGAAAACCACCAAAACCAAAACCCCAAACAACAAAAAGAGACAGACTTTCCAAAAATCTGAAAGTAGTTTTACATTTCAGCCTTGCTCAAGGAACACATCTGTCAGTATTTTTAATACACATGTCAAAAAAGGTTTAAGTATTTTTGACATTAAGTATTATAAAAATACTTGACGTTTGAACACTAACAGAAACCATGGAAGACCAAAGGAAAAAATCCATGGTGATTACAGACTTTAAAAATCTCATATTTATAAAGGCTTTTCTTCTTAATAAAACAACTTAAAAGGTTTCACAAAGACAATCTGAAACATAAAGAATGTTTCTAAAGAAATTTTTTTGTTAGAAAAGAAGTACTTCCCATACCATTCTCATGCATCTGACACTATAAAAGGTTACCTGGGGTGTTGTGCCAGTACAAAGTAAGAATGCAAATGTAGCCAGAGCAAAATGCCTACTCAGTGGGATAAAACTGAAACATATAAACAGTGTACATAGCCATCAGCCATAAGAAGGATGTGTTGCAATAGTTACTCAAGTTCACACTTACGTAAATCTGCAATTTTCTTGGTATCTGATGAAGAAAACAACACCCTGGCCCCATGTTATCTATATCTGTGTTAACTCAGGTCATTTGCCATGCCAGTGACTAAACAGGTCACCTCAAACCAGATCAGGTGATTCGATTTTTACACAAGGGAATTCAAAAGTATTATGTCTTCAATCAAGGTCTGCTCCATCAAATAGAAGGTCTGGTAGGAGAATGGAAGGCACGGGTGCAGGAAAAGCCACAAATGCCTAAGAAACTTAGAAATACTCAGGTAAGATTTTGAAAACTGCCTAGTGTCCCTGAATTACATAGTGCAGGAAAAAGACTTCCCTAAATATGCAGAAATGGCTCAATATTTAGAAAATAACATTTATTTTAAATGACTACAAAAGAAGAGAAATACGGCAAGTGAAATTGAAATCCCAGTTATTAAAAATAACCCATTCCATGCCCCCCTCACCTTTGTGAAGGCCGAAGATCGTAAATAAAAGGCACATCACCTCTGATTCTAGTAATATTTAGTTTTTTCTTATTCAAGATTAACAAGATGTTTTGCAACCCAATGATGTGATCCTGGTAGGAGCCTCAAAGCTCCCCAGCTCTTGATGCTGTTTTATATTCCTCTTCTGATAAAACTACACTACATGAGCACCAGTCCATGACTGAAGGAGGAGGGGAACCAAACACAGATATATACTGAAGTGTTGCCAAAAAATACCTTAACTAGGAAGATTATACTAGTGAAGACCAAATATCTCTCTATTAATCCTGCTGGAGGGCATGAGAAGCAAGATTTCTGCGTCTTAGTAACGTTAGTCAACATTGATTTTTAGTCTTTATCAATGATTAGGAATTTGATTCATCATCTGAATCACATTCCTGAAAACTTCTGTGACAAAAATTCTCCATGTACCAAAGGACTAGTGATGCTTTAACAGGATGATTTAAAAACACTGGGGTTTTTTGGGAACACTTGTAACTGATGAAAATCAAGCCAAAGTCTTAGTGTGCATAAGCAGGTGGAAAAGACTCATTCATCTCTGACTAAATGAATGCTAAATGCTACAAAGTGTGATAATTAGGCATGATTTCTTTTTCTCTGCCTTTGATCACACATTTCTAGCCTAGCCATTATTTCCAAAGAAAGGTAAGTAAGAGTCTATTTTCCATTCTTCTGTGAAATAAGCAGTCATGAAAAGCCTAAGGACACAAAGCTAAAGAAAAGAGATGATCTGCTATTACTAAAATGACATCTATGCTGAGTTTTTCCAAACAGTCATCTTCCCAGCAAGTCTGCAGTTTCACCAGTTTCTGTACTTCAGTATTGGGAAGTGAGGTATCTTTTATTATTACTCCTCTTTGCAGCACAGAAGTCAATACATGAATTTGTCAGCACACCGTACTTTTTTAAAAAGCCTTCGCATTTCATGAAAGACTTTTGGTTTCATATTTATTTTAAGAAAACTGGCCTCATAGGTGAAAATCTGTCAAACCTTCTACCTCTACAACCTTCTAGTTTCTGTTGAATTCTACTACAAGTACAGAAGGCAACCAAAAAGCAGTAATTTTTTTCCTCGCACACAGATTGTTCTGACAACCACAATAGCAGTTTCTGTGTATTCTAGCATCTGCTGCGACACAAGAACAATTAGGATGAAATCACAGCTCTAATTAAGATAAGGTGCTCGCCTTCAGCGGGGGTTGTGATTTCACTCTGGGAATTCTAATTCGGGAGCTGTTTGCGCAGTTAAGCGTGCGGCACGGAGAGATTGGCATCACCTACACGCTGCACACGCCATCTGTGTGCTCACATTGCAACAGCGGCTCTCAAGCAGCCATTCTCCACAATTTAATTCCCTTCAGTTGCAACCTGGAACATAACTTTGTGAGCACAAGGGAATTAAATGTTGCTGTGCAAGAGCCGTAGTACCAAGTTTCTAATTCAGCAACAGCTCCAAATCTGTTTTTCTTCTGTAGTGACAGAGACCATTTTTCCATGGAAACGTAATATTAAGCCATATGTAACTGTTACACACGACCATCACAAATTTACCTCAACAGGGTTATACAGAAACAGGTTCTTCAATTAACCCTTAACAGCCCAAAGCAGCAATATAATGCTTAAAGCCTAGAAAACAGGAGGATCACTCCTTAGCTTAGGAACTTTTAATAGACTTCCTGAAGAATGAGTTTAAAAGGTCATATTTTAAAGGGGCTTCCTAAAAGCATAAGTCGAGGATCCCCTTGCCTATTTTTTTTTCTTTAAAAGGCTGTAAAGAGTTAGTTAAGGTGCTGATGAGATGAATATGAAGGCAGGGCTGAGTAGGTAGGTGGGACCTACTCGTGTTCCGTTATCTTTGTTGTAAAATTGGTGTGCGTGATCTAACAGGACAGGCAGAAACAATCTCCCAGAAAGCAGTAACATTCAGCCATCAGCAGGCAGTTAGTTACAGGACTGAGGAAGAAACGGGATGGGTCATTAAATTCATTACCTCACAGGATGAAGATTGTGTGCGATAACTTGGCACAATCTTGAAGGTGATACTTCCACGCATTTCCCTCTGCAAAAAGAGAAGCACTTTGAGACTAACACTGAAGAGAAAATCTCCAAATTATTAATGCTTGAAAGGAAAACGCCACAGTCCAAGTATGAAAATCTAAAATGCTATGGATAAATTGCTGTATAAACAAACATTCAAATTGTCCTCATTAATCTTAAGTAAAAACAAACATTCCCAGTTTGGTCACCTGACCACAATTTGAATGCCTAGACCCAGAACTGTATTTTAAGATGACAGATTCAGAGATGTGTAGGTGTCTTCCATGTCAACCATTTCTTTGTAGCTATATTCTTGTCATCTACAGTCTTTGCTACCAAAGTGGCATTTTCTTCCCTTTCATCATACATGTTAAATACCAAAACCGTATTCAGTTTCTGGAAAGCTGCATTTTACAGTACTAAAGGTAGGAATGTCAAAAATAGTCTTTCATCAAAACAGAACATGGAGTCTGCTACTTTGCATTTACTACTGTGTAAGAATATTCATAACAAGCAGTAACTGCAGAACAGCAGCAGACTGTGACAACATATTTTCTTAAATGGCAATCTAAGTACTTGTGCCACCACACGGCTGACAACTGCAAGACTCGATCAGGGCAGAAATGTGAGCACATCACTGCAAGAGATCTCAGAGTTTCCCCCCTTCCTCTCTTTGGGTGGCTTACTGTGACCCCAAAAAAATGCTATTTCCCTTTAAGCTTGTCTGGGATTAGTGATACCATCCAAGATCTCAAGGTTAGGGTTGTATGCAAAAAAATTAACAAGTGTTAGAGAAATATCAAACAGACTCTACTAGCAAGGCCCAGAGTGGAGTTTTCCTAGAAAAAGACAGACTGAGCTTAAAGTATAATTTTTTCCTTTGTAACATCAGTAACTGTGAGCACAACAGTTGTAAATTGAAAGAACTTTTTGTTATGTGCACATGTAGTCTATCAAGAACACAAGGAAAAGGGGAAGTTAGAACACAATTACACAAAAGTTTTGACAAAACAAGACATGCACTTTTATAGAGGAAGACCTCAGGTACTTACAAGCATTTTTTGCAGTTGTTCTACAGTTTGATTTGCCACACTGATTCCGTTTATTTCTCTGATTTCATCCCCTACATGTAGCGTACCTGCGGAGTTAACAAACACACAATCACCTCAACACGTGTTTCTAGAAATTGAGATAATTCTAACACAGTACTAATATTCATACAAAGGCATAAACAGAAAACAACATTAAAATATTTTTTTTGCTAGATTCAGAAAAGGACTTTGTATTAGCTACAAATCTGCCTTCCAGAGTACAGTGAATACACAGCAAGAGATGCCCGGGCATCCTATCAAGTACGCAGGAAAAGCATGTTTTCCTTATCAAACAATAGCATTGAATCAAAATCACCATATGGACTGGAATAGAATAAAGATTCTTTAATATTATTTAAAATATAAAACTGATGGCATTACATATTAGACTGAGAATCAGATGCAGTGACATGCCTGTATCAAATAAAATCCCCTTTTCTGCAGCATTTCCCATTTCTGTCACTCTGACAGAAGTGAATATTGTTATGTTCATGACTGTAAGCAGAAGTATACATAAAAATTGGGAATAAAGAATGGACATTTGGCAGTCATGTCAACAACAAACAGACAATTTTTCATGACTGACACTGGTGTTTCATTTTTACTGAATGCTCTGGAAGGTGCAAGTAGATGGAATCTTTAAAAGCCTTCCTTCCCATTTCAACTCTGCCACCTTTTGAATAAGGACAATTTCAATCATCAGGACAAGGTAGAGCTGGCCGAGGGACAGGAGGCAACTTCACAGCAGCTACTATTTTGTGACTGGGAATTGTGTAGTTTCTACTTAATATTGCTGGACCTGAAATTATACAGTTCCTGCAACCCTCACAGTAGATTTATTATCCAGACATTGCTGTTATTGCCTGGCAATAGTTTTCCATACAGCAAAAAGACAGAAGAAAAAATGACGTAACACTCCCCAAAACCAATACAAGGCACAGGCCCTATCAATAGGATTCAAACATGGTGCTCGAGATCACTGCTTAATTACACTTGTGTTGTTCTATTCAGTAAAAATATTCTAAATATAGTTATGTTAAAACGAATCAGTGAAGCTAAGAGGCATCTAGAGCATTAACAGAATTAGAAGCATTAAAAAAAAAGATGACCATACTACAGAAACACTGAAGTACAGCTCATTTTCAATACCTGGTGCAGAAGCACTTCTTTAGTTAGATGAAGCACATAGAGACTAGATTAAATTTCCCAAATCTTTAGAAATAAAAGACACTGTATAATTAAAAAGAACAGAGTTTTAATGGGCACAGTTGGATATTTTACACAGTTTTAGCAGGTTTTAAAAGTTTTATTAGCCCCATTATGGAACACAGTCATGTGAAGCAATACTCTGCAGAGCATCACCACCACCTAAGCACAGTCAGAAGAAAACCTTCCTGTGAATCTAAGAGCAATCTCCTTTTAAAACTCACTGTTTGAAGCCAAATAAATTTCAATTCAGAAGGTCCTCTAAAGGAATATAGAAGTCTATCTGAGTTGCATCTCTGCTTACACGAAAACTTTTATCTTTCCTGCTTCCTGACAAGACTTTGCATCAGAGAGGCAAAGTGAATATGTGTTTTGTCTTCCTAATGATCTGCTCCTAGCTTCCTTTGAAATAGAATAGTAGGCCAGATGGAAGTTTGGTCTGAAAAATTAAGAAAATTTTTGTGTTCATCAAAAGAAAAGATGGCAGTCTGAAAGATGCCAAGTAACCCTTTCAAGGTGCAATCCAAACTTGCAGCCAACAACCTAGCAGAGAAGTTCATCTGTTTAAAGCAGGACAAAACCCAGTTACCTTTGGACATCTGATCTGAATACGCAAAATGACAAAAACGAGAAGACTGAGGATCATAAAAAACCCATGATTGCAGGGTTTGTTACAGCAGTGAAAACTGAAAGACTTAAAATCTAGGCACAAGAAACATTTTTATTTCAAACTGCATTTTTGTGAGCCTCAACATCAAAAATACAGTTTCTCAAGAACTGTGTACACAAAGTTCTTTCATTTTTGTAAGGGAAAATAGTGCTACACTGGTGTAAGGATTTTTTTTTTAAACAAGAGGATTAGGTAAGTACAGCTCCAGAAATTACTGGTGTTCTAATCTCTTGCTGAGCTACTCAGTAGTAAGATAGTAATTATCATAATTAAGACCTAAATGACACGCAGTGGGCCCTCACCTCAGAACACTGGCAGACATCCAGAACTGGAAGGAAACTAAAGCAGTTAGCATGAGTCCATGCACAGGCAGAGGTACACTGCCATGGAATAGCAGCAATCAAAACCAGGAGAATGCACACAGCTTGTACAAAATGAGCTAAAATAACTGTGTTTGAAGACAAAACTCTTCAAGAGATGTGATTACCTTGCCGGTGAATCATTCCTCCGTGCATAATTCTTGCCACAATGCAGTGGTTCAGCTCATTCATTTTTAAAGTGATTCCCTAGAAAAAAAGAAATGTTTATACCTTTAAAATAAAGCACTAAGCACTGGGATTCTTGAGAGGTTAGGAACAGTCACTTTTCCTGAAAGCTTGAAGGCAGGGTATAAATTCTAAGATTAAAATAAAAACTTTGTCACTTACTTCAAGATGAGCAATAAAACCAGACACTATTCATAAGTGAAGATGCAATATTTCAACATATGAGTATATAAGAATCCAGTTTGTTAAAAATGTGACTTTATACTGAAGTGCAAAGGCTCCAGTTGGGATTAAGGCCTAATTTAGCTATAAACACTACATGGCTGCTTTTGAACAAACTCAGCCCTTGTGGCACAGCAGCAGTGTGAGTGAACACAAAGCATTTCAAGGAGGATAAATATCTACAGCAGCTACAGAACTATTCCAGTTTATTGACAACCCCACCTCAAAGCGAGGGAACTGACACCAAAATCATTACAATACTGGTCTCTACCAGCACAGAGTCAAGGGAAACGTTGAGTTTCCCTCCATACCATGGGCTCATCCGTGTTCTTCTGGAACTGCACCAGCCGGACCCGCGTTACATTCTCCATATCCATGTCGCCGTTGGCGCTCTCCGGGGAGTCCCCGTTCAGGTAGGGAGAGGTGGGAGGAGGGGTGACTCTCAGCGCTTCGTCACTGTAAACTTCATGTGCCACTACATCATGGGTTTGAAGTAAGGCCTAGAGGAGATGACAGCAACAAAATGTCAGATTTCCCTCACCTCCGATGTCCCTCGCTCGTTCCTGGAGTTTTTGAAGCCTTTCAGAAATTCAAGGAAATCCAAGATATTTGCACCTCATTTTCTATTGAAGAACTTTTCCCTTAAAGGAGTCTGAAATAAACTTCATCAGACTGCAAATGCCTACACACACACTGAGCCTCGGAAACCTGCATGAGTTAATGTGATTTTTATTGTAGGTACTTCAGTGAGAACGATGCTGCCTTCCTTCCCCTCATCCTGCAGGGTGTCAGAGTGAATCCATCCTCATGTGCAGAGACAGAGCATCAGGAATCTATCTTTCTGTGCAAACTATTCTATAATAATTACTCTAGTAAAATGGAAAGCTACTCAAATCACATGGTATTTCACTCTAATAAAGGCAGACTGTGGATCAATACTAACTTAAAGAATGAAATACTATTTTTTTGTTGTTTATTATCATAATTGCTTCCATACTCTCCCTTTCCCCTAGAACATGGACTCAGCACCACCACCCTGAGTTCAAAATGCTTGACAAAAATTAGAATGCAAACCAACAAACTGCTAAAATACTGCTCCATTAGCTTTACTGTTTCTTGATGCAGAGAATGGTATAACAGCTATTTGATTAAATACGCTTAAGTATCTTTGATAAGCAGAAAAAACAACTGTAGGAACTCCAAGCTGTAGCACAGACCTGTAGCCTGTACAACTGTAAACAGTGTAACAAATGATATGAGAGAAAAGTTGGAGAAAGCCTAAATATTAGCAAACCAGTATTCAGCAGTACCAGGCTTTTTTTCTGGCATGACATTCCACTGTTCTCCAGGATACCCACAAGGGTCCCACGTCACATCCATTTCCCATCTATATTCAACTCTTAATATACAACTACCTTGCTTCTGTCCAAAAGCTAAATCCAATTTATATGTGAACGTGATTGTTCTACTCCTCTACTAATCAATGAGAGACAGAATCTGCCTCTATACCCAAATAGTTTATCATTCCCAGACAAGGACTGATAAATCAAGTCTAGCTCCTACAATATCTCTACAATAGTAGAGGTATGAACCACCACTGCCATGAGGTCAATCTATATTCTAATTAATATCTTGCTAAGTTTCATTTAAATGCTAAGAGCTCTTAGCTTGCAAAACCCATCAGCCTTGCAAAGCTTGAGATTGACCATCTAGAACTTGTTTTGGCAAAGAAATCTGACTCTGCAACGATTTAAGTCTTCAATTAAAATGTTTAAGCAAAACTTACACTGAAGAAAGTGCTAAAAAATGTCTGCAAGGTGCATTCCTGAAGTGGAATCCAAGGCAGAAATTGGATTTTCATGGCCTCTACAAAATCCTAATTTTTTTTCCCAGGGTAACACTTCTGAAGTGTACCATGTTACAAAAGGTAATTTCTGAACATTTCATATTTCCATTCCTCAAACTAGTTCGAAACTACAGTTGAGAATTCAGCATAATAACTATAGAACAGAATTCCCTAAACTAACAATGCTTTGCCCATATTCCCTCCCATTTTTCCAGTGTTTCAAGCCCACCTACACACATACTACTTTTAGTTAAATACTAACCTTTATCTGCATTTTCTCTTTTTCATCTTATTTTGTCAACCATTAAGCTTGAACTCGCAACAATTCCTCTGCATTAGTCTGCACTACTGAATCAACATTTTATATTAAAGATTTGGACTATATATATAAGTTAAACCACTTTAACAATATTTAATTAAAATTTGATTTATTTGTGTGTCCATTTAGCTGTGGTTACTCCAGTGTAGGTTAATGGTTGGACACGTTGACCTTGGAGGTGATTATGTGCCCCTGCCTGTATCTGTTACACTCTCCATGCTTTAATGTTACATTTCTTATGTAATTCAGGTCCTTACATTTATTTCACAACAAATATATGCTCTACTTTATATTATTTATAGCAATAATATTCACCTTGTAGTTAAAATATGGCACTTCCAGCATTTTTTAAGTCCATAATTATACTAAATGACTTCTGAGTGTGTTCACAAAAATGAACACAAATTAAGAAATACCAGATATTAAAGTACAGCAAGCTCAGTTTAATACTGAAAACATTTAATAACAAGATTCCTATTGGACCTTACTTAAAGATGCCTGTTTTCATGCATTTATGCTAATTTTGATTATTTGGTTTTTTCCTGTCTGTTTTTCCTTTTCAGAACATGATAATCCTGCTAAAAATAAGTTTAATGAGAACAACTCCCTTCTCCTGTATTGCAGCATCACAGTCTGCAGAGATCAGAGTAGGAAGGCACATGATGATGGATAAAACTTCAGAATGTCATCAAGCAAAAGTCTCCTAGCACAGCAAATGTTTCAATTGCTACAACATTCTAAACTTATATAATGGAATTTTTTACACATGAAACTGGCATATTAAAAAAACTACTGAAAGTTGTGTAATGGAATAAAAGCCCTTTCAAATGTGTACATACATAACAAATGAGGTACTTGACAATACTTTAGGAATTCTTAAATTAATTATCTGCTGAAAGACCTCCATGCAAAATTTACATACCTTTCTTTAAATTAAAAATGTTGAACATGTACAGACTAAATTGTTAATTTATTTCTGTAGCCACAAGGCACATGAGGGTAACAAAACTAAAACAACAGAACACCTTGAACTCGAAAATCTGTTATAAGCACACTTTATTGGCTTTGGTTGTGTAAAGGCCTGCACACAGTTTAACCCACTAACACTGTGATTAAGTAAACAAGACAGATTATACTCTTTTTTTCTTCTGATTAGGGATACGCATTAGATAAAAAAAGAGTTAATAGTAAAATAATCTGTTATCATAGAGGTGTTAATGCACACTCCTACTCATTACATGTTATTGATTACTGAATTAATGTGCATTAATAACCAGAGTATTGGTCTGTAACACCTGGTAAACACATGGAGTGGGGGCTGACAATATTCTTTTACACAATTATTCCTTCTCCTAATAGCCTCTATTTTAAAGGATTTAGCTCTGAAAGAAAGTTTGGCAGAATGCAACAAATGTAAGAATAACTTCATTTAAGTCTGCAACCCATAAAGGTGCATCTGGGAGCAGGAGTGGGAATGATGGAAAGGATGGAGCTGCCCCTGTGACATCTGGAGACTCGGTGGTATCTGCAGGTGTGGATCCACACCAACTTATCATGGTTTAATTGCTGCTTTACATTCCTCCCTAACATGAACTGTTTCTATTCTCTTGCTCATTCTGGCTCTGGCAGCAGAGAATGTTACCTAAATTCTTTTTACTAAATGGTTAGTTGGGGGTTTTTTTGGAGCAATTTTCTACTAGTTCAGCCCAGGGCAATATTAAAGTGCAGTTTCAGATGAATGCCAGAACTACAAGGGAGAGGATGAGACATGGGGAAAAGGGATGATGGGACTTCACCACCAGCAATTTGGCCTGGGATGCCACAGACTCACTTGCTGAAATCACCCCTCATCAAAAATACTTCTTGTGGAATTGAAGCTTATTTCTTATAAAAAATACTTTTAATAGATTTTCAGCAGAAGAATTCCGACAAATGGTTTTAGATTTATGAGCCTATCAGGGAACAGAGATACCTAAAAAAGAGGATTTTCAACTCAAATTTCCTGTCACTTGATTTGATACATGAAATGTCTATGTACCACAATCACTTTTATTGATGCCTACTCTGAAGATAATTTATACTTGAAAAATGCTCTTTCTCCACAGTGCTTAATGTTTCAGCAACACTGTGGGGTAATTACACACAGAAAAAGTAAATCAAATGAACCTGTCAGATTCTAAAGGAAGTTGAGTATCAGAGAAAGGTTTTTTTAAAAATCCTTCTTACAATATGGTTGGGTATCATTCCACTTTATTTTATGTTCTATTTCAAGCAAGTATTCCCGTTAAATGTTGAATCAGAGCTCTTACAAACTTTAGGATAGGATAGCTACCATCTCCAGGGAACAACATCAGAGTGTTGCTGAGTAGGCACAAAAAAATCATTGTCTGCATTAGCAATTAGTGCAGTGAAATAGGAATGAACTAAAAACTAAAACAAATGGGTTAGTCAGGACCTGATGTCTGGCCAGCTTCCAGTTTGCCCTGCAGATGGAGTATCCATCAGCTGGATTACACCAGCTCCTGGAACACATTTCAGTTTAATTTTATCTGAAAAACATTGTTTTGCATGCTCTGAGACCCTGATGTGATACAAACCAAAACACTGTTCAGGGGCAATCAGGAGATGCACTTTGAAAACACACTCCTGATCTGATTTAAAGTACCAAGATAAATGTAGCCAAGGCTACAGGGGCCATCAAAAGAACACACTGGGACATGCAGCTACCCACATTTCATCTTATACCTGAACAGGAGGTTGGCTTCAGCTCACTCTTTCCTGGAAATTAGGTTTATCCTTCAGACTTACAGTAATTCAGCTTTCAGGTGAGCAAATTCCACAAAGCCCCCTGCATATAATCCTTGTGTTAGGGAAAGTCAAATCCATGATTTTAAGCTGACAATAGTGTGCAGCAGATTTACCCAAACACATTTATTTCTCAATTTATGAACTTTATCTACTGCATAAACAAAATAAATCCTTCAAATTACTGGACTTCAGTAATTTGAACCAAGTTATTAAACAGTAACATCCCTGAATTCAGGACGGTTACTGCCCTCAGATCAGATTTGAGAAACACACACAGTAGGTATTGATATGTAACACAAACTCAACAGACTGTACAAGCTACTGAGTTATCGTAAAACAATATTAAATAAGCACTTATTTTGCAATGAATTCACACACCTTTATCTTTGGAAAAAGAAAAAGAAGGATCCCAGCTCCACCTATGGACATCCAAAAGGATTCACTCTTCTTTCCATGTGCAACACAGCCCCCCAAAACCACAGTGAAACTGCTCCATAATTCCATTACTCCAAACTACTGACAGTTTTCAGCACAGTAATGAGGACCAACAGCAACAGCAGCACTAATTCTTTTCCCAGAGCAGAAGGTTAGAAATACTTATTAATTGGTGTACTGTATGCAGTTCCACCACTTGGAGATTTTAAGAATTTCCTGAAGTTTTCTAACATAAAGAACATTAAAAAAAATACTAAAAAAAATAGCTCAAACAACAGTAGGATCTGCTTACCATGAAATGAGGTTGTGTTAAAATACGCTTTAGCTCCTTTGCATCATTGTTCTCTGGGTAACATGAAATTTCTTCCAATACCTGCAAAATAAGCAGGAGAAATGCCCCTAAGTAACTTTCTTTTAAAGCTACTGAAGAAATGAAAACCCTCACTGCTCAGTCAGAATATCCCCAAATGATTACACAAACCAACATTTTTGACAGAGGAAAGGGTTTAAGAGAATGTGCCCCCACCCAGCTGCCCCGAGAGAATAAAATACCTTGTTCCAATGTTCTCTGAAAGAGATTAAAGCAGAAATTTGAAGGCAACAGTTTGGTTTGTTTTTTTTTTTTTTTTTCTATTGACAGTATTCCTCCAACAGCTAAATATATGGGGACAGGAATGAAGTGCTAATAGGTGACACACACGACCTCCATCAGTTGCTGCTTTCACACATGGTCTCAATTTATTAAAACAATTGGTTTAAAAGCAGAATTAAAAACACCCATAAAACCAATTGTTAAAGACACCAAGTGTAGGTGAGCCATCTGCTACCCCACCTCCAAGCTCCAGATTTTATAAAATCTGAGCCACATTATCACTGGAGAAGGAGAAGCAAAGAAGTTTTAACTCATTTGCCTGCAACCTGATTCTTACACTTTAATTTTCACATGCAGCTACTTGGACAATGAAAGCAGGGAATTTTGCTCCTGGAAGCACCTCCCAGGATTAACTGCCAGAAAATTTTGCAGAATAGGACTTGAGGGATCTATCAGTGTGGTTTCAGTCATGACTTAAATAATTATCTATTTTAACAGCACTATGAACAAAGTTTTCCTGTGACATAACTCCCAACAACTGAACTGATGATAATATATCATACAACATTTTTATTTTAACTACTTGTAATAAATAAGCAAAACAAATACTATTTACAAGGTATAAGAATTAAGAACATCTGTGACTATCTTTGGCCTTAGTGGGCCACCTTCATTGCATTTCCAGGTCTACTCTTCTTAGACCTATCTACGATAAACTTCGTTTTTTTTCAATTTAAAAAGCTGATACTTCAAAATACTTCTTTTGGTGACTAAATTTTATAAACATCAGATTTTTGCTGGAGATAAATAACCTGACCATGAAAAGATACTGCAATTACCTAGCAGGAGTGCTCCTTTTAACACCACCATTGTTGCAGGAAAGGTTAAATGATTAAACTGAGTAATATTCATAATCCTTACACAGATAATGGAACTCTGCAAGTTTATGCAACTTGTTACATAAGCTGAGTAAGCAATGGTAGCACTCCAGAAACAATTCAGATAATGAGCCAGAATACGCATCTTAATGAAGAAAAAGAAATTACAGTTTAAACACCATCAAACTTTCAAAGTAAAAAAATATACTTTAAAGCCATTACCTCTTTGGCTCTCTGTACAGCATCACTCGGAGGATTCCTGATTTGTGGTGAGGATTTTGTGTTTATTTTGTCATAAAGCTGAAATAACAAGAAAACAAACTATTGAAATCATATGCTACTTTATATAAATCAATGAGTGCTTACAATAGCCTGCTTATGTTACCAGGATTAGGATGACTGTTACACTGCAAAACCCACAGATGTTCTGTACACAAAATCTAGCAGCTTAGGGTTTTGGCTTTTCATTTTTAAACATTTCCTGATTTGAACAGTGCCATAGATTCAGAGTTCATAGGATGACATGGGAAAGTTCAAGAGGTTAAGGGCTTCTGCAAACCTCCCATGCTTTTGCCACAGATTCACAGAAACTATATTCTTCTACTAGAAGTGATCCTATGAATCTCGCATAAATGCTGTAAATCAAACATTCTGCTAAAAAATCAAGTTAACCTGCATATCCCACTTTTCTCAATGAATCAAAACATCAAACATGCTGAACAGTAATTTAAATAAACCTTGGAATATGGGAAAATGCTCTTGAAGATAGAACATTACAAAAGCCAAATACTCTGAGAACAGAAAAACAAACCTTCCAAGAATGAGTGCTCATAAAAAAGGGTACCCTTACTTTAACAGCATTTTCTGTTAGACAGAAGAATGCCAATGTATTTAAACAGGCTACTGTAAACCTTCCACGTTAATTATTTTTTTAAAAATACTCTTTTAAAAACCATTCAACTACGCAAAGCACAAAAGAAAGATCTCTCTTCAAGTTTCAAATTAGAGGTAAGACATTACAGGCTCTTTTTCATACAAACCCAACAGACTGTGCATGTTTTAAAGGAATAAATGTACACTTAAGAAAAACAGGTACTGTAATAACCAGTATTTTCAAAAAAACCATTTGGCTTACATTTCAAGTGATAAAAAGATGGTCATGCCTGTAATTATTTTCTAATTATGTTTGATTCTTGGAGAATCTAACGGATATCTCAGCAGAATATCTAGCAGATACTTTTTGATATATAAGACAGAAAAAAGGGACGAAAAACATTTTTAGGGAATTAGAGACATTTTTATCACGAGGGTGGTGAAACACTGCAACAAGTGGCCAAGGGAAGCTGGGGAATCTCTCAACTTTGGAAATACTCAAAATTCAACTGAAATTCAAAATACTGTATGTAAAAAAACATTCAAAGGGACTCTAAAACCTTCATCAAATTCTAACACTGCTGTAGACGAGGTGACAAGAAGGCACCATTTAGGCTGCTCAGGAGCTTCCTCTGGGAAGTTCACAGCTCCTCTGTTTGGCTTAGAATGGCTTTGGGTGTTTGAAAAAGGGAATCTTGCCAGGACACAGAACTGCCCTCTTCTTTCTCACATGACATGAAATACCATTCAGTTTCAGCAGATACATAAACGGCCATAAACGCAATCCAACATCAGCATCACTTTCTTGTGTCAACAATTTAACGAACATGTTGAACATTTCAAGCCCATGCACAAATAAGCACAAAACCAGCAAACAGTGTCACTTCCAAAAAACATTTCCTGCGGGACAGTTACACCACTCTCTTGGTTAAAGAAAAGTAGAGAAGTCAAATTAAATCAATTTCTTCCGATGCAACAACTTCATCTCGTGCTGCCAAAACCGAACTCCACAGTTTAAGCAGCCCTGACCACTGTTAAAAGTTTTGAGACAAAAGCTTTCTGCAAGCTTGTAGTCCAAGAGAGATTTTATTTGTGCACACAATTATTTGTTCAACCTTTTCTTAAATAAGTTTAAAAAATCTACCCAAACTCCAGCAACTGAATATTACAAAGTATCCCCCTCCTATACCTGTTAAGAAATTGCACTGAGCACTGTGTACTGAGCAAAGCACAGCAGAAAATGCAGGATATCCACCAGGAATATTATTGAATGTCTTTTTCAAGATTATTGAAATTACAGAAAAGTTACTTTGAAAATATTTTTATCGGTTATTTCTAGCAATGGTTGAAAAGCTAAGTTGCTGAAGCTGCTGATTTCCCTTGTTACTGTGACCCAAAACAACCAGCAGTTTACAGAAACAATTTTTTCCTCACTACCATGGAAGAGTTATCTTCTGAGATTAGGAAGGAGGCAAAAAGAAAATTAGAGTGCAGAGTTCCTCTCAGAATGTTTAGAAAAAAAAAATCAAGGCAAAGTTCAGACTAAACAAGGGTGCATTAATTTTTCCACAGCGTCTTCATGCTGAGGCACGGCACTTAAATTTCATCCTCCAGGACTTCTGCTTACTGAGGCTTCCTGTCAAGGCACCAAACTATTGGGAGGAACTCTGACAGCACTTAAAAGAAAAATCTTCCTATTTGCACTAAGGTTTAAAGCTGATGTATTACCCAAGCCAAGTAATCTATTCATTGTGGAGGTAGAAGACAGCCTCACCCCGAGAAAGGATGTGGTTTTGGTAGATTCAGTAGCACAAGGAGATCTCTTCACTTTGAAATGGCAAACTGTAATTCAACTTAGTTCATGGGAGTTTTCAGTTTACAAGAGGCAAGAGGAGCAAAGCTTATACTGTGCATTAATGGTCCCACCTCCTCTGCAATCTTTGAAAAAAGACTGGTTTTGCAATACTTTTAAATATTTTTACACTTAAATACTAGCTGTAGCAGAACCAATTTAGAATTATGGGATTTACAGCGTACATAATTAATCTATGAAAGCATTTGAATGTAGAGGTTTCATTCAGACACACTAAAATGAACATTTTTTCCCTTGGATGTAAGAATCCAACACACCTTTACATTAATGTTTTACAAAGTAAACAAGAAAACTCAGTCTCGATGAAACCTGTTTGCACACATCGTAGATTCAAGTGAACATTAATGACACAGCCAGGCTTTGTATGCTCCTGTGGTACAGAACACATTACTTTGTGAAGTTAGATACAAAATTTTAAACACAGAAACCCAGCCTTTTTACAGTGCTATTGCCTTTCAGCAGCCCAGCAAATCTAAATCCTTCAGGGAGTATACCAAAGCTGGTTTCTTGTGGAGCAGAATGGACAAGCTCATCCTTCACTGTCCTCTACAGAAAGCCTTTCTATGCAACACCAACAGACTTACAGCAGGACCAAATGTGTGCCCTAATCATGGACTTTCTTTTTGCTGTGAGGCTCTATTTCTCAGCAAAAAACTCTGCCACCTCAGCCCAAGAGACCAACCTCCAACAATTTCACTCAGCAATAACCATAAACATAACAATTCAAAATTCACAGTAAACAAAAAAATGTAAGATGCCACAGCATATGTAACTTCTGGCAATTCTAGACTTTTGAATACTTTGCACCTCAGCCTCACTCCTCAGCACCAGTTATTCTGCATTTCCTAGAAAGAAAATCGAAATTGAGAGCTTGTTCTAGGCAAGCTTAACAATCCCAACTGCTGTATTAACAAAACTCGATATAACAAACATACATTGAGATTATAGCTAATAAACAGAATAGTACTGCTTGTTAGAAACACAAGTTTTGATTTAAATTTTGCATGCTAGAACACAAAAGCTATGAAGAGAATATCCACAAGTTGAATTGCTATCAGCTGACCAGCTTTTGAAGAGTCGAGATGTTTTGTCTTCTGCCGGTACAAAGAGAGCTCGTTTCTTCTCATATTTATATTAACCCACAGCCTAATCCACAATCAGGCAGTCGAGACAAAACAACAAACTCTTCTCTTCTGACCAGTTTTTCAGATGCACAGAAATTCTTTTTTAACCACTTTCTGTAACAGGAGTCAGAATACTGTCCCAACACAACCCCCATTCAATGTCACACTGGGAAATTCAGGTATATCACAAGTAGCAGAAATTCAGCCTCACCGCCCGGTCTAATCTTGAATATAACCAGAATCAGAACCCACAGTGAAATCAGTAAGTATTCTATCTACCCAAAAGCTCTAAGTTTCTGTGAGGCAAATGAGAAACTTCTAAAAACAAGAGCTACTGAACTGCTAGAGCACAAAAGCCTGTGATCTTTCAACACAAATACACATTGTGGGGCTCCAACTGCAATTCAGATACTGGGTTGCCAACCTCAAATATTATATCCCCAAATTGAAACATCTAAAAATAATCATTAAGATATGTCCTTACACATTTAACTTTCTGAACAGTTTAACCACAGGAAAGGCAGTGCTATTAAAAAGCTGTTTTTCATCACTTTTAGGTTTTTGTACCATCTAAAAAATTCTTGGGTGGAGGTGCTGCCCCTTGCACAGCAGTACTTACTAACAAATAGAGTTTCTGCTCTGTTACCTCCCACAGCTCCCTATTCTGGTACTCCATCCACCTCAGAGGTTTCATGTGCTGAGAGACTGAAAGAAATTCATTACCCACTGAATGAAATAATACTCACAAGCAGTAGTATCAAGGAACAGCTAAAATTAAAGAGCCACTTAGATAATTGCTAGATCACTTCATTATTTCTTCTTCCAGTTCCGTTCCACATCTCCTTTTCCATGCAAAATACTAAAACATTCCCATGGGTGCTTCTTTCCCCGGGATTCTAAGCTCTGAAGGAAAAACATCCCTGAAGCTAGTAACTCCTACTGGAAAACACACTGAGTAGCAAGGTCACAGCAGAGGCCTTATCTTCAACTTTGTTTAAAGACAGTTTGCTCTTTCAAATCCTCTGTTCTTCACTTTTAAGGACCGTGCATGAAGTTCATTTTTACCATTCTAGCACCAGAGACCAAACGTTTGCTTCCCAGCATAATTCTACAGAACAAGTTACAGTTCCATCCTGTATCAAAATCCAAAGCATCTCTCAGACTCTGCTTTGTGACTGCTAGAGAGTTACAGGTTACAGCCCTCCACAGCTTTAAATCTTTTTTTGTGTGATACACTCGCTGCAGAAGAGGAGCATAATCAACATTTGCATTCCAGTTCCTCATCCAGTGAAATGCTGAGCAGTGCAAACAAAACTAATTCAACAAAAGGGTTCAGGATGCAGTTTATCAGCTAAAATGAAGATTCCCTGACAGTGTTCACAGAAGACAGTCTGAAGCAGAACATTAATTCTGTCTGAACAAACAAGTGTTTGTTTCTGTCACGCCCCAGAACTGGCAGCTGTCAACACTGCAGCTTGTAACTGGAGGCACTCAGACTTTCAGTAACCTTGACAGGGGTTATGCAGATTTGAAATACTCAATTCCTCTGTGCATATTGACATTCAAGCAACACATGAACAATCTTTCCTGTAAAAAATGTTGCAGTAGCAATTGGACCCTGAATTTCACTTTTAAGTTTGATCACTCATGTGACAGAATCTAAATACACATACTCTTCAAATTTTTAGAGGAACTTTTATCTACAAAAAGCAGGCCAACTGTGCTTGGTTTTTAGAAGTCATCTATACTCTTACGTATTCATACGTCTTTTAGAACAGAGTTACACTTGGTACTACCTGTATCAGAAATAAACATAAAACCAGATTTTCTTAACACCTTTACCTACTACAAGTAAGAGGAAATGATACCAGGTAAACCCAGTCAGCCCTATGGAATTTCAGCTTTTACTCAAAGATTTTTTTTTTGGTGTGCCTTACCTCATCTGGGCTTCTTCACTTGTTTTGTTTTAAGCAAAGAACTTTAGGGGGGAAAGAATAGAGAAGAGGAAACTCAAACGGGTAAAACATTTTTCTCTGTGCTTTATTTCAGTTTCCACTGCATTTGACTGGCAAACAAGTGTGTTCTAGAGCGTGAGAATGACAAACTTCACTGCACAAACCCTGAAATCCTGATACACCAGTGAAGCTAAATGCCAACAGGAGAATGTTTAATACAAATTAACAGGTTGTTAACGACCACATTTCTGAGGCATACAGAAGATAGTACCTGTTTCTTAGTGGTCACTGCCTTGCTATGGGAAAAGGAGATATATGAACTGATCTACTTCAAGAACTGATAGAATAAAATTCCTGACCCTTCAGTCTGTTACACATAACAACAAACTGCCTGTCAGATGTGATCCTACTGAGTTGCCAGAACAGTGTATTAGTGAAACACAAATGACGAAGGTTTATTTTACTGAGGATGAACATAAATTAAATGACAGGTGAGAGATACAGTATCTCTTTAATTAACCCTGAAACGACTGTAGGCTCCCGAGAAGGAAAACACATTCCCCCAACCACAGGTGAAGGGCTGTGCATGCATTGCCTTTATAGTGATCCAAAGAGTAAAAGAGATCTCAGAAAGAAATCCTCTTCACTGCCTTCTCAGGGACTGTTAGAGGAAATCTGGGGACATGAGAGCTGTAAGGAAAGCACACAGCCCTTCACCTGTGTCAGCAACAGGGAGAGATGCCCTGTAGCACTGCAGACATTATCAGTCAACATTTTACCACGTACCTCTTGCATGGAGATATTTTGTATGATTGGAAACATGAGGGGAACCAGAAGGTTAAGGTAAAGAGTACCGAAAAGGTTTTTCATCTTGTTATGCACTTAAATGTTGGCATATCTCCTGTATATCTTTTGATCAAAAAAGTGGAAATGTATCCAAGTTTAAATTCTCTCAAAAGGTTCTAATGCTGCAGCAAAACTGCAGGCAGTTATGAACTGTGGGGAAATCACACAAAGTTCAGCCTGAAACAAAGACTACACAAATCTCTGCAGCTCCGCACACTGATATAGTTAAAAACAGATTCAAGGACACATTTATGCCTTTATTGGTTTAGATCCCATGGATGTTCAGTCTTGTCTGACTTGTATATTCTATTTCTTTGCAAGGGGGGGAAGTTTTTACCTTCAGTGTACATGAGCTACAAACAAATTTTAGCTCTGTGTAGAACATAATTCTTTTTAGCAGAGATTCTCAAGCGCTATGCACTTACTCTGTAAAATCAAAGCCTTAACACTTCAAAGGCAAAAGAGTCAAGGAAAGGACTATATTCACATACAATAAACTCCAGGGTGAGCACATTTCTTCCCCCATAACTGACTTTTTGAATTGTGCTTCTGGATTTGCTTCACATTTGCCAAGAAGGTATTTATTTATTTATTTCAAGTTGTTTCACAAAAGTACTGATAATGAACGGTTGAGCTACTCCTCAAAATCACAGCAGACATTATTTTCTTCTATTTAATTTCAGGTGTCCCTAAATGCCTCATTCATGAATGATGAACCCAGACACAGGTGTCTGACAGCATTTTATTTCCTTACAAAGTAGGACTCTAAACTAGTAATTTGTCTCCCATTTTAAGGAAAACCCATATTAATACTCATAAAAATTTTATTGACTGCAGAAGCTGCAGTTCTCCACAAGTGACAGCAGATGTTAAAGACATGCCAGACAGTACACAGACATAACCAGACTTTATTCTGTTCACACTGCAAATGTTTTAACATCTTTTGCAAAGATGAAATATGCCAAACTAGGATGAGATAAAGACACTGCTTTGCACATGGCAGTACCAATAAAACTAGCAGAGCAGTTGGAAAACCGACACAATGAAATTAAAAGGTCTCATTTAAAAAAGCCCAAAACACTCTCATTCTGGAATGTACCAGTAGTACTGTTGGCAAAGACATGAGCTTAGAACATTATTTCCCAAGGTACACTAATATATTAGTGACTTCAAGGACACAAAAATCCCATTATTTCAATAACAGAGTAACTTTTTTTTTTCCTTTTTTACTGCATCAGATACAACTGAAGCTGATTGTATCAAAACCAAGGCAAAGCACTTTTTAGAGATTGCACCATGCAGCTGATCAGATAAAAGTAAACGTAAAAGACATTGAGGTGCTGGAGGGAGTTTAGACAAAGACACTGGTAAAGGGTCTGGAGCACAAGCTTAAATAGAGGCAGGAGAGAACTTGGGGTGTTTCGTCTGGAGAACAGGAGGCTCAGGGGAGACCTTACCCCTCTTTACAACCCCCTGAAAGGAGTAGCAAGTTGGGGGTTGGTCTCCTCTCGCAAGTACCAAGGGATATATCAAGAGCAAATAGCCTCAAGGTTGTGCCACGGAAGGTTTAGATTGGGTGTCAGGGAAATTTTTCATCAAAGAGTTATCAAGCACTGAAACAGGCTGCCTGGTGAAGTGGCGGGCTTGGCAGTGTTGGGTTTACAGCTGGACTTGATGACCTGAATGACTTTTTCCAACCTAAAGGATTCAATAAGCACCAGGAAAAACTAATAACTCAATACAGAAGGGCTTTAACAAGAGGTTTGTTCCATGGACAACACCTTGATACATCCCACAGAATAATCCTTGCTCCTGTCTTTCCCCCACCTTTCAATATGGACTAATACCCAAGAACAGGAACTAACAGAGTTGGGTTAGGCCTAAATGGGCTTAATTCCCACTCCTGTTGGCTGAATTACCTTGTCAGGGCTGGATTATCACCCTAAAGGGAGAATGCTAATGGCCATGAACCTCATTCCAGGGGGATACAGAACCATAAAACTAGTTAAATCCACCATAATTAACAAGAACACAGCTTCTCCCCTGCTTTGTGACATGGAGCACACCTTGCATCAGGAGGTGCTAATGCTGGAATTAACAACTATTTTTGTTTCTCCCTATTCACATAAACTTTCTGCAAGGATATTCTGAGAATAAAAACACACCAGTCCCCGGAACAGCCAGCATGCCCCAGAGCCAGCTACCTGAAGAACTGGAAGAAGGAGGCAGTGGGGGCTGACTGAATTCAGAGACAGAAGCAGAGCTTACTGGGCTGTTTGTGCATTGCCTTTGGGTTTTTTAATGTAAATCAAGTGCAGACTGAAGTATCACTCCAAAGTTAAGCTCCCAGCACCAACAAAGCTGAAGTACTAGTCAAGATTTATGGACTGTGGCCCAGGTGCCGTAGCATTTCTTTATTTTTGTCATTTCTCAGAGTAGGTCCCAAGCTCCTGGAGAAATAATAAATCTGAGAATCTGAAATTTTGTAAGGGCAAAAACCCAAACACAACATGTAGCCCTTATGGTTAAAAAGGAACTTGAACTACACACAATATAAGAAGTGAAGAAAATGTAGAAAGTTAAATACGAAATTGATCCTCTTTATCCCAAGACAGTATCAGTGAGGTTAATTAAATGTTTCACAAGTGCCAGGAATACAATGCTACTGTTCTTTGATGTATCAGGGCCCAGTAACTTAAAAATACACTGAAATAATGGGAGTTTTTAACTCCCCATAAAAAAGAAAATCTATGGATTTATGCTTTTTGAGTAAGAGATGTTGGTACACACAATCACAATGACACACCACTTAAACAGGGGAGGTGACATTAGGCCAAGAAGTATGGGCTAAGTACTACAGTTCCCATTTAAAGCACATTATCAAGCTGAATTTCACTTGAGGATTCACCACATCAGTATCAAGCTTATAAATACCCAAAATGACAGAATATTAGTTAGAAAGAAAACACGTTAAGCATAACAAAGTAACTCTCACAGTGTCATGAAAACTGAGCCAGAATTTTGCACGCTGGAAAATGGTGGACACATGAATTTCTCAAAAATTACTCTCAATCACTATGAAAGTAACTGTTGGCTCATATTTGTATTAGCCTTGGGCTTAAGAGACCCACTCACTTATCACTATTATGTATTATAAAAATGTGGAACAACAATGCTTTCTGCTCTGAAGACTAAATATAAAATAAATCCCCCATTTAATCTGTAAGGCAGAGGAACAGGAAGAACAAGAAAACAATGAGATGATGCTGAGTGGCACAGTGATCCACCTATCCCTGCAGGAGAGAAAATGAAATGCAAAGGTACGAAGGAAGATGAAAATAGAAAGGATTTTAGAGAATGATTACGAAATAATGCAGAAGGAATTCCAGAATAGCCTCTGCTTTTTGTGTTCTTTCAGACAGAGCTTCCAGAGAAGTTACCTGTTAGAGCACAAATGCACTGCACTGGTGGTGATGATCCAGCCCACCTGCTGATGGAATTCTTCACACAGTTCTCCCTAAGGCTTGGTCACTGTTCTGTCTACACTGCTTGGGAAAGGACTTCCCATGGCAGTGTGGGACAGTCCCTCCCACTCCCTGGGGCTGAGCACGCTGCCTCTGCACTGGGATAAAAGCCAGATTTGATTCCCCAAATAGCAAGGTGCCTTCCTGCCAACATAGTTTCTTCTTTTTTTTTTTAACAAGTATTTTCCATGTGTTTTCATCTCACAAAACTACGAAATAAAGGACAATTAAAAATATGAAAACAATGTGTTTTAAAAATGATAAAGTACTATTTCACTTAAGCATAACATGTTCCGAGGGATTTTAAGCAAGACATCTGTAACACACTTTGTGATCTCTTTTTGCAAAAGAAAAGCATTCAGGATTCACTAACACATGTTCCCCCTATAAGTGTTAACATAATCAGTATTCAAGAGGGCAAGGACCAATGTGCATCCAAAAAAACTCAAACCACACTCTGTGATTCATGCAGAAAGCAATTCTCATTCAAATCAAAACATAGTAAAATCAGATGATCCAGGAAAATATTTAAGCTTTTTATACACAGCTGCTGGTTTTATTTTATTTTCTACATCATATGATAGATATCCCACCAGTCTATTCATGATTTAAAATAAAAGAAGGAAATGAAAGCATCTTGAAGAGAAAAATCAAAATAGTTTTTGCTTTTCCTTTTTTTTTAAAAAAAATTCCAAAGTATACATTAAAATTGTTAAAATAATACCCCTTGCTCAGAAAAGAGCAGATCAGGGATAAATGCATGAAGAGTTTAAAACATTTTCAAACAGAGAACTATAGTAACAGTCATGCCTGGACACTGCTGAATAACTGCAACTTTTACAAAGGACATTCAAATCTACTGTGCCAACATCCAGATTGGGAGGGTAAACAGAACAAACCAAAATAAACCCAGCAGAAAGCTTTAGCCAGCCATGTAAGAAGCTAAACTGAGGTTCCAACAACATTCATTCTAGCAAAAGAGAAAGTATGTTTCCTTAAAAGTCTAGACTTAAGGACCAAATCTTTTTGGAGGACTGAGTTCAAAAGAAATCCTAAGGAAACCCTGACGTGTGCACAGATGCAGGTTCCTGAGAAATGCTACCATGATCCACAAAGGATAACAGACACAGAAGATTCTCTTGAGAATTCAGTATGTCTTAAATATACGCACTGTGGATATAAACTGAACTCAGAAAGTGGCTGTACACAAAGATATGATACAAATGACTAGTGCAAAACTTATTTAACCTCATTTAGTTAAAACCATATGTGTGTAATGTGTTAAACCAGCAAAAAGTAAAATAAACCTTCTTGAAAGCTTGTAACATTTCTATCACAGAAATAACAACACTTACCTCAACGATTCCATCTATGAAAATAATGTAACAAACTTTTAAAATTAACAGCCAAAAGACATCAGCCCAGAGAACTATCTCTGCCTCAGGACAGACAGATGCAGACAAAGCCAGCAGCACAGAGAGGCCCCAGTCACACAAAAGCTGATATTGTTCTCCTGCTGGGTGAAAATCTCACTTGTAAATCGAGCGACATCTGCATTCAGAATCACCCCAGCCACGGCCCTGCTGAGGTGACCAAAGCACTCCACTCAACAGGAGAACGATTTCTCTTGCCTCCTTCAATGCAAGCAGCTGCACAAAACAGCAGCTCCTGGGTTCACATTTTAGCAAAATTCCTTCGATGCACTGATAGAGATTACACATAATGTGTAAAACTCCTCCCCATTAGGCACAGCCTTGAAGCCCACTATACTTTTCAAAACAAATGATTATTGAAGTAAAATCTTTTGCCAGGATACAAAACAGCAAATGCCTCCAAAATTAGTAACCACTTCACATTTCTTTCCAACTTCTTTATCAGTACTGCTGACACAGGACAGCAGTGTCTCTCAGGATGTCTTTCATGAAAAGTCAATAAAAAAGAATTTAATTCAAGCATTTGATAAGGCTTTTAAAAATCTGTCAACGGTAAGAAAAAACTAGTGAAAAAGAATTTTTCACTACTTAAATTTAACTCTGTTTCTCCATAAAGTTATTTATATACCGTACAATGTTCTTTATCATCTAAATTGGATACTGGAATGAAACAGTCTATAAAGCTTTATATAGTAATAAACTCAGACATTCTAGGTCACACACAGGAATGTCCGACAGCATTCACCAACATTTTGATCATCACACATTTAACAGAAGCAGGAAAAAAGAAAAATCTGTCCAAACCAAAGCTACTCTTTTACTTAAAAAAAAAAAAGATCATTTATTACACAATAAATTTTCTTTGGGTAGTGAATATTTCTATATGGTTGTTTCTAGAAGGGCCTTTTCTTTACTCTCTGCAGTAAACACAATTAAGTTTTTAATAATAAATTGTGTAACTTCAGTGAAGGAAAAAATCCACTCAAATAATAGGATTCTGTAAAATGATGAAAAAAACACGCAATGAAACTATACAATAAACTCACATCAGGATATGCTGGTGTACTGCAGGATTTGGCTGAGAGTGAATATAAACTACTTTCTAAGCAGCTGGCACCTTTTTTCCCCTTGTTTTGAACACCTTTGGCCCCCAAGTAATCTGGAACAGAGTCTTAAGACAGTTATTTAAACAAATCCATCAATCAAAAACAATCGATGGGATGATGCCTTCTGTGGCCTTCAGAGGTGCCTGTCCTCATAACACCCAAGTTAATGAATTACTGAGAAAGAACATTTCTATTTTGTGATCTGAAAAAAACCCCCGCAATACATGAGTAACTTGCACCCTTAACAAAAAGGCTGTCCTTTCCTTTTTGGCCTTCAAAAAAAGAGTTATTTCAGAGGCAAAATAAGATATTTCGGCATCAGGCATGATCTACCATCATGTGCTTAATCTAAAAATAAGGATAACTCTTGAGAAAGAGTAGGAACACGAGAACAGATTTAACTGTGGAAAATGGCCACAGAAGAGGAACAGAAGTTTAATGTAAAGTGACAGCCACAACTTCACAACAGACTAGGAAATTCCTACTTAGTGGGATATAATGGTTTATAGGTTACTTGGTCTGGTGGCTTCAGTAACCCCAAATACACTGAGAGGAATAAACAGCTTCCCTGACAGAACTTCATCCAAATCACAACTGGTGATTTTTTCAGAAGTCTGAGAAAGAAACTGGAATAGTATTGATACAAAACCAGAAACCAATCTCCCATATTCAGGTTACTGACATGAAAAAGCTGCCTTTTTAAATAATACTGTCTGTAACTCGCTTCAGTCTTTAAAAGATGTATTTCAGGACACTGCACTCTTTCAGAATTTTATGTTTTCCTAATCAAAGTATCTTTGGGAAGATTCTATCATCCCCCTTCCACATAGCATAATAAAACAGAAATGCTTTTTGATGACATTTTGTTCTCACAGATACCCTATTACAAGGTGCAATTAAATGCATCCCTTTCTGCTTATGAGAATGACTGTGATGAAGAATGTGAAAATTGTATGAATTCACCTCTGGTTTTTCTTATTTGAAAAGCTACAGCAGACCATTACAGCAATAACAGGTCATGAAGAACAAGGAACCAGACTGGTACTGTCAAGAACAGAAAAAAGTGAAAGCATTGCAGAAGCATGAGTCAATGTCTGGCAGACCTATCATCCAGCAAAATACCGAAACTGAGGCCATGTGGTTTACCAAAGCACCAGAAGTTACATGATAACATAAAAATGGTTAATAAATATCTAAAACCTTTTTGCATGAGTGACACAAGTGTTTTGGTTCTTATTGCACTCATGCTATTCTACTCCTCCCCAGATTTTTTATTTCTTGTTCATATTACCTGATCACCTTTCTATACTGCAGCATGCAATATAAAAAGAGTAATTTAAGCATCTGGGACACAAGCTAGATGAACTTAAACTGGGAAAAAAATACTAATATTTTAATGCAAGTTGCAAAGATGAGTTGTTGGAGATGCAATTCAGGAAAGTCAGGAGCTCCTAGTCCCTTCTTCCTGTGTGCTTCGTATAATTTTATCCAGTGACTGCTGATGCAAAATGCATAAACAGTTACCAGAGAACAAAGATTAGAACAGTAGTGTTGTGCCAGAGCAATGCCATCATCACTTAGCCGCCGACTCCCGATCTCTGGTTCCTCGAGACCCAGGGGCAGGTGTGCTGTGGGGAAGCTCTGCCAGCAGCTTTGTGTTCCCACACAGGCCAGCTCAGAACCCAGCGGCTGGGGCCACTTCCAGAAGGAAGGATGTGTGGATTCGTGTTGCCTTTCCCTGGTCTTAACATTAAAAGCCAGACACGGTTAAGGGGAAAAGGGGTTTTTCCCTTGGTATTTATTTAAGGATCCTTAGGTGCACCACTTTGTCCAGGTGGAACGCGCCGAGATGCACACACCCGAGAGATCATGTACACAATATTTACAGGCCTTGCAAATTAGCATATCTATCAAAGATTCTCCAGTGAGAGACCTGAATGAATCCCCCAACCCAAGGAACCTCCCCCTTGGATGGGCCTATCTTAGTTCACAGGATGTGCTCTAGAAAGGACCTTGGTTTCTAGGGCTTTCTGACCCCTGACTGCGAGGCTTCCAGGATGTTTGGTCTCCTGCCTTAACGGGATATTGGGTCTAAATGAAGTTATCAGACTTAAAAGCTATATAAACGAGGTAAAAAAGAAAAGGCTAAAAATCATCATGGCATCGTTGGAATCCTTGAGACTTGAAGAATGCACAGAATTCAAGTGACTGATCAAACTGTAACAAGTGTACAAACCATCCACTACATTTTAAAGAGTCTGGACGCCAAAGGACCTGTGGCACTGTTTACATTCAGCTCGTGCTCCTGCAAAGCTGCACAGAGGAACTACAGCATTCAGTAATTTTTCAGAAGCTCTCTTAAGTCTCTAGAAACATAATCATCTACCTGCAGATCAGACAGCTGCAATGACTCCTACTCCTGCGTTTCTTCCACTGGGTAAAAACCACACACAGCTTGTCAGATTTGTGATATTCACTGAGCTGTTCAGTTTCAGGCATAGTAATAAAATGGTCATCATCCATGAGGTCACACAAGCATTTTGGTTTGATCCAGGAGTGCATTTTTAAAATCAATCTCATTATGCCTACGTACCATTCTTTATTTTTCACTGTGCAGTTTTACCACAGCATATTTACTCTCAAACAACATTAAAGATGTTGTTCACCTACCAGTGGTTATTCAGTCCATAGGACTGCAGCACAACTGGCATAAAGCAAAAGCCCTCAGAACACACAGAACTGCCAGCACTGGCTCTTCAGTGCCAGCTCTTTGTTCTACAGATCTGCCACTGCTGTGTCACAGCACTTGCTAAGGTGCCTCTCTGCATTTGGTGCCACCCTGAGTTTTTTCCCAGTGCAATGTGCAGACTGCTTTACAAAAAGCCGGTCTTGTCTGAAAAGCAAGTCCTCTGTCTTCAACGTTAAGTATCCACATATCCCAAAACAAACCCCAGACCATCAGGGAAAGTTTTTTTTCTGCTACTTTTTTTGACTTTTATCTTAGACCCCAGTGCTGTGTAGATGCAAAGTCACTGACAGCATGATGTGTTTCTGAATTTGTCATTCAGCGAGTGTTCTGGCACTCCAGTAAGACACTGCTGTCTTATGGACTAACAGCTCTCCAGAACCACAGAGCAACACAGATTTTAGATGATTCAGGCTATTACACACCATGTCCAAATGTAAAAGAGAAATGAGCATACCTTGGTGCTTCACACAAAAAATGTCATATTTGTTAAAATATACCCAGAAGTAAGGGTTTTAAGATTAGTACATTACATAGTAATAATAACAGTAATAATAATAGAATATGCACACTTATAAAATCGCAATTCACATTTAAAATAAAAACTAAAATCTGGCCCTTATTAAAAGCAAAAAAATCTGTTCGGATGAATTACTTTAAAGCAAACCTATTAACTCAAACTCTTAATCACTTACGTATTCTAAAATACTCTATATTACAGTCCTGAAAATGTATTTTGGCATAAAGTTCTGGATGATTCTTACATTCTACAACTAAAGAAACTAATTTCGGTATTGAACAAAGAAAGGTACTATTCTCAGGATAAAACAAAATATTATCCAATGAACAACAGATACAGGAACACACTCAAATTTTTATCACTGAAAACTTACATCTAGTAATGTGTGAAGATGCTGATCCTGGAAAACACTGTGAAGAAAATCTAAGTCTTTTTCACTGCAGTCTGTAAGTGCGTGAATTTCTTCCAGGCTGTCCAGCACCTGTGAGACTGCTCCTATGGGGCAACAGACAGGTGGAAAAAAAGAATAAAAAAATCAATAAAGCAAAGGCTCATGGTAAACTGAACTTTGGAAAAGGAAACTTTCAATTCATCTGGTACAACTGGAACAGGAACTCAAAAAAGCTGGAGTTTTAACAGGAAAACTCACTGAATAAACTTTACACTTATCAACAGTGCTCACAGACAATGTAATTATACATAAGAAACGGCTTAATGGAAGAGAGGTTAAAACCTGATTTTATTAAGCTCACCTTTGTTCTATTTTAGCCTTGCTTCCAATGATGTCTTATGGAGTGACTTGGATTAATTGGCCTGTCCTCACCATTCCCACCCCAACTTTCACTTCTTCTCTTTTTGAACCGCTGGCCAATTTCAAATACATATTGTAAAATTTGGAAACATCAGTAAGAATTATTTTGAAATCATATCTGAAACATCATGAAAATCAGGAAGAACCTATGCTTTCAAAAACATTTTTAAAATCAACATTGGGATAGAGGAGGGAAGAGGGAGAAAGACCTGACTGCTGAATCCTCTGGGGGACAAAAAAAAAAGGCTGTAGTATGTTTTTGTTCTGTTTGTTCAGCTTGACTGGTTATCTCCTACCCAGTTATAGCACTTGCTGCTTTTTCACCAGGGCATTATTTTGGGTCAGAGGATGATGGGGATGATTTTTATATGGCACAGGGGTGAGAGAGGAGCGAGAGCTATGCAGACAAAAAGGAGAAATGGGAGGCATTATGGAAGGTGGAAGTCCATGAGAAAAAGCTGAACTCTCAGCAGGGTAGGACAAAGAAACACAACACAAATCCACAGCAAACCAGCCCATAGTGGTTCTGTGTGAAACAACTTGTTTAAAAATCAGGGTATCAGTGGTGGCTGCACCTGTGTGCTTTACCAGAATGCCAACTTTGGCTTATCTCAACACCCACAGACCATGTCTTCACTTTTTCCACAGTGGTAAAAGCATCTGGAAAGAGGGCAGCATATCCAGGGAGAGTCTGCAGCAATGCTGGTGTCTGGCAGTGAACTCCTGAATGCTTTTCATAAATAAATCCTTAATTCTGGATACCGAATTCTACACATTCTCTATTTCACTAATTTCTCATCATTATGCTTATTCTGTTTACTTATTAGTTTGCCTATGTCTTTCTAACATGACAGATAATATCTAAAAAATTGCTGCATTCCTTGAAATTCTATCCTCCACTGCATGAACAATTCTTACTAACCCTCCTCAACCCAAACTCTTTTGTAGTGCATTTTCAGAATGTAACAAAACCAAAACACCCAACGCTCTCTTAACCACACAAGGTAACAAGTTAAATTACCTTATTTCTCTGAAAACCTCGAAAAACTGGAATAAACAAAACAAAATACACAAAAACTACTATACAAGAGTTGTGACCTCATTGCTCAGAAGGACAAATAAATTACAAATCTAGAAACTCTTGCATCACATTTAGTACAAACCTCAGCCCAGGATTCTCCTCACAGTTCCCTGTACAACAAGCTCTGAGAACCACAGTATCCTCCTCACTCACAACTCATGGCTCAGGAGCAATAAACTTCTTAATTCTCTCCCATCAAGTGTGTCTGACTACTTATATCAATTTGATGCACTAATTTATGTTCTTTTAAAAATCTGTGGCTGTCAGCAAATAAAACAAATGGTTTGACTTTTAGTAGTTGCTGTGCATGACGTCAAGTGCACTGAAAAAGAGAAAAATTTGCCTCCTCTTTGATAATGAACAAGGCTGCTCAGCTAGAAGGAACCATTCACATCCCTCTGCCAGAGACACAGCAGGAAACCTGAGAAAATATAAGGACTAGGGTTCTGCTGGTAAGAGGATGGAGAGACCACAGCTAAGCCTCAAAAGCAAGGAAAAAAAAAAACTACCGAGGGACTCCAAAAGGACTGCACTGTTTCCTTTACATGTTCAGCACATCAGCTAAAAGTTGATGGACTTAGAGATCTGCAGGCCTAAAGGAAAGTGCCTGACTTCCCAGGATCCAGTTGGTAGAAGAAAATTTGCTAAAATTCTTTTATTTCTGCTCTTGTCATGCTCAGAGTTTGAACTATTTTATTCTCAAGCAAAGCTGCTTTTTCCAGGTTCAAAGCCCCTTCTGTTTACTTGGAGTATTTAAGGAAAACTCAAGAGAAGATTCACTTCAGAGGCCTGGGTATCTTAAGAGTCTCTAATACTGCTTGGTGTTGCTCATAATCACCAAAACCTGAGCCAAATCTGGAAGCAGTAAGAAGTATGTTCAAAGTTGCCTGCAGTGCTGTGTTATTGAAACACCAAATGCTCTGGACCACCACATTTTTTATTTGACAGTATTATTCACTTTGCAAACTTTATTTTGTGGAATCCTTTGTGGGCTCTGAAACGGAAATTAAAGTTACGATTTTTTAATATTTGCATCTCAACCACTTCTTGACTATTTGGGAATTCAAAAAAAATTAGGGTTTGATCATTAGGTCTTTCTTTTTCTCCTGTCCATTGGTCACATTGAATAAAAGGCTGTAAAGTAAAGTTCCCAAGAATGTTCTTAAGAAATCTGATGGGACTTTCTGACAGCGACTTTGTTAATCCCTCAAGATGACAGTTTTACCTTATGCTTTTTTTACCTACAATCTTATGCTTGACCTACTGCCATGCCTTTCACTCATTTACAAATTATGTGCACCTGCATGAGAAAATTGCCTAGCAGCAATATATTGACAGCATATCAGTGCTTCGAAAAAGTGACAGAACAATTTTACAGGCATTGTTGTGAACACCTAAACTCTCTTTGTTACAGACGTCTGGTTAAAAAAGTCTAAAAGTATCTTTCAGGAGAGTTTTAAATCCAGAGAAGAGATACTACATAAAATAAAATTAACCAACCTTTACAGCACACCTGTTTCTAAAAAGATTCATACTCAAACTAAATTTCTAACCTTTGGGGAAAGCGTAAAGGCACTCAATATTTATAATTAAAGCTTATATCCTTTTGAAATAGGATTTAATCTCCTTTCAACATTGCAAGTACACCCATTCTAGCCTCAGCACAGATGATAAAGGAAGGACTTAAGTGAATTATTACAGTCATATAAGATAAAAGCTCAGACTTCTCATGGTCTGTAGCAGTTACAGACAGAATCTAGAAACATCAAAATTAGAATGATGCATAAATTAGTAAGGCAGGAAAAATGAGGAAGCTGACTAACTTGACGGGCTGTGTCAGTCTATTTTTTAAGACTCCATAAAGTAAACTTTGCTAGAAAATGCTGCTCACAGCCCCAGCACTTTCAAGCAGCCCCAACTTCTGGGTGAGCTGAATCTCACCCTGCACCTTAAGTGACTATAAAAACAGATCCAATTGCACAGGAAAGGCTGCAATTCCAGTGATATAAATAGAAGATTCTTCTCTGCAGAAACAGTAACAAAATCCACACCAAACATGGTTCTGTGAGAAGACTGGATCCTGCTGTAAATGCACAGTAAATGATCTCAGTGTCCAAAGGAGCAGTGACACTCTGGGCCACGCACACAACCTTGTCTTTCTTGTATTACCATAAGGATACCTAAGAAAGGATGGCTGCAGCTATTCAGAGTTTCCTAGGGGCTGCCAACTCTGAAAAGTTGAAAACTATGGTCTGTCATATACTAAAAAGAAGAAAAACCACATCAGAATGCTTATGACAGTCTCCTGCAGTCAGTACTAGCCCATAAAATACTTGTATAGTTAGTGGAATGACTTCTTGAGGACGATACATAATTCTGAGAAGACAGAGATGAATTGAGCAGTTTTCTGCCTACTGAGGTAGATCCAGTACTTATCAGAGAGAAGTGTTTGCTTTATGAGGCATGAACTTGGGATTTTCCCTTACCCAGTGCGTAGTCAGAGTTACCACAGGTATTTTGTGCAGTTTCTGTTACCTCACTTTTGGAGATGGCCACCCAGAAACAGTTCTCTCTTACAGCTGAATTGTCTCTAGAGTCGTTGTAGGTCTCATACAGTGCTCTTAATACCACCTGAAGTTGCTACAGACACTGGTTTATCAGGCTGGAAGTAGGCAAAGCTTTAGTAAAATAGTGTTGCTACTACAACATCCAGCTATTCTAGTCTGGAACAGCTGGTTTGACTAGAGAAACTGAACTTCAAAGGTAGGCAGCAGTTGCTTAGTTCTCCCCAGAACAGAGGAAAAGAGAATTTTAAATACTATTCCAAGAATTGCCTACATATTCTGCAGCAGCAATGTGTCCCCCCACTCCAAAACATCCCAAAAGTTTGCTTTTCTGAGGTTTCTCAGCACACAAGGCAGGTACAACTAGCTCCCTCTGTTATGCAACAGGCAGTAAATACAATTAGGAACTTCTTTTCATGTGACATGTGATCTGCAACAGCGTACAACTGAGTAAGAGTTTAGGTGAAGAGACTCAGATATTGCTGCAAAACACAGACTTCATCCTGACTGCAAACACCTTCTGACAGAGGGCAAAAGAATTCTTTGATTTATTTTTTAACACTGAAGATTACAAATGCTCATTTAAGTCTTGGGTCAGTCACTGACCCTCTTCTGAGTAATAAGAACTCAGAACTCAGGAAGCCTGACATTGCTGAAACACAAAACTACGAACTCGTGACCTTTTTGCCAGTCTCCTGCAATTACTATGTCAGGAAATAACTCTACAGAAGAACTTATAATAACCATTAAAATAATAGCATGTTTTTATTGAAGAGACATTGGCAAAATCTAAATCCCTTAGGTCTGTAGAACCACAGAAAATGAAGTTCATGACACCAGCTACTCATTTTAATCCTATTCATTCTTACAAACTACCTTTTTTGATTGGCTTTTCAACTATTCTTCATGCTGTATAAATAGGTAAGTAACTGTGCCTTGAAGATTTTACAGTGGTATTTAAATAACTAACCAAGGCTTTGTTGTCATTGCAATTTCTCTACATATCACAGTTCAGTCCTTATGCCAGCCAATCTACAATAAACAGAAGCTGATTTCTCTCAGCCTCATCTCTTGGCTGTCTTCTTGGGTGCAGCTGCTAGAAATGAAATTAAAAAAACCAATCTTGGCTCTTACAGCACAGGAATTTCAGAAGGCACGATTTACATTTTACTTTGTGAAGAGGTCTTAGGCTAATACATCCAGCAAGGAAAGATGAAAAAACACCTGAAATTGTTGGATTTTAGAGAGATCAAATATTAGAATCACAAAATGAAGTCACAGGATACAACCTCATGGAAAAAAAAAAAAAGGGCATTATTATAAAGCGCAGACCTTTCCACTACTTTTACTGATGTAACTTCTCAGACTTAGAGAAAGCCAGCTGAGCACCAGCTGCTCTTCATCACTTGAAACAACATCTGCAAAAATCACTGGAGCTGACTTGCCTCTGATCTCAAACAGAAATTCGTTGCTCTTTGCTGTTCACTGTATTCCAGAGCAACCAACTCTGCAGGGACAGATGACAGCCAAAGTAGGTGTATATATAGGATCATAAGAGTTTAAAATAAGGTGGGAGATATGTGTTCAGCATTTACACAGCAGTGTAATTAAAATGTAAGGCAAGTAAAGACTCTACCCTGCTGAAATTTGAGCTATATAGCATTTCATTACTTCTTCCTTCTTGGACTGAAACCAAACAGTAAGTTTAGACACCCTATGAATTTACAAACAAGCTCCTACATGCACGCAGTTCTGTGAATGCTACCGGGAAGCAAATAAGGCAATGATTATATAAATATATGCATATACATACGCTATATGTATATAAAACTATCAGGAAGAGTCAAGTAAGAGAACTAGAAAGATGGAGGTTTATGGGAGATGACAAAAACTCAGAAACAAGACAGTTGGCACAATGGAAGGGTACTGGGATTTACAACTACATTAAAGAAGGTAAGAACATCTACGGAATACAGGAAAGGAGAGAAAGGTATGTAAAAGTCAGAAAAGAAATTAAAGGAAATAGATGAAGGAGAGAAAAACAGGGAGAAAGAAAAAAAAGACTAAAGAGAGCAAAGGAGAAAAATAAAGGAATAAAAGAAAAGAAAACAAGAGATAAAGTGTTCCCAATCAGCAGAAGGAATGTAGAGGAGAGTACTATGTATGGAAAACAGAAAAGGATGGGGAAGAGGAAGTGGTGGGGGAGAGGACAGAGGGCAGCAAGAAACTGATGCTTAATTGTGAAGAGAGACTTCCTTTTATCCCGCACACACAGGGGCACTGACTGTAGGCATGGCTCCAGCTTTCTCCTGTCTCCATACATGGCACCTTCACACAAAGTTTGCCAATTCTTTTTCCCAGCTACCCCTCACTGTAAAAACCAGCCACAAGTACGACAGAAGCCAGTCTAGAGTGGTGGTAAAGAAATATGCAGAAGTGTTGTTTTTCAGACCAGACCTGTACCTTACCTGTTAAGCACACTCACATGCAACTAAACAAATAAATACTTTAACAAATGAATGCCATTCACTATCCCTTTCCTAGACCCTTTCTTCCTCACTGCAAACGTATCTGAAAACCTCCTTCTGACCAGCACGATGGCAGCACACTCCATTATAGTCAGTCAGTTTGCGGAAGAAAAGTCTCTATGCACAAACAAAAACCCAAAAATCATGGCACAGGCTCTGTATGAGGATTTTTTTACCCCCTTACAACTGTTGAAAAATAAAACTATCACAAAACTTTTATATAAAAATTCACTGAACTTTCACTCTCGTGTTACTGGACAAGCATTCTGAGATGGGGAAATTGGAGGACAAGGAACAACTTCCTCCACAAAAAAAAAAAAAAAAAAAAAAAAAAAAAAAAAAAAAAAAAAAAAAAAAAAAAACAAAAAAAAAAAAAAAATCTCAAAAGAATGAACCGAACAACAACAACCACCAATCCATGACTGATCAGAAATGGAGACACGGACATATGTCCTGCTGACATGTCCTGAACCAGGACAGAAGTAGAGCTGTTAGCCTACATGCTGCAGGAAACACCCACTTTTTAAAGCTTGTTTTTGGAGATGCTGAATTAGTTGTTTTTGAAATGCTTGTGGTTGGTATCAAAGGGTGTAGATTTTCACACCTTCTCCTCTGTCTAGTATAGCTTGCAGGTTTCAGAAGTGTTTGTGCTCCCAGTCTCTCACAAAATGTGCAGCTACCTTGCAGCAGAACCCATCCCTACATGCCAACAACATTCCTTCATTGAGGAGACACATATTGGATAGTTATTGAAATCAGGTGTATGCATATCCACAGTGCATATGCATAGGTCAGGTACCACATCAACACAGAAGGATCAAGAAAGTTCATGCAAGCGTAGAGCAAGAATATAATATTTGACTAATATTACAGTGTATGTTTGGTGGTAGGAGAAAAAAAAATTAGTCCACGAAAACAATTTTGGAATGAAAATGCACAACCAAAATACTGTATGCTTTATTAATTCAATGAAAATTAAATTTTAGTTCAGTTGTGTTGCAAATATGAAATACTGGGAAAAAAACCCCAAAACTGAGGTAATTTTAATACTGCCTCTAAATTAGAATCTTCAGAATTCCCTGGAAATCATCCTTCTGCTTAATTATACTGTAGATTATATCATACTGTAGACAGATTTAGTCAATACCAGACAATTTTATTTGAACGGGCAGTATTAAAACTAAAAAGAGCAAAGAGAAGCAAAAGGAAGCGGATTTTTAAACATGCAAAGACACACACCATAGCTGACTGATATGCCTTAAAGGAAAACAAAGGGATACCTACTTTCTGCTGCTAGAAGTCCTAGAAGGAAGGCAGCGTTTGGACAAACAACAAACAGTATGAAGATTTCAGAACAAGCCATTTATAAAGCTGCAACCTAGCACACTAATTTAGCCACAAAATAGTCTCAACAAAGTAACAAGGATCCCCCCAGTTTTTAATATGGTTTCTATGTGTGAAGCAAATGGCACTGGCAGACTGAGATGGGAGGAAAACAAACACTTGGCATTGGGAAGGCAGCACATGGATGCAGTGTTAGAGATCTATTTACACCAGACTTTTCCCAACGTCAGCTAAACTGTTTTAAGAAACTGATGGACAAAAAATGGTTTCTAGTAAAAATACTGTAAGAGGTGAAATGATAAAATAATTCAACATACTGTAAACAATGCATAACAGCATATTACTACACTTAGAAATCAAAATTTAGCAACGTTATACTGAAATTGAAAGCTTCAGTGCGAAACGTTATGAGAACCATTTAGAAATACAACCACTTCGTTATTGCTTTTAGTTAACAGTGTCTTTATGCCTCCTTATTTTTTTTTCTAATTTAGACATACCAGAGCAAAGACTCAATAGCTGAAAAACCATGAAGTTAATAATGGAATATTGGAAACACACAAACTCATGATCTCAAAACTGACAGCTGTGCTTGTAATACTAGCAAAGGAATTAATAACAATAAATTATAAGGTGAATGTAATTTTTTCCCCCAAGCACTCATACTTTAAAATGTTACACAACACCCTTTGCAGATATTTACAAAATCAGCAGTAATTTTTGCATAACAAAAGTAGCTTTTTTTTCTTACTCATATCGGTGAAACTGATGGGTTTTAAGACATGGGCTTGTATTGCCCATATTTCATTAATTCCAATCCCATGAAACTACTGACCATTGTAACTTGTGAGTTCAGCTACTTCCATATGTGCTGGAAACAGAGCTTACAACTTGTCCATACATATGCTGTTTGACCTTACTCTGAAAGACTAAGAGATTTAGCTTCATTCCAATTATTATCAAGTTTGAAAATCAAGATCTCATGCTGTTAAAAACTTCTCATTTGACACGACAACACAGAGCCTGACAAAATAGAACAGAATGAAAATTTCAATTTGCACACATCAATCCCGAGACAAAATACCAAAAGGCAATGCTGTGTGTGGGATCTGTGCCTTGCAGTTGGAGAAAACGAGAAGGAGCCTCAGTGTGGCTGCTTTTTGTGCAGTGCAAAACTCTGCTTCAACGTTCATCTGCTTCCAGGGTGACCACTGAGCTCAGCACTCACACGAGTGCAGGAAGTCCTGCAGCAGTGCCACTGATTAGCACAGGTACAGGAGCACATGTGGCCACTCAGGCTCTTCTCTCGCTCTGTGGTTACCCAGAAACACAGCTCGAGAGGATCCCTTACAGGAATCCAGAACTGTCTGTGACAAAAAACCACTCTGAAACCTGCTAGTCACAATTCAGAAATGTGTGCCACAGACCAAGCAATCCGAGCAGACATTAGAGAGTAACATCCTTCAACCAAAAGGTAAAGTCTGTTTTAATTTTAAGTCAGTTATGCAGTTTTCCAAAGACTATGGACTATCCGCTGGCTTAACTCCAGCTTTGACTCGGTTCTGAAAATGTGGCTACAAAAAGCTTTTGGAAATATAAAGTTATAAAAAACCTCTTTGGTTGATCAATTTTTCTACCCGTTGGCCTGAAAACTTAACCTGAAAACTTTCAATCTACTTAACACTCCATACGAAACAGTCATCCTCAATTCAGCTCCCCAAGTCAAACCCCAAGAAGCAAAAAGAGGGAAAATTAAAAGCTTTACACTGGTGATGTTCATTCCCCAGCCTGAGGCACAGTTATGGAAACTGTATGGCTGCTGTCTCTGCTGGGGGACAAGTGGTCAGCACACGACAGAAGGAGAGGAAATCCTGTCTAGGGCTAATGTGCAACCAGGAGGTAGGAGGGCCAGGCATCGGGCAGGAAGGGGGAGGGAGGTCAGATAGGGAAGGGCAGCAGAGAGCAAATGCTGTGAATTTCCCTCGCACCTTGTGTATTTCATGGTCCACTTCAAATACTCCCTATTGGGCCAGTTTTTCTCCCATGACAGATTTAGCCCTTAGGGCTGCTGATTGCTAACTTCTGATTTATGTTTGTTTCAGCATATTAAAAATATCCAAAACATTTGTTGCCTTGGGGAATACACATTTTACAATGTCTTGAAGACAGGGAACCTGAAAGTCAAATGTTTTACATTCTAGACAAAACCATTTGCAGAAAGCTTGTCAGCTGAGCTGCTTGGTGGCTTTACTGAAGAAATTACTGAACACAGACTGCCAGCAATAAAGCAGTATTGTAGTTTTAAAAAATATCTTAATAAGTTTTATCACACTCAAAATTCAGCAAGACTGGTTTCTGCCATGTTACCAACAGGATGATAGCAGGATTAATTCAAGTTCTTCAGAGGATGGTTGCTGACAAAAGAGGAAACAGACCACCCAGTGGTCAGCAAGTGGCTGGAACCAAGAGTTATTAACACTGTACAAAGGAAAGGGAGATGTGTACAGAAAAAAACGTGGCTGACTTTAAATGAAATTTATCTCTGTTCATTCTCATCTAATTTAGCTATGCAATTCACTGACCATCACTGGAAAGCTCTCTAACAAGAATATCCTTTGTGATCCTGCATCTATAAAAGTCACCTGACTTGCTGCCTGTAGTGCTTTCCTATCCCAGGATAATACTCTGGTGGAAGAGTTCAAGATGCTCTAAGGTTCCAGCAACCCCAGGTTTCCAAACTGAACTTTGAGGAATAACATCTCAAGATTAATTGGGAAAAAACAGAGAACTGAAATTTTCTGTTTCTCTGTTTAGGAAGACCTGGAGGACAGGAAACGTAATTTGCACAACCTAATAAGTATCTACATTTCTGTGTATTTATCTCTGTAGGAGTTCTGGATTTGCCTGTTTCTGACAAATCATTTAATTACAGTGATAAGCTTAATGAAATTTTATGAGAGGACTAATTGGCAACTACATCTAAAATATTAAAAGTTCTTCATTAAGAGTTTATGATCTAGAATAGTGTTATGAGATATTAGGAAGGAAACTTAAATAACCTTAAGATAATCAAATTTCTACTGTAATTCAAGAGTTTTATGTTTAATTTCTACAAACTGGTTTAGAAGACCAAACTGGTTTCACAAGACCCATCCTACAAGATAGGAATATTTAAAATATTATTAGTGTACTTCTGAAGAGGACACAGAATAGATTTCCATATCTAGGAATTTCAGAAGCTGAAAGAGTTCTAGTATCTTTTCTTGCAAGGCTCAGTGCTCAATATTAAATATTTTATCAGCTAAAGTAGTGGGTCAGAGAAACATAATGAAAACTACCCACTCAGCATGGTCTCCTGATCACTGTGATCCCCCATCAGTCCAACCAACTATGTTAGGTTAGAGAATAACAGCCTTCCAGAGAAATCCAAGCTTTTGTTTCAGTTATTTCAGAGATGAACACAAGATAACAATGGATCCAGCACAGATATTTTGTACAATTTACGTGTGCACTGGGTGCAAGTATTCTGTGAGCAGAAAAAATTAGAACTTGGAACTTTCTGGTATACCTGAATCTGCAATTACATGACTCTGAGGAAGACACACGTCCTGTTGATGTGAGACTGAAACTGGAAAGAGGAACTGCTGTTTTCAGATTAGGAAAGTTGCCACTGCCAGTTATGTCAGTGGCAATTCACCACTGAAATGGGGGAAGTAGATGGAAACAAAAATTAAGGCACTGCAAGTAGTTCTAGGTGAAGTAAAACTGACTTATTCTTTCTTTAAAAGAATAGGTGAATCCTTAACTGCAAGTGCATCCAGTATTCAAAAGCTGTCTGACTGAACTTCAGGCATAAGGCTATGATTACCCATTTGTAATAAACAATCTGAGATTCTCATTCATTTCTATGGGAATTATGAACAGTGTCCATATCTAAGGACAAAGCAATCTTTTAATTTAAGTACTGCAACTTGAATTCCAAGAAGTGAAATAGGAGAATTTCAACCAAAAATTTGCCCCCATTCTTACGGGGCATGTAATTCTTATATTAATGACCCTGAAATGATTTATAATAATTACTTGCTCGTATGAAACAGTAGGAAAAAAATAATTAATATATTCAGTCAATAGATTATTTTCTCACCTATCAAAATTTTGCCAGTCATGAATGCCATTATGACTGAAAATTATTTATTATTTCACAAGTAAATGTTAACTTAATATTCAATTTTATGGAATCTCAAGAAATTAGTAAATACTTGGTACTCTGGTCCGTATAGACTTAAGACATGTTGATTGCAGTAAACACACTTTCTGTTAAAATACCTGAGGAGGTGGGGTCTTCAGAGAAGTCTGGCAGCTCTTCAGGGGGGTCACCATAGAAGGAGCTGAATTTGTGGCTCGACACAGCTGCTAGTACTGCCCCCTGAATAAAAACACCCACACAGTCTTAATTACACAAAGAAGGATAATGAAACATTTCCAGACACCTTGGATGACTCAATCCTGAGTTCCCTTGTGTGTTGACCTCAGTGAAGAGCAAACAAATTTCTTAAGTCTTCAGCTCTGCCTCCCTGTTATCAGTGACCATATCAATCAGAAGAGCTGGTCATACACTAACGAACAGTACAAATATTCTTTGCAAGGGGATTCATGAGAACGGTTCTTCATGTGAATGCATTTTGAAATAATAACTGTGAGGCATAAATTCACATTGTAGTACAATGTAAACAAAATAACTAATCTCTTTATCTTTTACCTAGACTGAGTGGATTAGCAGATACAAAAACTCACCCTCTAAAGCAAAACTCTATGTTTTTATTTTAGAAATCGTCATAATTTGACACTGACAGCACTGGAATATTTTGACACCCATAATACATCAATATAAAAATAACACAGTTATATAGATAACCTAAGAGCCCCAGGGTGAGTGTTACAGGGAAATTTACAAACCTAGAAAAATGGTTTCTTGCTCTGACATATACTTAGTTGTTCAAGTAAATCACACTTTAACCACTCAGGTTTTAATGCCTCACAGTTATGGAAGTATGGACAAATTTCATGAAACATACTGCAGAACAGTGCTTTGGATAAAACGGCATAAAAAAAATTAAGAAGGTATAAAATTTTCCCTCAGGAAACTAAGAATAGTGGCCTCCCCAGGAAGAAAATGGGAAATATCTGAAATTGCACCTAGAATAAGAATCAGGTCATATTCTAAAATGTACTAGCTAGCATTTTTAATGGAATTATTACCTGGGCATACAAACCACCTAAGAGAAAGCTGTTCATGAACTGTGGCAACTGTGCACCCTTATCACCAGCTACATTAAACTTTTGCAAAGCAGCAGCTCAATGTGAATACCTGATTCTGAGTTTTATTATAAATTGTAAAACAGCTCATGAACTGTAATGCTCCATGTCTCTATCATAATTTTCTGAACCTTTCAGTGAATTCAGAAATGTTTCTGTAAACAGTCCATGACAAGAACTGAAGGAAAACCGTGTTATTTTGGGCTAAAATGTTAACATTCTTTTCAATATGGCTAAGAAATAACTTAGTATGTAGTTAAACATAAATAGGATAAACTGAAAAGCATGTATTTGTTCTTCAACAAAGACATTGGATGAAGACCTCATATACACCTGGGTTGATACCAGACAATTTGCACCGAAATTTGAAAACTATGCACTAAGAAAGAAAGGACAAACAGCCTTTCTAAGACATCATTTCAATAAACATCTGTGAAGGCCTGCTGCAACTTTTAATTTTATTGCCAACTTCAAAGCATAGATTGCTCTTAGGACTTTTTAAATGAATAAAGTATCACACAAAATTTGAGCTGTGCCATTATATTGTTTTAACACTACATTCAGTTTACCTTTAGTTTTCGTCTTGCATTGAATTTTCTCAATTGTTCTACTGTTTCTGGAAGATGAATCTTGTATGCATAGCGATCTCTCTCCTTGAAAAACCCCACAAAAAACAAACCAAAAGAGCATTAAATACAAGCTTTTAATATCCTCTCAACACTAAGAAACAAGACAAGAAATGTAACAGCTCATAAGTATTCTAAGGAGAATGAGGATTTTTTGCAACTTAAGGAAAACTTAAAGCGATTAAGCGGGGTTAAAATACTTTGACAGAATTTTTAACTTGGGCCAGAGATATTTTCTGTTGTTAATGTTGTTTCCCACCTTGTAGTAAGACCTCAGTCTTTTGTTTTACTGTTGTGCTGTCAAGTCTGTGTCTAGCACTGAACTTTGAAGCTGGCAAGCAGAAAGTAGTTCTGCTTTTTGGAATCTGCAAACCCCAGTGAAGCAACACATTCAAGCACCCTTCTACAGAGTGCTTGATACTTCAAGTAAGCTTGGGAGGTGGGGTACATGTCCAACAGGGTAGGAAGTCCCAACTTGATGGCTCGTGGTACCAGGGGATGGTACAGGAAGAATTCTCCACTGTAGTTGCAGATGAAAAATTTGCCAATGAAAAACTGCAGTGACAGAAGGGACAAAACTTGGGCAGCCAACTACCTTTTTCCCCTGAAGCTATACAAAATCATTAATTTAATGTAACTGTTTATCACATGCATATCCTGAATCAGAGTGAAACCACGGCAGCCTCTCTATGGCACTAAAGATGTCTCTGTCTCATGCTGTATTTGCTCCTATCTATAAATGGTTTAGAAAGCTCTGAGTCAGCAGGGAAGGCAGTTTATTGTAGGCAAAAATGAGAAGACTGCCTGGAAGACTGCAGGCCTGAGGCTGGAAACAAAGTTATCATAAACTAAACCACCTATTTCCTCACGTGACTTCCAACAAATAACAACTAGATCAGAAAGAGACCACGGACACCAAAAGTGAAAAGCTGCCCACGCAGAGCTTGCACATTCACATCATAGAATTGGGTTTTAAGAAACCTAATCAGCTGAGTTGCTCAAACAACAAAAATGACAGGTTTTCTGGCAAAATGATCTTCAACCAAGCTCTAGCTTTGGCATCGAAATGTGGGTATGCCCACGAAGTGAAGAAAAAGTCCAATTACAAGGAGGTAAAAACAGATCACCTATGTTTGTACAATAATTTGAGATTCTAAAACACGGTGTTCATCTCCATACTCTTTGCTATTTGATACGCTGTGTTTGTCCCAGATGAACAGACAGAACCTTGGCTCTTTTTGAGTGGAAAGGCTTGAACCTGCAGTTTCCCACTACTCAGAAGAGTTGCCTTAACCACTGTCATTTCTGAGAGGTGAACACTCCTGACCTCCTTTTAAAAGCTAGACCATTCTGCAGCTTGGAATACAGGAGTCAGAGGCAGAAAGCGAGCAGAGAAGTGGAAGAATAACTCCAGTCACTGGTGGTTACACCATTTACTTGGGAGGGAGAAGAGAGTATCATCCTGTTCTTCCCAGGTTCGTTCTTTGTGGGTTTCTCTTTGTCTCATGTAGAGCATATCGAGAATCCAGCAGCAGACACCAGATTAGCCCCCTTTGAAAATAAGTGCCCTAAGTTAATGATATGATGCCTCTCTCTCTACCCTGGACACCGACTACAGAAAAGAAGTAGAGAATAACAAACAAAAGTAGTTAATTCATCACCTTCTGGCAAAGAAAATACAATGCTCTGAGAACCAGTACTTGCCACCTTTCAAATCTGCAGCACAACCCATCATTCTCCAACCCCAGTGTTTAGCAGAGACTACCGATGGACTGCTGAGAAGCTACAGGTGTATTTTCTCCTGCTCCTGTTGTACAACTCCGGTGTTCAGCAACTACTCTTCCACTGGCTTAAACTGCTTTCTAAATCCTGCCATCACCAAAAAATAGTTTGATTACCAGATGTCATAGAATTTTATGCAGTCACAGTGGCCTTGGAGCAACACTCCATACTTCCTTCCCTCTGGCAGGTTATTTTCAGGAATCTAATGTAAGGAAGCAGCACAGTTCAGTAGCATAACCTACTGTAGTAGACTGCATGGCTACATGAGTAATAGGAAAGAGGTTTAGATACGACTGAGTGAAAAGGAGATCAGAAATTACTCCTCTGGAGTTTGAGAGCCACAGAAAGACACATTAACACCCTCGTTAAGCTTTACGCTCTGCAGCCCTACTCCCTGCACTCTGCTGCTGCTGAAGATGTCCAACCGAGTTTGCTCTTAAACAAGAGTTCGGGCTCTAGTCCTACAATGTATTTAAAGCACATTATCACACATTTTGTACAGTTCATGTCTACTTTGAAAAGCACAGAAAAACAAAGAAATAAATGTTTCTCTTCCTTGAAGAGGAAACTGGCACGTAAACAGCTGCTTTTACTACCTTTAACCAGGGGTGATTCAGTGCTTCATACACTGTTATCCTTTCTGCTGGATCCAGCATAAGCATGCGGCGTACCAGATCTTTGGCACTTTCAGAAATATGGCTCCACTGCCTAGGATTCATCTGATTACAAGCAAGAAAAAAAGAATTAAATTAGTAATAAGAACGTAGAGAAGAACCTACTGTTTATGTAAAGTAACTGCAGAGATTTAACAGTGGTTGGTGCCTGCAAACATTTCATTGTAATAAGTGTTAAAGAAAATGTCTAAGTTTCTTAATAACTTGTAATAAATTGTACACTAGTTGCTATTGAAATGGCACAAAAATGGAAAACATAAACACTGACATATCCTTGGTATTATGTTATAATCACAGTGTAATTTCTACCTATTCTACATCCTGCTCAGATAAACATGACTATTCACTAGGAAAAGCAAAAAACAATTACGCTCTGTCTGACTGTTAATTATGAACATGATAAATCGAGAAATTAAATCTACAGCTGAAATCAATATATGGCATGAGAATTTATCTGTTTCAACCCACAATTTCCTGCCACTGATTCTGGGTAAGAAGGAAGGAAAATAATGCCTGTTGAGAACTACTCTGGTCCTGTCCTGAAGGTGCTATGGACAATGGCTCTTCCCAATAAATTCCTTTCAACTTCGCAACAGGTGAAGTTTTTCCACTAGGAAAGCACACAAGGACAAGACAATACAAGCAACTGCAACACTTTCAGAGCAGAACTTTATCTTTAGGAGATACAATGTGAAGGATGATTTAAAATATATTTTCATTTTGTGCATATATGCAGGTTTGTGCCCAACCAGTCAAAATGATGGACACCTGATAAAACCATACCAAAGGAAGAAAATTCTTTATGTGATATAAAGGACTATATCCTTAAGGTATTTCTAGTATTTCTTTAATTTATGAAGAAGCTAAATTTTATTTAGATGACAGACAGCTAACTTTACAAAGTACTAAATACAAATTCAAAATTATAACCAGACTCTTTTCAGTGTTATAATCCGGTCATTTAAAGAGGTCCATTCTATTTAAAATTAGGCTTTACAACAAATGATCACTTCGAATCAGGACACTCAGCAACATTATCTGGCCATGAAATGTACATCTATAGCTGTGATTCACAATTTCTTTTTCAGTTCTAATGAAATGAAGGTAACTGCAAATTTGACAGGATTTTCACTGAATAGACAGATTATTGTGGAAACAGGAACAAAAAAGGAACTAAGAGGACACAATGTACTAGCCATAACTTTTTTTTTTTAAAAAGAGAAGTTAACTTGTATCCTTCCAGAAGGTTTTTTAGCTGCTTAAGAGATTCCATAAACAAATCTTCCATAAAGTGGTACACCTGTCAGCCTGTGCAATCCCAAAAGTAGTGCCATGAAGAAATGCTGCTATTTCTAGGATTATAAAATTTAAAAAATGAAATACATGCTCCTGACCAAGTACAGTAACACTGCTGTCACATTTTAGCAGGCTGTTGATATAATAAAACAGACCATCAGACAACTTTGGGAGTTTCCATTCGTTAATTTGCTAATGCACAGCTCATGTAGGACCTTGGTTACAAAGCAGAGCAAGGCTGATCTTAGACAAACCCTCAGAAACAGTGAAGTTGAAGCTTTAAGTTTGTCTCCACAATGGTCTGGGGGCTGATGCTGTGAGACAGCTTCTCTTGTGTGCACAGCGACCTGCTCTCGGTTGCAAGTGGTTCCTTTTGTACCACTAGCTGCACTTTATTACACACCATAATGAAAGGAAGAATGCCTGCCTGCATTTGTACAGTAACATGCATTTTGTTTTAAATCAAGGCAATATGGTGATGAATGTCTATGATAGTTCTCTTAGTTGATCAAAAAACTTAAATGGGTATAAATCTGAGGTTACAGTATGTTCTACTTCACGTGTTCCTGCTGGGTTCAACGTACAATTAAGGGCTGGTTTTAACACACATTTATTATTTCATCTAAGCAAGTATTTCCATATTCTAATTCCTAGCATTGACACAAAACACATCAGGTAGACGACAGACCGGAGAGGGAAAATCGTCTCTCTTCCTGTGTGACAGATTTCCCTAAGCTTTAAATTTAAATCAGGCTAAATACAAAAGTCAACTTCCAGAAATTTTACCAATAGAGTTTGTCTCACTGGAGAAGGGTTCAGGTATGCTGTCATTTACCTTGTATTTGCCTTTAATAATGCCTTCAAATAATCTTTCCTTGGTTCCGTAAAAAGGCAAACAACCGCTTAGCAAGATAAAAAGGATCACACCACAACCCCAAACATCTACAGGCTTCCCATATGGTTCTCTTTTTACCACTTCCGGAGCCATAAAATGAGGTGTTCCTACACGTCCTAAATGGAAATAAAAAGAAAATTGAGTCAAAGCGATGCGTGTCAAACATGGAAATGAAGAATATCACTGCATTAAACTGAAACAGTTTTAATAAATTTTGTTCACGGTTTAAAGCTTTTAACACAATTCTTTTTTCCTTAAGTTTATACTTTTTTATATATATATGCAGTGAGATAAATCAGCATTTTCCCTTTTGCTTCATTTTTACTCTCATAAACTGACGAATATTCTACCCTAGCTGGCAGACTGTGAAACAAGACTCATAACAGCACTAAGATTCTTCAGTGAAACTTGCCATATAAAAGCAAACCCATCAATTTGGACAATCTTTGAAACAGGAATTATTAAGAGAGCAAGCACAAAGATACTGTAGAGTTCTAGTCCACACTGATAACTTTAAAAAGCTGCATGTAATTGGCAAGAGCAGAGTTTGGTCTGATGCTCTGCCCAAACCTTGGCTGGTCTACCGAAACTGACAACCAAAACCCAAAATGCTAGCAAATGTGTTATTCATTTATTTGAAGAGGGCAATATCTTACTGCAGATAAAAAGATAATGCTAATTTTTTTCACAGACTGCTTTCAACATAGGAGACAATGTTCTCCTACGAAAACAAAAAGTATTTAGTGCCAACTGATCTTTTGAGCAGATACAACTGATTAGAATAACTTCATTCAATTTCTGTGTAACACATTAAGCCAAACAAAAGCAATGGATATTTTACCTCACCTTATAAATGTCTTCCATTTTGAAAAGTTTTCTTTCCATTGCAAAAATTAAGCTTGGAATGCTCAGGTCATCACTGACACCTACAAACACGGTAGTCTTTGGACTACACTGGCTCCATCAAGTATCAAGAGGAGAAAAACCCACGAGCCTAGCAAACTGTCACCACTTTTACCCCCTCTTCATAAATTATTGCTGCTCACTACAGTGGATTTCAGAGGCTCCATTCCAGGCTTGCAGTTCCTCTCTGGTTAGGACAGCCTAAAATGCAGCTCAGAGAATCTGAGGTGGTTGCAGGGCAAGGATTTAACTCAGTCTTGTCTTTGTAAAGAGACTCTTGCTTGATTACCCTGTCCTGCTCACCCTCTGCATGAGAGTCAGCTAAGTCACAGCACTGGGAACAAATACCTGGGAGACTATTTGGAAGTAGTTTCCCCAGTAAAGACCATCCTTTGTTTATCCTACCTAATGCAGGAATATGATCTGACCATGTTCTGTTAATTAGTCCTTTTTGCATCTGAAGAATTAGAAAATTGTCAGAAAGACAGCAGCTTTTTAACCATACTCTTAAGAAAAAAACACCACCATTGTCAAACTTCTTCAGGTGGCTTTGTGTTAATAAACCTTTTCATTCCCAGTTTAGGAGGGAATTCCTCTGCCAAACAAATGTTGGGGATCTGTCTGTGACAAAGGGATGTTACCTCATCACTAAACCAGGCTGGCATCTTAAGTCCCCGTAGTCCAGGCTGACCTGACAGCAAAGGGGCAATTCCTTCCTGAGCTAAAAAAGAATAAACCAGCAAGATGCTGCAAGTCCATCTCATCCCTCATATCACAGGGGGAGGAGGAAGGCTATTTAATCTGGACAGAGAAAGACAGAGATGCACATGAGGACAGATGACTCATTCTTCTTGTTGGTTGTAGACTGTGCATAGGTGTATGATGTAATTTCAGCCTAACTGATGAACCTCAAAGCCAAATCTCCAAGATTGAATATATGAGGTAAAGAATTATCTCCTTAGGTGACTCTCTCTCTTTTAGAAGCCTGGTGGCAGGGAAGAGAAGCAAAATGGAAATTATATACATAATGGAAAAATGGAATATATGTACATCCAGTATGCATAAGTTGCTGAGAGCTCAATTTTTTGCCTTTTTTAATGTGCCTAAAACTTTGTAAGGGCTTCTTTGCTTTTTTCCCCTTTGGATGCCATCATTTTTGACAGCTAAAGCACCGACATTTCCAGCTCTCTGTCAGGCTATGCCTGTGCATAAGCAGCAACACCTGCCTGTTCAAAGAGCATTTTTCTATCCCTCAGACTGCTCACGTGATGTTCGTGGTGTGACGGGAAACCTTTAGCTCAGGAGATCATCAGAGACCGCAGTGCAGCCTGGCTTACCCAAGCCTTGTTTGTCTCAGTGGGAACTTCCTGAGACTTGGGTGCAGAGGGACCCATCTGCAGTTTTGGAGTAGGTGTAACCTTTCTTACATGTTGAAAAAGAATCTTTTGTGGTACTAAAGATCATTTAAATCTTTTTAAGCAGTACAAACGGAAAATAATATACTCGCTGAAAATTCTGCCTAACCACCAGGCTTTATATTTGCTGTTATAAAGTCTGGCAAGTCTGGAGAAAAGGGGTTACTCCGAAGACAAACAGGAGAAATCAGTAGAAGACAATATATCACATGGGGAAAGCAAGCTATTCAAAAGAGGCATTAAACTCCAGGGAGATATATGGATGTCTGGATAAAGCAGCTAATGAAACCATGAACCTTACATACCAAATGATAAAAGTTGATTTAATGGGCATTTTCAACCATTATGTGCCATCCCTCTCAGCTCAGGAATTTCATTGTGGTTTAAATAAGAAATTGCAGAGAACAACATGGTACAAAAATGACTATGTGCTGTGAGAACAACGCTTAAAAGTTTGGGTTTTGGCTTTGGGGTTTTTTTTTTGTCAATGCACTTAACTTTGTTGGGCATTTCAGTACAGTGAAGGTTAACCTACAGAACATCTTGTGTCCTTGCAAACAATCACATTTTCTCCTGGTGAAAAATGGCATATTTAGCAGCAACACATGCTATAAAAGCAATCCAATAGTATGATGGAGTGTAGGAATATAGGTGTCAAGGTGCTGGTACTGGGGGCTGCAGGGGTGGTCTCTGTGAGGAGGGGCTGGAGCTGCCCCATGCCAGACACAGACAGCTCCAGGGGAATCACTGCAGGGCACAGCTCAGCCCAGCAGTCAGGACAGTGGTGCTGCAGCAAATGTGAAAGAAAGGCAAAAAAACTGCCGAGCAAGTGAGGAGTTTGGGACCTGCCATTTCCCAACCCCTCTGCACCACTCAGGGTTGGAGGATGACTCAGGAGTGAGAGAGTGAAGTTGAACCTGGAAAGGTGAGGAGAGGAGGTGGTTTAATTTTTGTCTTTGTTTCCCACTACGCAAATCTATTTGATTTCATCTGGTGATCTCACATCAGAACGTGAGGCTGCTGCATGTTCACTTAGTGCTCAAGTGCTCTTACAAACAGACAAGTTATGGTTAAAAGCCAGTCCCTCTCTGATTATCACACATCTTTCTGCTCCCCTGAAGTCAGAAAGTGTTTCTTCTATGACAGGTAGAAGAACTGGATCTTTGTTGGCCTGGTCCAAACCCAGGACACCATAAAAATCGACCCTGATGAACTGCTTGACGTGGAACAGAAGGAATAGAGTGGTTTAGTAAAAGGAAACACATTTCACAGCTGTTTAAGTCCCCACCAGGCTGCTGCCGTAAACCAGATGAAAAACGGACGTTACTTAAAAGCAAACTGAAAAATGAGTGCTACTCAACCTTAATACTCATTTTTAAATTTAAAATGAAAACTCCATAAATACAAAAGAAATTAAAAGACTAGGCTAAGTTAATGAAATCCTGCCATTTACCACTGCTAGATTATGTAGTGGAAATACAGACAGATTTGGTTTTGTAACCTTGTTAGTGCTTATCACAAGAACCTCATACTTTAGATGAGAGAGATGAGGTGGATACTTATGGTGGTGGAAATCACAATTTTACGTCCATGAAAAAGCAAACCCAGTAGAAGCAGAAACCTAGTTGGTTGAAACTGAACTACTGAGTCAAATGGGATTAAAAAACGCATTTATATGTGTACATAGGTACTGGAATCTTACAAAGGCTAAAGTAATTTCTGGGCCAGCTGTCATCCTTGTGACCACTCCACTGGGTTCATCAAAGAAGCAAATGATGATTTTGAAGTTATTCTAAAAACTGACCTGAGGACTATTGAGCTGCACCTTTGAACTGCCCTTAACTCAGCAAAATGAATAAAGTGCACACATGAACTTACACAGATGGGGAGATTTCCTGTGTTGCAGCTACAAAAACTGCAAGGAATATCAGTAACAGCATAAATACAACCTGTAGACAGCAAAGTTGTCTAAAATCATGGATAGTCAAAGCCTTTTAGATCAAATATAATTTCTGCTGAAAATTATTTAGTAGAAAATCTGCCTTCTAAACATGTCCAGTGTAAAATTTTAAAGTTCTTCTCAACAGTTCAGTTTTAAAATATTTTAGCAGCTTTTGGATTTTCTTCGGTGTTTTGGGAGAAACTGCATCTTTTTGGAGGCGGTGTGAGAAAGAACAGCAAGCAAAGGCACATTTCTCTGTAACAGGTAACTTCTGCCTTCCACAGGCTTTTCATTCTTCAGGATATAAGCACACTCATGGATGTATTCAAATGACTGTGCATGAAAAACTAACATTTTAATTAAATACAAATTGCATGCATGCACACACAGAGCATTTTTAGTTGTATCTGCATACGAGAAGAAATCACCTAGAAGACTGGAATCAATTTTCTGTGTGCTTTTAGGTTCCTCTTCTCTGTTCTAGAGTGGCACTAACTGAAAATCATCACTATACAAAGACTCAGCAGTGGCACATACTCAGTGTGATACCTGTCTCCATCCATTCCACTGTAAATAAACGCCTACATCAAAGCGTTTGCTGAGTTAGGAAGCACTCAGTGCCTGGACAGGTACATCCAAGGTTACTTTGGTAAGGATACTTATTTCTAGAGGTAAACTTTCTTTTCAGCCAGATTTGAGGCATGTTGGCTGCCTGTAAATATATAAAGTTGCTAATTTTGCTGATTTTCCTGTGGGTAAACAGAGAGCTTCAGCCTTCAGGTGCTGTCAATCTGACATTATCTACAAGCACTAGAGATAAATTTTGACTTACCTTTGATAATTTAGTTTCTATGACTCTTTCCATATTATTCCAGACAATAGGGCTATGCTTTCCACAAGAAGAAGAGTATATACAGAGACCCAATCAGATTTTGTCATCCCTAAGGCAGGGGATTGATGACCAAGATATCAGAAGGAGAGTCTTTCGACAGCAGTAGTATCTGAACGATGTATAAGGAAACAACTGGAACAAATAATTTTTAGGAAAAAAAATGTGAGGTACTAATAAACATCACCATCTGACCTCTCACAATAGTGTAATAAGAAATATGCTCACAAATTAAGGTGTTTCTTAAAGAGTGGGATGTCCAGAATAATGTGGAAGGAATCAAAGAATCACACACAACAGATCAGATAGGCCAGTACTTCACTGCTCTTAATTCCTTTCCACATTACTCCAGACAATAGAGATGTTTAAAGCAGGTGTACAGAGGAGATGAGTAGATTTTAAAAAAAGAAAAAAAAGAGGGGGGGTGGGGGGTGGGAAGGACAATTCAGCTTCAGCACAGAAGACTGTCTGAAGAAAATGTGTTTAAAAGATGCATCAGCAGACAACTGGATATGAGTGTCCAGAAAACAAACAAAGCACAGCTCACATGTTAATGAGACAAATTATAATTAATTCAATGGCCTTTTCTGCCATAAAACTATGATGGAGGAAGTAAACCTAAGGGATTTCTCAACACATTAGCCTCATGTAAGCACTCAGCCCAGATGTGAAGTGGAATTTCTGTGAGACAGTAAACAACAGTTGTATCTTTTAAATAAAAAGCAAAGTCTCTTAAAGGCAAAACTCTGAAGGGACTCACATTATTTTGTTTTTCAAGGAAAAAAGAAGTGAAAACACTACCCTTTAAGAGAAAGAATACTAGTGTAGGACCTCAGCTTACAAAATTTTACTTCTTGGAAAACAAAGCTTCGAAATATCATTCAGACACTGATGATGAAAAGCAAAAAAAGTCTATGCAGTATAAAAACCCTGCAACACTAAAAAAAAAAAAAAAAATCGTTTTCTAACCTGGGGTTTATAAAACCGCCAAGAAGATCCAGTTTGGTGAAGCACTAAACAGATTGCCCAGAGAGGTGGCAGACGCTCCATCCCTGGAAACATTCAAGGTCAGGTTGCTCTGAGCAACCTCATCTAGTGGAAGGTGTCCCTGCTCATGACAAGGGGTTGGACTGGATGAGCTTTAGAGGTCCTTTTCAACCCAAACCATTCTATGATCATTTTAAAATTGATGAGAACAAAACAAAAAATTAGGAACTCAAAAGATTCTATCCCCTTCCCCCCCATTCTATAGTCTTATTTAGAGGGAAATTCATGGCAATGCCTTCCTTTGCTGTTTTTGTAGTAGGTCTAAAAAAACAGCTCACAAGGAACCAAGAGCACTTGGCATTTATGTGCTGTGCTTCTACTAAGAACACATAGGATGTTTTCCAGTAAGATGATAATTTACATTAGGATACTACTGGATTTTGAGGGAGCCCGGAGTATCTAACTAATATAATATATGAGAATTAATACTGGGCTGGGTTAGCATTATGTTATCTGTGACATTTTGCTGCTGAAGGTAAAATGTGAAAGGCAGTTAACTACCCATAGATAAAGAACTTCATCCCACTTAGGTCTATACTGGTATCTTTTTTTGCACTAGTTGAAACCAGGAGAAATTATATAGATCAAGTGAAGGAAATACCAGTTGTGAACCCAGTGGTTTTTGTTCCTTCAGACTTTTATACCATATACCAGCCAAAAATCCCAAGATTTAGCATCTAAGATATTTGACATCAGATAAATCCGATGTCATGTTTAAGAAAATACTGTGACAATCCACACTGTGTTCTGCAAGAAAAACCCTCCAAGGAAGGAGACAGAGATCATAATGTGAGATTAGTCTCCTAAATCACTGACTTCCCAAAGGTTCCACTACTCCAGCTGCATCATAACAATGCAACACAGACTGTTCACTGTCTATCTGCTGTTCCATAAAGGAATTCACCTATAAATTATGATGATCTTTAACTCCTGAGTATACTGCCAGAGTTCCTTTAAAAAGTACCTATTTCAATGCTTCAAGTGAAGCCCTTAGCACAATTTTCCACTTCTGATCATAAGAACTGAAGCAAGAAGAGACCTTCAGAGATTGGTAGCTCATGAAATCTATTCCCTGTAACTCAGATGACAACACACGATTCTTATCCATTTATTGCAGCTTATGGGCAAATGGAGTGGAACAAAAAGTATTTCCTTACATTTTCCCTTCTGGCCTTATGAAGAAGTTAGTTATGGCTATGTTCTTTTTTTTGGTACTTTATTTTACTTAAATAAAGTAAATAATAATTAATAATTAAACTTCCTTAAAAATAATCTCAACTGAGTTGTTAGCTGATAAAATATAGTCACTCCTAAAATCTCTTCCACACACATTTTCATCAGTGACATACAGTATGATGTCATAGCTTGTTGTCAGGAGCTCTCTTCTGTGAAACAGCCATCTACCTGCTTGAAAGAACCCTGTGGTTACAATCCTTCTAAACTTCACGACTCTGTCGACTTACATCAAAAGATTTTAATACCTGGGGTTTAATTTCACTAGAAAAATCCTTCCCCAGCAATTTATGCAAACTCTGATAAAGATGTCTTTATCAACTCAAAAAAAGTTGCAGTCCCAAACAAAGCCAGAGCTGTAAGCTTGAAGGCTGGCTTCAAACACACTGAGGGAGAAAATACCCTCTAGTTTGTTCTCCTGAGGCTATACAGAATCTGGGATTGCCAGGTGTGTCAAGGTACAAAAGAAGGAAAAACAGCACAAACAAAGCACAGGGGATTTTCAGTAAAATTATCTTAATGCCATGACAGCTTTTACTTAATAGAGTTTTTTTTTTTAATGTATTAACCACCAAATACAGGCATTGCCATGCTGAAAGGGAAATAATTGACTACGTCAAGAGGAATCAATGTTTTTCACTAAAACTTAGAAAAGCAATGTGAAAGTGAACAGGTTGCTTATGATACTGCTCAAACTTCTCTCTTTGGAGAGTTTCTAATTCATTTACGACACAATTGAGAAATAAGAAGTGCCTGTAAATTACTGTTACTATTATGACAAAACTTATCCACAGGGCATATGGAATAACGCCCTTAAACAAATGTGTAGATAAACACTGATTTATAGGAAATTTATAACAGTTCAAACAGCCAGTATTGGCAGCTTTCACACAACACATATGGGTGATATTGTAAAACTGAATAAATAAGATCTTGCCAGTTCTGTGTAGGGAACTGTCCAGGAATTTGTCTTCAGGAAGTATTCTGGCAGGGAAAAGAATTGCCAGATAACGGATGTAGTTTGTGGTATAAAGACTGGAATGGAAGATGAGAAGAAAGAGAGGAGCCTGTTAAGGAGAAAACTCGAAAGCAGGAGAACTGAGACTTTCCATAGTAAATAAATGAAGTGGAATTACTCTGGGTATACCTGAAAGCAAGTGGAATTTGAAGCTGAAAGCAACAAGTGCCAATGTAAAGGCTGCAAATTGGAAACGCCAGTTGAGAAAAAGGGGGGAAAAAAGTGTATGAAGGCAGACCAATACGGCAGAAGTTGAGGAGGAAGAAGCAAAAGACACTGACAGAGAGAAATATTACAGTGATTAGGTCTGAGAAGCTTCTGTAAGAGCTGCAAACAGAACCCCCAGCACTGAGCACTGCTTGGAGGTTGAGCCAGGAACAGTGAGTGGGATCGCAGCACTGGGAACAGTAACAGCAAAGGAAGGCCATGGAAAACTTGGGGGAAAACGCAGTTTTTTGGGTTTTTTTCCAAAGTTGAACTCGAATGTTTCTTGCTAGACAATTGGTAGTCTGAAAGTACACTGCATCTGACTACCTCCAGAAGAATAGCTGAAAGAGAATAAATGGGTAAAGCTGCTCAGAGAGAACATAAAGAAGAAAAAAGAGAGAATTAAAATTAAAAGTGTAGAAATTACCACCAAAAAAAGCAGTGGCTGAGGTGCAGATAATTTGAGTAACACAAGAAAAGTAAAGAAAGGAGTGACCTTTTTATTAAAGCTTAACTGAATGGGTATTTTCTTTGAAAAGATGCCTCTAGGTAATAAGACACTTGGATATTTTCAGGGTATCAGCAATATCCAGAAGGCATTGGAAGCTGTTGGTATGTTTGTATTGGATTTGGTTTTTATTTTAAAATACATAGAAAAGTCAAATTGACACAGAACTTTAAGTGATTAGATTAGGAAATCTGAGTTTCTGAAGAAGCATGGTACTGAAGGAAGTTACTCATTTTGAAGAAAAAGTATTAAAACTAACAAAATGTTTTGTTGTGGTCTCCTACTCTGGCAATGAAAGCATCAGAAAATTGATTGGGTCTTCATCTGTGCAGGCTGATTAAAGCATAACCCTATTGTCTGGAACAATATGGAAGGCAGCTAGAGGAAATAAAATCCACAGAAAACAAAACAGTCAAAAAATATACATATATATCAAGATATTGATGTTTTATGCAATAATTACAATGAAATATTAAAACACAGAAAAGAATCACATGTGAAAACTAGTAAGATTTTGCTATTAAACAGCACAGCATTCTGACAGGAATTGCCTATCAAACAGGGGAGCACTGACAATGCTTGAGTCCTTACTCAAGTGCTTCAATGACAGCATTTTTATTTTCTTTGCTTTACCAAAAATTGAAGGATTAAGCCAAAGCTTGTATAAAAGTGGAAAATTCTTTGGGGTTTTTTTTCAGTTTTATTTTGACCGAACCAGCATGAGCTCCTGTTGAGTAACATTTACAGGGATTTAATACTCAATGTAGTGAATGCACAATGTTACATTCCACTACCAATTTAGCTTGGCTGTGTGCATTTACCATGATAAGCAAGTCTTTAGGGAAAGATTATTTTTGAGCTCTGGTTTTGCAGGCCAGGCTGTGTCAGAAGAACAGAACTCTGCAGTACAACATGCACAAAACTAAATAACTTGGAAGGAAAATTTCTTACCTCCAGCAACTAGCCCAGACTCTCCTAACTGAATTGCCACCCCAAAGCCACCAAGCTTTACTGGGGCTGAATTCTCTTTTGAGGCAAGCAGTACACAGTGTGGCTGAAAAGACAAAAATCCAGACAAATTATTATATTGTTCAAGAAACGCAATTTGTATTTTAGAACTTATTTTCATAAATGTGTGAACAGAAGTTAGATTTTATTTTTTAAAAATAATTTCCTAATTCCGTTTATTTTTTTTTTTCCTGGCATGGGCTCCTCTCTCTACATTGGCTTGCTTTCTATTGCCCCAGGCATAGCAAAATCCTTTCAGAACTTATCAGGACTAGCAAGGAACACAAAGTGAAATCATGATAAAAGGGAGATAAAAACACATGTCTACAATTTCTTACCTGGTGTTACTTTTCCTTTCTGTCTTTCATCCTATTAAACCTTACACTGTTTCAATTCAGAAATAGCTGAAGTATCCTGCCTAGGATATGTTTTGTGGGGTCTTACTCTTCCCACAGAGAACATAAAGCACTGTTTTGAGCCTTAATCACTCATCACTTCTCAATTTTAGGAAACAAAAGGAACATCCCAGGGATATTCTAGTGAGGGATATTGTTTAGGTGTCTAAACTGGATTCAAGCCATAGCCATCTATACCTTTGATTTTTCACAAATAAAAGTGAGGTGTAACATATAAAAATGAAATAATATTATATAACAATTTGGATGGACACTGACTGCAGCAGGAGGAAGCAACATACAGACAAAACCTATTAGAACACAATTTGGTATTAAATACACATACCCAAACAATTGCATTTAATTTAGAATTTCCTGCATTTACTCAAAGCCTCTCTTTTCAATACCATATTATTTTAAATGAAGAACCTCAAATTTGTATACTACTTCCCAAGAATACATTACTGCTTAAATTGCAAAACTAAGAACTCAAAAGAGTGCACAGGAGCTACCAGAAGTTCAACCTGACTACCTGTAAAGTTATCAGCCCTAACCACCCACGTCTTTTTGTAAAAGTTTAAATTATATAAGAACAAAGACCTTCAAGACAATGTTCTTGAGGTCTTAATTAAATGTAGGCCTTGTCCTATCAGGTCTTCTAGAATCCACTCTTAAATTTCCAATTTATAAACGTAATTTTCAATTCCTTATGCCCTACTTGAGAGAGTATTACCAGGTGGTATTACTGCTGCATACTGTATTTCACTTCTGCCTTAGTGAAATGGTTGAGCTGCACGCTCTGGGCACTTTCACATCCCCTCGTCACCATCATTTTGAGTGAGAAAGAACAACATTTCTAATCCCAGGCAAGGAGGAAGGTAGATGGGAGAACTATATAAACAGTACCAAAATGTACCATTCCACTGTGGTGCTGGTTAATCTTTACCCCACACCTGAAAAAGTGACACTATTTCCATGAAGTATTAAAGAGATGACAGAGTGTACCAACATCATTATCACCCAAAAAGCCACTGGCACTTCTCACCAGAAACAAAGTGTCTGAGAAAAAAATTCAAATCTCAAATTCAGAGCAAAACTGAGAAAAATTTATTACAGGACCTCTCCCAGCAAAGCCCAAACAAACTGGGTATTGCCAGTTAAAAATGCCTTTAAAAAACCAAACCCAGTTGCAACACTAGTCAAAACTTCCCCTTGTTGCCAATTGTGCGAGTCAGCTGAAGCTCACCACTTTCATAGAGAAGCTGCTGCTGTAGCTTTCTAATAAGAGGACCTGCACGTTTCTCCTCCCCATCTTCACCAGTGGTTTTGAGACCCAGCAGAACTTCTCAACATACAAATGGTAAGTGGCTTCTTTTATAATTAAGCTGCAGCAAAATAAATACCTACTAACGTTTCTCTTAACCGCAGAGGTACTACTGACCTCCAAACCCTTTTCTAAGTATACCTAGGTTTAAGAATGCCTGCTGGCTTGGAGGTGACACAACTTACGACAGTGCAAAGATTTGTTTCCAACGCATCTGCAGCATAACCCAAGTTTCTGCCTCATTGATCTCAACTTGTCACTGCTTATACAAGTCACTACATCAAACACTTTTATAGGAAAGCAACTTCAACATGAATTCAGAGCAGTAGATGGGTTTCAAGATGTGCTTGAAAGCATCGGAGTTTAACATCAACCTTTTGAAATTACTTCTTGCCCTGAGAAGATCATGTGGCAAATAGGAAAACAGCTGTTTTTGAAACTAACACACCCTACAAGTTTAATGCAATTGTAAAGTCAGACAACACAGAATGTTAAAATGGTTTAAGATGTCTTTTCAAGAGTTCAGATTTTGTACATACGTTATGCCTTCTTAAGAATTTTACCTGAAGTGTTGCCATTTTCACTTCTGTAGCTGCATCACAGAATTAAATGTAAATTTGCATTTTTTAAGAGCTAGCATGCAAATTGCATGGCCTTGACATAGAATAAAAGCTATTTTAAGGTTACATACACAGCAGTGTTTTTATGTTGTTTTTTTTTTTTTTTTTTTTTTAACAGCTGCCAGACAACTAAGTTCACAGTGCCAAAACCACTTCTAAAAATTTTGTGAGATTACAGGAAAAAACCTCTTTCCTCTGCAAAACAAAAATATTCTAAATAAACTTTTTTAGGGCATTTCTTGCTGCTATGACAAACAAGTTGAAGATTAAAGTTTTACCATTACTTGCCAATGATATATATCTCTCTAAACGGCTCAGTATGACTATTCTGCAAACCACACTTTTCTGGTTTTCCTTCCTTGGCCAAAGCTGACTTGTATCTTTCACACTGTGCCTTCCTGGTCAGCAATATGCTTAGTGAAATTAAAAACTATCCAGTGAAAGCAAAGGAAGGTTTGAAAACAACCTGTTACTGCATTAATGCGATTTCAAGCTGATATTAGTTTATTTGTGTAATACTGATTTGTGAACAGTCAAAAAAGGGAAAAAACATTTAAATTTCTATGAAGATACAGATTACTAAAGACAAGCTACTGTAATAATACTGTCTCACAAGGTTACTTGTAACACATTACATAGCCAAATAATATTCATTGAAAAATACTTTTTAAATTGACAACCAGTGAGTCACATGTGAGAGATCCTGGGTACTTATTTAAAACTAAAACAGGTAAGTTTAGACTTTTAATATATTTCATGTACTTTGTATCAACACTGAGATAGTTAGCTATGCTTACCTGTTCCTGCACCTCAGTTAAAAATTCTTCCGTGCTAGAAATATGGATACTAACAAGTGAACTTATAAAAATCTGTCCTTACAGATAAAAAAATTTCTTAAATTCGCAGGAAAATATAATAGCTTACTTGCAAAACAACACAAGACAGTAATAAAGCTGTAATTACAGAAATAATTACATGTGAGTACTCTATACTATCTGTTCTTTCTTGGCTGCAGATTACCCAGACTTACATTCTATCATGGTATCTGGCTGCAACTCCTTCTGTTCAGCTACACCAATACTTTGGTGCATTTACTCCTTTTAGCTACTACCTATACCTTTAGCTATATTTATATCACATTCAGGGATGGGCAAGTAAAGCTAACAGACACATGAATGGAGACTTAATTCTTAAAACTTCTCCTTGTTTCTTTGCAGAACAGCTAAAAAATCTTTGCAAATGATGGCTGCAACTTCAGCTGATTTATTGACCACTACTCCACACAAGGAAGAATTCTGGAGTAACCAAACCAACGTGACCATAAACGCCTCAGAAATTCACAACGATGCCAGCTGTCCCTTAGATGACAGCTCACTGTCACCTGCTTTGATAGTTTTTTACTCTATTAATTTTGTCGTTGGATTGGCTGGAAATATTATAGCCCTGTTTGCTTTCCTGTGCATTCATCAGAAGAGGAATTCTATCCAAGTTTACTTGCTAAACGTAGCTGTTGCAGACCTTCTGCTCATCTTCTGCCTTCCCTTCCGGATACTCTATCATGCCACCAACAACAGCTGGATGTTTGGGCAGATTTTATGCAAGGTTGTGGGAACTCTGTTCTACATGAACATGTATATTAGCATAGTACTGTTGGGACTAATTAGTCTCGATCGTTACATAAAAATAAATAAGTCTGTGAAGCGTCCGAAGATGTTATCCACTACCCGGAGCGTGCAGATCTGCTGCACGGTGTGGGCGATCGCACTGACAGGATTTATTGTCATAGTTGCACCATCTTTCTTCAAGACTGAGGACAGCAACTCTACCCTGTGCTTTCATTACCGAAGCAAACAGAATGCAAAGACAGAAGCGATTTTAAATTATATCACTGTTCTGATTTTTTGGATAGTTTTTTTCCTTTTGATACTTTCGTACGTTAAAATTGCCAAGAACCTTCTGAAAATTTCGAGGAGAAGGGCGAATTTTCCCAATGCAGGAAAATACACCAAGACAGCAAGAAACTCCTTCATCGTTCTCATCATTTTCACCGTCTGTTTCGTGCCTTATCACATGTTCCGGTTTGTCTACATCACCTCACAGTTACAAACCCCATCCTGTTACTGGAAGGAGATCATTCACAGATGCAATGAGGTGATGCTCATATTTTCATCATTCAACAGCTGCCTAGACCCAGTGATGTATTTCCTAATGTCCAGAAGTGTCCGTAAAACTGTATTCCAACTGATTTGCAGAAAACTTCATGGAGAGTCAAGCCTAAACCTGGAGAGCACTTCAGACATAAAACTTGGCCAATACACACAAGAGCGATTATCGACCACCACTCCCCAGTCCAGTTACTCAAGGAAGAAATCTATGATTTGAACATTTAAATGAATCTCTGTCACTCCAGGACACCAACTTCAGATCACAAACCCCTGTACGCTACAGCTACTAACTCTGCCTCTTTCCTCCTGTTAAGAAAAACGAGAAGTCTTACTTCTGTTTTTGAAAATGAGAAGTTACTTTTCAGAAGCATTTTGCTCTTGTTTATCCAAGAAAACAAATTAGGAAGTTCTCAGACATCTTGTGTTGGACTAAACTAGAACACTAACTCTTTAGGGAGATTTCCACGAAGGGATTTGAACCTGTAAAAGTAAACTTGTATATACACATTAATATTAGTAACTTGTGTATGTAAATAATAGATGAACTTTGCCAAAAGTAAATTCTGTCCTATTTGAAAGATCTAGATACCATTACAGATTTTATGTACTTTATGGTTTTCTCTGTTTTAATAGGTTTCAAAGAGATCAGTATTTTAACTACATTTATAAATGCATTTTTAAAAGAAAATATTTGTGGCTTAAAAATGAGGTGAAGAATACAACAGCTATTAATTCAGTTATAAGCACAGAAGACACACTGAGTTTTATTAAACAGCAAAATTAAAATATTCAATCCTCTTAAGTCCCTTATTATATTTCCAACATTTTAATGAGTGTAGAGGTCAAGCACACTATGCTTTCAGAAAATTAGGAATGAATGAAGGAGAGATGACATGTGGATATTTCCTAAGATTTCCTTCAATATGACAAATTTGATGACTGCAGCTACACAAAGTAGTTCAGCAAGGAACATAAACTCACAGAACTGAGCAAGAGGAACAGCCAGGCTCAGCCACTGGTCTACTCCTAGATTTCCAAAGCCACACATTCCAGCTGCACGCTTCACCCCTGGCATCAGCCTCCTCTTTCCATGTGATTAAAATAATCTTGACAATTGCTGATGCCATGTGAACAGCAATGTAACAGCAATGTTTCATTGCTACAGCTATATTCTCAGACTTAAACTATACAGCTTTATGCATCTAGGTACAAACAATTTCAAACTGTAACATTTCTTAAAAACCAGAGAGCTGAAGGTAGGGAATGACAGACACAAAGATGACTAAAGCAGCACAACCACGAACAACTTAAATGCCTGGCATAACAATCTAGAAAGGTGGAAGAAATAGAGACCAGATATCAAGCTCTGTAAAATAAGGATTTGTTACCTTGACACATACAAACAATACTGCTTAAGTAAGCGGGTGTAAAGAAGTTGGTTTTAATATGACTACCGGTAACTTCTCTAACGGATTATGTGACTTTTAATGCCAAATCTGTGCCAAATCCATCTGTGTGGATTTCTACTAATCCCATAGAATATTCTGATTTTACAGAAGATACTTAAAATACTCTGACTGAGCAAAGTAAACGTAAGACATCACCTCTGCTAGACAGAAACTTGTTTTAATTTTGATGTGATTTCACATCATTCAGATTTAATGAAACTGGACATAAACACATTAAACAAATCACAATGACTAGACATTGTAATTTATGTTGTTTCCATTTTTAAACTAAAAATTATGGGGTTTCCTAATCTTTAAAAGAAATATTCCCACAGACGTAATTTCACAAACATACACTGGTAACTGCATTTTTTGTTAAATATTTCAGCACGCAATGCAGGTGTTTGTACAATAATTTCTGACTGATTCTCACAGTAATTGCATTTCATGATCTTTTATCTAATATTTTGTCATCCTATTATATTAATGCTTCTCTTGGTGTTGTATTTGTACAGCGCAATTCTATTATGCAAAATTGTAGTTCTACATAGCTACATCAATTCTAGTACATCTAGTAGAGTTTATAAACCATAATTTCACAAGATATATACATTATCTCATCATTCTTTCTCTGTCTATGCTTTGTCTGTGAGCAGTTGGCTGACGACACCGAACAGCAGGTCAGGGTGAGGGTGTGGGCTGAGGAACTCGGGAGAGGACAGACACGAACGACAGCAGCTTGAACAAAACGTGAATTCTAAAATTCTTTTGAACAAAGTGTTAAAATCAGAATTTACATTTACAAGGTTTGTAATTCATGGACACAGCAGTATGGCCAAAATAGATCTCTTCAGAAGATCAAGTAACAGTACAGGGCCTTGATTCTGAAGATCCAAACCGCATTAAATAAATCAACTGTCCAGCTCAGAAATGAAAATCTGAAAGCAAACAGGTCTATTAGAAAGTCTCTAAGAGCAGGCACGGCAGAGAAGAGGGGAACAGGAATGACTACGTGATCTTGAGAGCACAGCATTAAGGGAGCAGCAGTCAGAACCACAAAAAAGCAATCAGAAAATACTTTTGGATTTCTACCACTGTATAAATCAGTGCCTCAAGATGTTAAAGGCCAGATGTATCAACTGGATCAGAAAGGGATCTGAAACCAGACAGCACCGTCATGTAAGAAGCAATTACTACTGACCAAAAAACAAAAGCAGGTATCTTTATTCTTTTAAAAAAATTTAATCCTTACACATTTTTTTCTGCAACCAATTCTCCAAAACTTGAAAGTAAAATGTCAGGTTTTACAAACAAGATTTAATTATTTATTATAATTAAACAGCAAATTTGAACATGAAACATCTTGGGAGATCTGCTGAAAGTTACACTGTGACATGTCAAATGACCACAGAATCAGGTCACTCAAATAGTGTGTCTTACTTCTCTTCCCAGTGCCTCCCAATTACCTGAATTTTCAGATGAATTCTAACACAAAGGTAATTCTATTTATTTTGCTTTCTGTATTTAAAGGCTAACTCAACATATATTCCAATATAATGGCACAAACCTCATTTTCCTCTTTACTAAAATCTGTAACACATCCTTGAATTTCAACTGGTGCACCAAAATGCACAGGTCTTATGCTGGTTTCGGCTGGGATAGACATCTTCACAATATGGGCTGCGGTTTGGGCTTCTGATCAAAACAGTGTTGATAACACAGGGATGCTTCAGCCACTGAGAAGCAGAACTTGTACAACAAGCAGGACTTCTCTGCCTACCAGAACACCCCACTAGCGAGAGGCTGGGGGTGCACAAGGACATGGGAGGGGACACAGCAGGGACAGCTGACCCCAGAGATAGCCCAGAGCACATGGTGCCGTGCTCAGCGATAAAAACCAAGGAGGAAATTTGGCAGTGTTGCCATTTCTCAGGAACTCGCTGGGCACTGGTCAGCCAGGGTTGCTTTCTATCACTTGGGTTTTTTGTTTCTCTCGGGTTTTTCTAAAATTTTCTTTATGCTTATTAAACTCCTTATCACAAACCACGAGTTTCCACTTTTACCCCATCAATTCTCCGTCCCAGCCCACCGGAGAGGACGTAAGCGAGTGTGTGGGATTTAGGCGCTTTCTGGGATTAAACCACATCCTCCCTCTTTGCCTCCAAGGTACCAGCAGATTTGATCAGAGTGTGTCAGAGAGAGCAGGAGGGAGCACCAAAGGAGAGGTCTGTTCTGCAGCAAAGCAGCCACAACAAGAAGAGGGGAAAAGTGGCAAAAATCATAAACAAGTTTTCTCGCTTTTACCCTTCTGATTCTCCTCCCCATCCCATCGAGGGAGAGCGAGGGCTTACCAACCGACTAGGGTTAAACTACAACATCAACTTTCATTTTCACACTGAAATTAAATGTAATTATGGTTTTAACATGCAAACTAGTTGTCTGGGGCAGACAACTAGCAATTATTTTGATAACACAACATGGAAACATTTAATGGAATCACTTCCCTTACAACACTGGTCAATGAAACCATAAAAAGGAGTGCAAATACATCGCTGATAAACAAGTGATCACACTATTCCCAAAACTGGGAAGTTCACATATGGAAGCTTTAGTTTGATGCTCTGACAGCACACACAAGGCTGTGAGAGGCAGTGTCAAAGCCTTGCTGAAGCTGAGGAATTTCACCACCGGCAATTTCCTGGGTTTTTTAGGGCAGAAAACAAGTTGTCTGCATATAATGATGCAATGCAACATATGCTGCCTACTGACATATAAAACCTAGTGCATGTATAAACGAAGAGCGATCATGGTTTGAGAATACAGAAAATATAAATCATTGAGGTGAATGATTCACATAAAGGTAATTATGAAGAACTTAAGAGTGAATGGCATAAAAAAATGCACTTGTTCCATTTGAGTATCTTCAAATACATTTTAGATAAAATACACCATTTATGAGTCAGGTAAATGGAAACAGTCCACTAAGAAAATAAGGAAGGTGCTTGCTCCAGCTTAGAACCAACTGTAGCTGTATTTCTGAGATAGGTGGGATTTTAAATAAACTTATATCTCATTACTTTGCTAATGCTCTCAGTAATCCATTCCAAAATAAAGTCTGATAGACTGTAACTCACTACAACAATCTATTCTCATGCAATAATTCAGACAAAAATGTAGCATTGTTTCTTCTTACAGCATGAGTTATTGTCATTAAATTATAAGTACTACAGGCAACAGTCAATAACCAGCCAACCAAAAATAATAATTTAAAAAAACCTGCTAGCTGGAATTGTTCACACAACTCTCAGCAACTTTTCAGGATATGCATTCTTGTATCCAAACCTCAGTGGAACACCACAGTAACAAGGAATTCTAGCACTACTTAAGAAACTATTAAACATGTAATAAATACAAGACTCTCTCTGTTAGAACAATTTTTAATACAACTACACATTCAAAAGTAAAAAAACAAGGTATAATTAGATCTAACAAGAACAAGAATTAAAGTACATGCAAACTAATTACAGCTTTACAACCTAATTACTAATACTCCATAGCAAGTAAACGTAATCGCAAATGAGTTCAGCTATGAATTCAGAATAGGAAGCCACCTTACATGTCCATTATTTTAGTAAAAATATTAATAATAATGAGACTGAACAATAACAGATCATGAGGTGAATTATCACAGTCCCTGTTTAAACATAAAGCAAAACAAGAACCTCACCAAACTTCTGTTCTTATAAAGGAACTTATTTATAGGTGTTGGAAACCCTTGTCTGACAACCACAGACATATCAGAAAGTAGGAAACTCAAAAGTATCAACTGCTGCAGAGCTAAACAGAATTCGATCTGTGATTGCACCTATGCTGTGGAGGAAGGAAACTGTCTCGTGTATACTTTTGGATGATCAGTGTAAAACACTGCATTTGTTGGACAATGAGTCTATTTTCCCCGACTGAACCTAAGGATGCATCAGCTGTAAATTGCTTCCACATAATCCATCACCTGACCACACAAGAGATATGCCCATTAGGTCACTCGTGTCAGGACAGATATGGATACAGTATTATTGCATGGAGGCTTTGGGAATAGACAGCTTTGTGACAGCTCTTGGAGCTGAAGAACTGTTAAATGTCTTTAAAAAGACAAGTTTTAATGTGTAAGATAGCAACACGAAGGGAAGTGGGCAGTCCTAACGAGAACCCCTCCACCCCCAAAAGAGGAAAGGACTGTATAAAGGTTCGAAAGGTGTTTCTGTGCCGTACCTAAAAGACTGTTACAGTTGCTCTTCCATGCTATCTCTATTTTTTTCCCTAATGGAGGTGCTCGTGACCTAATTTTAAAGCCATTTTTGTACAGACATCCTCTTTTCTGAACTTTAAACGCCTACCTGCCTTCTGACATTGTAAAAGAAAAGTGCACACTCTGAAAACCTACTTATGTCTGTGAGAAATTTTTTTTAACCGCACTCTCCAGCTTCCAGCGCCATCATCTTCACTGCAGCAGTGGAGATAAAAAGGATACCAGTCAGAAATATTTCCTCTTAGCAAAGGAAGGTGCCTGCAGCTTGCATAGGTAAGCTTAAAATTATTACTTCTTTGTTGCACCTGACAAAATTTGGTCAATGACACAAAAATTTTCATTTGACTTCTAAAATGAGTAAATTCAACAATTACTTTGTGAATTTAACTCAGGGTAATAAAAGAATTTAATACATTTTGGTTCAACAACATATATGGAACTTAGTGCACACTAAAATACAAGGGCTATAAAAGTTTAATTTGCAAGTCTGCCAAACACTGCCTACAGCACAGGTTTTATACGTGGTGTCTAGGCTTTTTAACACTGCTACACAGAATCCTCTCCAGCATCTGAGCTCATTTGCTTATAGCTGTTTAAAAAAAAGTTATTATCAGTCTCTAAGTTTGAAATCTGTTTGTTCTTTCCATACGATTCTATGAAACAAAAGCTAACCAGGATACACCCCACTGAAACATGTATGTATATGTATGCATTCAACAGTAAAAACCCTTCACTACAGGTTTGTAAGCTGAAATGCCAGCTATTATATGAAGTCACTGTATAGAGCTTTCATTCCTTATTTTCAGTTTGGAAACTGAGAAAAGATTGGAAAATGAACTCGGAAAAAATTAATATACTGCAGTTTTCAAAAACCATTGTATATGCTAAAAAATATAGACCGAGTTGCAAAATCTGCATCTGACATTAGAGCTCTGATAAAGTAACATCAGATAGAGACATGAACACAAAATAAATATATATAGGGAGATTCTTGCAGCATACAGACTAATTTGTAGTTAAATGGAGTTACAGATACTCCTTGCATTTCTGCAGTTAAAGGAATTCTTTGCACTTAATTTGCTTATTTAATTTTAAATGGTCTGTAAGTGCTTTCCAAATTAGGTTACAGATGTTCTAGAAGACTGAGAAATAAACCAAGATCACAGAAGTTATTGCCAGACCCTAGCTCGAACTTCAGCTTCCTAATTTATTTTATTAGATCCTATGCACGTAAAAGCTTTGGGGTTTAACTCTTCTTCATGAAATCTCTGTGGAACAGAACACCCCAACTGTAACCTCTGGCAAACTTCAGATAATAGCAATTTTAAGAACACTGAAAAGCCGGGGAGACAAAGAAACAGCCGGGACAAGATTAAAGGAGAGATGTCAGACGCACATTACAAGAGAATAATTTTTTAATTGTTTCAGCTCTGACCACTCAAGAAACATCGGCATAAATGAACAACTCAACGTGTCTTCAGCCATCGCCAGCTACCACTGTAGCTCTCCCCATCATCTACTCCTGCCTACTTCCTGCTGGAATCTTGGGGAATGTTCTCGCCGCCTGGGTGTTTTCACGGAAAGCACCCACACGAAGGACACAGTACATTTACCTGGCCAACATGGTGACTGCAAATCTGCTGGTTTGCAGCACCATGCCCTTCCTGGCTGCTTATTTCGTGGACGGGCACCACTGGCCCTACGAGTCCGTGGCGTGCAGGATCGCCCAGCACCTGGGCACGCTGGTGATGCATGTCAGCATGTACGTCACCATCACCATCCTGTGCTCCATGGCCCTCAGCCAGTATGCCACGCTGAAGAAGAACACACAACACTCCCAAGAGCTCCCTGGAAACTTCCCCAGCTGCCTGCTGCACAAGTTCCGGCAGCCAAAGTTTGCTAAATACTTGTGTGCCGTTATATGGCTGGTTGTGCTCTGCATAACAGTCACAGCCATCACGTACAACGTCCAGGAGGGGGTTCCAGCAGAGTTCCTGACCTGCTACAGCATCAGCACAGAAGTTGGTGAACGTCCTGCAATGATTGCAGGTTCTCTTGCCACTGTGTGCTTTTTTCTGTCTTTTATGACAGTTTTGTGGTCGTACTATTCTCTTACCAGACATCTGAGCGAAATACAGAAAACCACCTGTATTGGAGAAAAACATCTAATTTACAGAACAGTGAAAAGAAACATTCTTGTCATCCAGATGATACTAACTGTCTGCTTTCTTCCATATCATATTTTTAGGCCAATTTTCTATGTACTGCTTAAAGAGAATGACTGCCCAAGGTTAAACTATCTAGTGGAAATTAAAAATTTCCTTACTTGCCTTGCTGCTGCTAAAAGTAGTTTAGATCCAGTGATAACCCTTCTGTTAGATAACACATTTAAGAAAAGTCTTTATGGTCTGTTTACAAAATCCACACCAGAACATCAAAAACATAACGATATTTTCACTGAAACGGGAAGGAATATGGAAAGATTTTCATAGACTATAAATGATTACAAATTATTTTTAACTACCTGTAGGCAGGCTTTGATATGAAATGGCAAATATTTAAATAAAATGATAACATACTCTATTTCCTTTTCAAATCATCTTGCGTGCTACATCAGCATTAGCCATAATAAATCCAATGTGTCTATCCAAATGAATCCAAGCAATTTGTACAGTGAACTGTGTCATACCCACTCATCCACGTAATACAAAAGACATTTTACGTTTGTCCTATGGACAGTTCCTTTTACCAAAAAAGTCAAGGAAGAAGGCAAAAACTAGGCTGAAGTTGAGGACTCAGTTCTCTCTTTTTATCAATGATGGTTTTGGATACAGGTTTCCTTTACAAGAAAGTTGAACAAACACATTTTCTTTGGGATGGCTGAACCCCAGTTGTGCTACACATCCAACGGCCACGTTCAGCAAGACAGAAGTGAGCAGGTAAAGCCTTCCAGCTGGCAAAGTGCTGCTGACAGGACTGGTTTCACACCAACAGCTGCAAGTCTGGGTGAGCAGAGCTGCTCAGTACCAAAGTGTGTCTATAATTTGCACAGACACAAACTGAGAACCCACTATTTCTGTCCTTCCTGAAACATATTTTATAGGGAATGTAGCTGCAGTTATCTCAGCACAATGCCTGCCTGGGGTTATTTCTCTTAGCACAGTTTTTCATGGCAGCATAGGCTGAAGTCATTCTTTCTACACTTTTCTAGTCACTACCACAACATGTTCCCCAGTGCTTACCAAAAAGGCAAGAAAATGAACAGAACTTAAAGAACTACTAATCAAATATAACTTTGTGATAGACTCTTAGCAAGATCCCACCACAACATTCCTACATAGCACCAGATGATGTATGCCTGACTTTCTTCCTATGTAATCTGTTCAGGATGATGTCCTCTAAATTTTTTAACTGCATTAAAGTGTTTCTTGTTTCAAATAGTTGAAAAGCTTTTGTGCAGTACAGGCAATTTGAGAAACTACAAATTGAGTCCTTCATTGATTTAGCATTTGACAGAAGAGTTCACAGAGGAAAAATCCCCCAAAATATAAAGGCATGAGGGAGAGTTAGAAAAACACTACAGCAAAACACAGCTCATGCGGTAAACTTCTTGCATTGCTTAGACATCCTGGTGCCAAAATCAGAAATTAGCAGGTGACATGTGAATTGCTAAACAAACAAAAAAACCCAATTAATTTCTATTGCAGTGAACACAAAATCCTAAGGCAAACAGGCACAGCACCTGGTTTGCAAAGCAGTTTAGAGACCACAAGTGTCTAAGTTTGGGTTAAGCCATTCAAATGTGCTGCATGGGAAGCCAGCTCATCCATCAGAAGACATGAGGTTTTTGACTGTCTGGGCAAATGACCAAAACATACGAACTTACTGGCCAGAAAGCTTGTAAATGTTCAACTGTGGGTAGGCCAAGCAGCACAAACACACTTCTCAGCAAAACTGCTTCTGAACATACAACAGGTCAATAGGAAAAGGGCCGGACAAAACAAGCATAGGGACCTTGAGATAGGAAGCAGAGGCACAGGAGGGAACATAAACGGGGGAAAAGAGCATTGCCTGAAGAAACACTGAGAAAAAATACTGAGAGTTTTATTTCTGGAGGCTCTTAACTTCTACATTGAATGAGGAAGTGCTCCTCATAAAAAAATGTGGCCAGGTAGGACACTTCAATTCCACCTCTGACAGTGGTTTTGCAGCCTCAATCATTTTTTAAAAATTTGATATGTAACAAAAACCTCACCAAGAAGTTGCTACTGGATCTCAAGGATCTATTAAATTCTAGAAAATAGAGAAAAAAGCACCAGTTATTACTGAATGCCCCAGAGAGGAATAAAAGAGGTTTCATGAAAAGAGTAGAAGGAAAGAAACATGCAACAGATTTCTTGTTTTGGATATTCAAAGATGGAAAAGGCAAGATGGTCTTAAAGAACACATTCTATTCTGGTTCTTTTTTATATAGCAGAATATGCAGTTACATAAGCACATAAACACATATATATTGTTTTACTCATCTTTTTTAGATATGCCTAAAAGAGTGCTGAACTCCACCAGCAAAATCCGAAATGCTGAGCTACAAGCAGTTCAGGCAATGAAAGACAGAAGTGGTAACTGAGTGCGCTCTCAGAATTTGTATCACTGGTTAAGTGCAAAAATCACCATGCAAATCTATCCACAGATCAAGTCTCAGGTCACCTGGACCAGCTCAGATGTGTGTATGACACACAGTGCAGTGCATAATGCTTGGTCCTATTCCCTGGAAAAACTCCCTGGTTTTGACTCCCACTCACAGAAATACTGAACTGAATCTTAATGACAGAGAAGGCAGAATCTGTGTATTTTTGCTTTAGCAGGTTTATCTATTTAGACGATCACGTGTTGGAAACAAGCATTCATACCTACCAAGATAAACCCATAATGAAAATTTTGGATGGCTGCATTTTGCTGACAAGCTCACCCTGACTCCAGCTGCACACCAATCAATTTGCTAATCAGCAACACATACAGATACTCAAACTACATGGAAATCATAAAACAAAGCTGGAGTATTTGGAATGAGTTAAGGATAAAACCCCAGCAACTAAAGCTCTTGATGTGATTAAATCACTCTTACATCAGTTATATTAAAAGGTAGTTTTATAACAAGATTTTTGCAACTATGGAGAATTCTACATAACGACAGGGGCTCACAAAAGATTGCAAAACTTCTTGATATTTTACTGATAAAAGCCATTCTGTTGACATTATTGCAAAAATAAGCAAGTGGCAAATGGTACTCAAATTGCAGCAAGAATTCTACAGGACAAGACAAGAATCACATTTCAGACCCACATCACTCCCCTGTCCCTTTTATTGTACTCTTACATAAAGATTTCTCTGTACACAAACTGCTCTGTAGTAACATTCTGTAATGGAAAAGACTCCCTTTCAATGCTGCCACTTTCAGCAGCCACCTTCTGGGTATTCCTGACACAGCAAGGTTAAGACAGAATAAAAGGAATGGCTGAGTCCTGTATCAGTAGGTTGGCAGAACCAGAACAAATGTCGTGGTAAGGGAAAAAGTTCTTGACGTTCACATTTCTGATGTGCAGCTGAGATTTTTACCTTCCTGCATCTTCTGTTTCCCTTACCATATGATCCAGCTTCCAAGCAGTGCAGGATCACACTAACTGAGGGTGAAGTAAATGTGTAATTGTCACTGATTATGAAGCCTTTAAGCAATGCTGAAGGGGGTCAAGTGATATACACAGGCTCAAGAAACATCTGGTCTCACAGAACAGTGAGAGCAATTGAGGCAACTGCAGGCCATCTTGTGAAAGCTTTCACGTTTTGATTCTGTCATCAGAGGTGAATGTGGGGCACAGGGACTTTGTCCCAGGCTGGACTTGGACAAGTCAGGTGAAGTTGCTGGCATCAGACTACAGCAAACTTTCATTTTATCTAAACTTTCTAACTCTTCCTAAATAGCCAGAAGCTAAGGGAGCACAAAAGCAGCTACAAGACACCTAAATCATACATGGGCTATAGGGTGCCAATTTTCCTGTGCAGTAGAAAACAGCCAAGCATATTATATTTCAAAATAACATTCACAGAATGTCTAAAAGGGACAAAAATGTAGCATGACTATATCATCCTTACAGATTTTATTAAAGCACTTTCACCCATTCAGGTAATTTGGAAAATGGTCATTTAGTCTACTTCCTTGCAAAACAATGTCTACAGTGACATCTAGAGCCTGGATACTGCAGTTAGTTTGATGTGTTTAACACCCAAACCCTATAGCTCCGCACTGCTTTTGCCAGAACAAATCACTGTTGGTTTACACTGCTTTAGACTGATACCTTAAACACTTTTTTCTAACCCATGTAATTTGAACAGGTTAATTTCTAAGGATGGTATTCAAAAAAAACCCCCTGTGATTCTGAGGTTCTAAGAGACAGGATAAGCACTAAAATAAATTCCCACTTTATCCTCAGCGAAACAGGCCTCCTTCAGAGGCCCCTTGAAGCTGAAACTTGGGCTTTTTCAAGAATATGATCCAAGAAAAACATGTGGAGCTTTCATGAAGACACAGTAACATAAAGATGACGTTAATTCTGAAATTCATGTGGTACCAAAACCAAATGAGTAAAAGTACCTAGAATCGTCAAGACAGAACAAGATGAGACATTCCACTAGCAATTAAGAGCCCATTTTTAGAATTTGCTCTAAGAAACTACTATTAAAACACCAAACTTAAAAAGAAAGCCAATTACATAATAATTGTCTTGATTTTAAAAGAAAAGGAGTTTGGGAAAGGTCTGCAGTGTCTGGGTACAGAAGACCAAATGACTCCTCATAAAAATCACCAGTTCAGTGTCTGTACTCTCTCCCCTCACAGGTCACCTGCGGGAGTTTGAAGCACAGTGTACCCTCTCTCAATCTACTCTACTCACTAAACTCCAAGAGTCACTTCTCAAACTGCACCATCAGAGCTTGTTAGATTTTCCATAATTCCTACAGAGCTTGACTCATTTTGGATGAAACCAAACTCTCGGAGAAGCAGAAATAACTATTTTAGGCAATGACATTAACAAATAATATGCATATTCAAACTGAAGAGAGTCAAGCCCACTTGGGTTAAAACTCCCAATTACTTACATTACAGAACTTTGGGATAAACTACTTCCATAAATATGCATAGGAACAGTATAACCAGATTTACCAGATCGAAACCAGTATCTACATACACTGGTCTTAAACACTGTATTTCTCCTCCCAAACTTATTATATAATAGAAAAGTTCCCATAATCATAAATGTTTATCAGACTGTCTCCAAGAAGTAGATAATATTACTAATATTGTAGCATTTAAGCATGTGCATCTCTATGAAATCTTAGTGTGAATGAGGACTGTCATTATGCTCTCAAATTGATGCCAATAAACTACCAATTCCAGTTTAATTTATGCAATTTATACACACATTTTCCTAACAAGAAAAAAAAGCAAGCAGATTCCATATGAATATTCAAAAACTAGAAATTAAACTGACTTTCAAAGCAAGTTGTAATCAAATGCATGTGTAATTTGTGAATACAGACCTCTTAAATGTTCTATATTGATTGAATTAGGGTGGGCTTTACTCTTGCATGACACAATAAGAGTAAAGACACACTCAGCAAATAGAGATTCCTTTTCTACAGCTCCTCCCTTCCTCTAAATTATAGAAATTGAAGTTCAGTAGTTTGCATTATTGTGGTGAAGGAAAAAAGTAATTAAACCCCCTTACCTTCACATCCCTGTGAATTATATTATTATCATGACAGTAACGTAGAGCTTCCAGTATCTGTCTCATGTAATGACTGAAAAAACAAACACATAATGCATGACAAACCTGCAGGGAAAAATTACTACACACATGTAACAATCTAAGCATTAAGAGTCTAACTATATAAAACTAATCAACCAATTTAGTGTCAAATATACACAGCTCTGTAGAACGGACTTTGTGTTTATAACTGTGAATAATACAATCTAAAGTTCGAGAATTATTCTGATTGAAGCAGAGGGAAATCAGAAAAGAAAAATCTGTGTTTTCCAGGTTTTTGTAAAGGTTTCAAGTGTTCAATAATTCTGCTTGATATGACAAGAAAGTCAGGGACTCTCCATTTTTTTTAATAATAAACCACAAAGGAAAACAGAGAGGAAGAAAGTGACTATCAGTGCCTGATACATCTAGAAAAGGATCAGACCCAGGTCCTGGCTTGTTGGATGCAGATTGGAGAGCAACCTCTTTCTCCCCAGTGTCCAAAGGATGCCCTAACAGATCACTGACCACAGCAGAGAGCCAAAAAAGCCAGCACCATCCTGTGCTGCATCAGAGAATTACTCTGGGCTAGGGGAGGCAATCCTTGCCCTCTGGAGGCTCCAGCTGGTTAGAGGGAATATTTTGTCCCTAGGGACATAACAAGGCACTGGATCAAGCTGCTCAGGCAGGCTGTGGAATCTCCATCCTGGGAGGTATTCTGGACCCCACTGGACAAAGACTTGAGCAACACGATTCAAATGCTGTGCTGACCCTGCCTTGAGCAGGAGACTGAAATACAGACCTTGATGTCTCCTCCAAGCCGGTTTCTATGATGCTAAAAAAACTACAGCGTTGAGAAAAGCAAACAAAGAATCCTGTGGGCTTTGAGATCAACTATCAGGCCCCTAGGACAGCGGGGTTTATCACCCTTCTACAGTTTTATAGACTCTTTCATTTTAGTTAATCTCCCAAGTGAAAAGGTGAAGTGACCCCTAAACACAGTGATACATAAGAAAGAAAAAACCAAACCAACCCCATCTAGAAAGACCAGTAAAACTCCCACCTGCCAGGCAAGTCACTTAATGCCATCATATGAGAGATCCAAAAAGCAAATACAGCCAATTAAGTATTGCATGTGAAATATAGTTTTACTCAGTAATCTCATCCAAATATGTAGCTAGTTAATGGCAAACTGCTCCAAAACTCTACTTTGATTATGCTAATTACTGCAATAAACATCTAGAGTGCAGAAACAGCATTATTTATAGTATTCCAACTTTCAACTTTTAGCTAACAGATTGTACAACAGTATATTCCATTCTTTTCTTTTTATCCTGAGGGATTAATTAAAATTATAATAAATACCTGGCTACAGCCTCGCTGTAGACAAATCCAGCATCTGCTCTCTTCACAATTTCAAAACACAGGTCTGCTCCATCCATACTGCAGGTAAAAAGAGGCAAAAATGCTTAAAACTGGTAACTACAATCAATTACATAAAAATGCTTAAAAAATCTATTTATTTCCCATACATAGATCTTACATAAAATACTCTAGATACATGTACAGGGCATTAGTCATTAAAACAGCATTTAATGGGTAATCTAATAGAAAATGGCTTGCCACAGGTTAACCAATTTATGTCCCTCAAGTCATGTAACAGTTCTCTCAAAACATTACCAATACCAAACATTTACTTTATTGCTTTAACTGCTCACTGAACAAGGTGTGCAAGAAAAGTCAATGCCCTGCAAAGAGGACACTGCAATTTAACAATTAGCTCCTGATATTAGGTTAAGTGTGTTCTTAGAAGCATTACAAGTGCAACTCTATAACGACTGTAGTAATAAAAAAAGGTTACTCAGTTTGAATTTCAAATGAAGATTGTAAGAAAAAATCTAGAAATACAGTACAGTCTTGCCAGTTGGCATTCTCCTCTGGGTAATTAAGCAGCCAAGAGGAGATTTTACAGCTCACAGACACCTGAGAATGCTGACAGCCCACATACTGTACCACCAGCTCTGAAACCTGATACCTTTTTCCTCTTCTCCCTCATCTTTCTGATCACCTAACTTCCCACAAAGAGCAGCATTACACTTTAGATGCAGATGTATTCATAGACCTTAGGCTGAAATTAGGCTGCCATCTCTCTAAAACGAAAGCAGCCTGGTGCTGCCCTCCTTTTCCCTCTCCTGAAAGGGACCTAAGGCAGATTGGCATCTAGAAACGTTCACAGGCCAGAAGAGAGAAACAAGAGTTAACAGGAACAATATAAATCACGCAACTCATGTTTAATAAGGCACTTGCAAAAATATTGACTGTAACATGGCATTTTCAAACCTTTTCTTTTTCCTCTCCACAAAGACTCAAGGTGGAAAAACCCAAAAGGCAGAATTTCCAGGATATCTGGACAGCCAACATTCCCAGGGCTGTTTCAGTAAGCTATTCAGAATATCAGCATCACTTCTGCTTTGTTACACACCTGCAATGCCAAACTTCTGCTTAGGGAGTCGCAAGCCATGTGCAGAAGCTTTAATTCCCAAATAAATCCCAAAGGCCTCTCTCATGCAAAAACCACTATCATGTGGATAGAGCACTGACAACTCTTAAGAGGGACTGGTGACCAAAAGAAAAGCACATTGAAGAGCGCAAAGAACCCCATATTATGAAACCATGGCTGTTCTTCACCAAATCAATATATTCCTCTGTAGGTTTTTTCCCAGCAGTTCTTCTGTCTTGCACAATTCCCTGCACCAAGTCTGCATACAGGGCTAAATATCACTCAGAGAATATCACAGCCCTGCAGAGCAGCCATGGGGCAGGTTCTCTGAGAGCAGCATAAACCTGGATTTCACTGGCTCATTGGGAAAAAATCCCTCATGTCAATCTCTCAAACCCTTTCTCCAATGTAGAATATACAAAATGTATGATCAGCTACCAGAAATAAGATGTCATTCCCATGAAGCAGCATAACCCTTCAGAAGATTAATTATCTGTACTTTATAACAAGTCAGTGAAATTAAAAATCTAGAGGCACTCAAGCTTTTAAGCAGCATCAATAGTTTCTGAGACATGGAGGGAGGAGTGTAATTTCTTTACATTAACTTTTCTATTAAACAAGGTGTTTATAATCAGCACGGTCTTTAACATCTATTTTGACCTCCCACTTATGAATACCAGCATTTTTCACTGAAATTTTATAACAGTAAGTAGCAGTTTGAATTTCTTCTTGGCAAATACATTTTAAAGTATTACTCCATTAAGATGAACTCTGTCGGCCTCCCATGCACAAAGCTGTATTTTAATCTCTGACTTTAACTGACTATTTTTTCAAGACAAAATCCTTTTTTTTTAAGAGTAGATTTTGATTCATGTATAGAGGGCTTGTGTCACCCCATGTGATACAATACATTCAATACATGATACTGAATTTTACCTGAAAATCACGAAATTTTTGACTAGCTGAGGCTGAAAACAAGCCAGTCAGCCTCAGTTACAAGAAACCCCAGAAAATTCAGTGAATTATCAGACTAAAAACTCAGCAATAGTTCAACCACTTACAAGATGACTTTGCAAAAACTGAAAGCCTTGTATAATATAAGAGCATTTAAGTTTTGGAATATTGATGGAATGAAAGTTCAGGAAGTCTCAAGGGTTTGCAACTATCAGCAATAAGCATGTGAAAACCGAATAAAAAGAAAAAAAGATAAGTTAAAATCCACTGAAGTAAACATACAAATACATACACGCTGAAGATGCAAGTGGATGATGCAAAAAAATTTGGGAAAAAATCAGAACACAGTGGTAACCGGAAAGAATTCCCTGACACCAGCAGAGGGAGCTCATGGCAGGGACATGAACAGACCAGGACCAACGTGTGTGTGTGTGTGTGTGTGTGTGTGTATACATATACAATAAGCAAATATAAATATTTATATATATCTACACAGAAATCTTCTCTGACACCAGCAGTGACTGAAGAATAGACAGCACAGTGCAGAAGAGATCTGTGTTATCATACTAGGGTATGACAGCTTTGAATTTGCAGACCTAGTAAGATGTGGCCTACAATTTAATTTATTGATGAAAAATGAGAAAGCTTTAGACACACTGCTTCATTTAGGGAACTGAATTATCACTTAATAAAAACAAGATAAAGAATTAAGAGTTGACATACTGCTTGTAACTGAGTTTACTGAGTTTTGTACCGTGTATGTTCAAGGCTTGTGCATGATGGCGATTTTCCCTTCACCTCAACAGTTTTTATACACTTGCCATCTTCACTTACCTCAAATAAACCAATTGCAATCCAGTTGAGTACTGCTTTCATGAATTTGAGATTTTAAACCTGAAGCATTTTTACATGTTAGCCACGTTAAATGGCAAAGCTCTCTGTATACAACTATACATACACACATCCTAACTGCTAAAGCTTAACAGATCAGTTCTTCTAAGGCCACAAGAGATAAATCTCTCTTACAAAGCACTAAGAAAAACAAACCCACCCATGTATAGTGCTGAGACAACATTCTGCAAATGACCAGATACCAAGGTATTTGCAATGCACTTACTGCTCCTGTATCTGAGCTCTTCAGCATGGAAGTACTCTCAGTCCATATACACTGAAGAAAAACTGCAAATAATGTACTCTTAAGTATAAAATCTAGTTTTCACACCCTTCAGAATGAATACATGTCTTCTTTTAGAAATATTGCAAGTAGCTCTGACCCTTCTCAAAGCATTCTCACTGATAAGAATCAATGATCATTAGGAAAAATGTAATAAGCAATAGAATAAAAAGTGACACTTGTATACCAGAGAGAAAACAGTATTCTAAATAAAAACAGGAGGCTCATGGGGGATCTCATTAGTCTCTACAAATGCCTGAAAGAGGTTGTAGGCAGGTCAGGGTCTGTTTGCTTTCTCAGGTAACAAAAGCAATCACAAAAGGCAAAATTGACTCAATTTGTGCCAGGGAGGTTTACATTGGATAACAGTAAAAGTTTCTTCACTGAAAGGGCTGTCAAGCATGAGAACAGGATGCCCAGGTTAACGGTGGAGCCACCATCCCCAGGGTCATTTAAAAGATGTGTAGATCTGGAGTTTAGGGACATGGTTTAGTGATAGACTTGGCAGTGCTGGGTCAATGGCTGGACTTGATGATCTTATGAGGCCTATTTCCAAGCTAAATGACCCCATGATTCTGTATAGCTGCCAGCTATTTTCCAAGAATGGGAAAGAAAATTGCAACTGTATTATAGAGAACAGAGCTGGCCTTTCTCAGATGTAAGGTATCTCTAGAACCTCCAAGGGATCATTTCCATCAGAGTAAAGAGTCCGTCTGGGGGTTGCAGCCGGGGTGTGTGTAAGGGAAATAATTTTGCACAGGCAGATCCTCTCTCATTTATGATGCAACAACACCTAAATACTTTTAAAACAATATTTTTACCTTAGCAATAAGACTTTCTGGGAGAGGGTCTGCTTCTTACTCCACACACGCACTTCATCTATTACAACCAACTGTTTCACTGCAGTTTATTCCAGCAGCACCATGCAGCCTCTGGCAATGTGAGATATGGCCCCATTCTAGAGAGTGCTTGAGTTTGTGTGTGAATAAGGGGTTAAAAACAGAGCTCATCTTTTGGTGTTAAACCTCAATGCTGCTGTTCACCAGCGCTTGTATGAAAGCTGGCTTGATTTTTTAAATGTTTCTTTTCACAAAAGTTTTCAGAATTGGGCACAAATTGTACATTTTCCTGAGTGGTTCAGTCTGTTGTTACCAGGTACATGCTACAATTGCTTATTTAACTTGTTCTGTACCAATAGGTTTGGCAAGATACTCAGAATCCTCCTAGTAGCTGCCCCACACAGCTCACAGCCTGTGAAACAGTAGTGGATCTATGTATCATTTATGGGCAAGAGACGGCACAAAGTTTTAGCTTTGGTTATTCCATGCATTTCATGTGCTGAGCCTGCCTAATTTTCATGCAAAGCACCTGCCAGCCCACGGATCACTCATCACAGCTGGGTTTATGTCTCTGCAGATCTGTGTTGTCTCCCCCTTTTGGGTCATTTCAGAGTAACTAGACCCTAATGAAATACATTTTATTACTGTAGACGGAAATTTGCTGCGCATCAGGTTACAATAACAGCATAGCGAACAGAAAGCAGTATGGGAGGAAATGAGTTACCTACACGTACAGAGATGCTCTTCTGCTTACTCCAAGTTTGTTTTTATGGTCACAATGATAGAGCGTGCCCCTAACCCGCTCAGCCTCAGACAATGCAGTCTCACTCCACACAAACACCAGTCTGCTGCTGAATGACTTTACCAAAGCATCCCCTCCAGCACAACACCACATCCTGCCCACAGTTCTTCCATTCCCTGCCACATTTTGAGCACAGGTGTTCCTACTCCCTCGTTTTCTATCACTGCTACAAAAGACTGATGTTTTTTGCATACAAAGGAGACAAGGGCATACATATGATAAACAATCATTACCCCTCAAATAATTTAGCTTTCTAATTCCTTCTTTCATGTGGCCTGAAGTCAGGTGCAGTATTTGTGTAGTAACTCTAATTGTTCAGACTTGCTTTCTAAGTGTACAAACATAAATTATAATAGGCTTGTCATTAAAAAATAATTACTGCTTTTGTCTCATATTTCTGAGCTATGAGCATGGTAAAAATAGAAGCAAACCCTTTTTTCCATTTCAAAATCTTGTTAATTATCTGAGTATGTCTCCCCAAGGTGTATATAATTATTTCATAATAGGGTAATTAAAGTCCCTTGGTCCACGCTTTGGGATTTACAAAAGAAAAAGCAAAGTCAGTACTGAATCAAAACGTACAGAGAGGAAAGCACAGAACAATTATTTCACAAAACCCTAAATTTATAAACTCATCTAAAAAAAGCAGAAGTCTTGCAAACAACAATTTTCTTCTTTCTATAATGTTTTTGCTGTCAACACTACCTCTTCCACTACCTCAGTGGTAAAACATGTGGGAATTATTTTCTAAGTGGACATCTCAAATCAAATTCTTGGCTCTAGTGGACAAGCCAATATGACCTAACATGCTGGCATGATGTGGTTCCTCCAACATAAGCAGCTCAACTGCGTCACAAAACATAATGGAGGAAGGTCAGAGAAATTTAAGAGGTACACATACATATGATCAGACCAGCTAGGAACAAATATATGGGGAGCATAAAAAGAAGAGCTGGTAGGCAGAGAGAAAGAGGATCAAATACAGAACATGCACAAATGACCATTCTATCTCTGGTTGTGTCCTTCCCACTTAGCTAAAACCTGACTCAGGAAGGACTAATAATTTTCTCTCAAAGAAAGAATGTGGTGATTTTGAGGCTGTCCCCCTTCTTTGTTTCTTGATGTTGAGTAAAAATAGCTGTCTCTTGCTGAAAAGTCACATTTTGTTCACTCTTACAACTAAACTCTTACATTAAAACTCCTAAAACAAATCTTTTAGTCAAAAGCCTCTTCTCATATATCATCAACAGGTATGCTGACTTACAAGAATACTTAAATACACCAATAACTTTACTTTCTTATCTAATAATAAGAAAAGCAGTGCTAAAGAAGTGACAGTGGAAAAAAATAAACAAAAACTTCACAACTGGAACAGAATATCCCCAGTTACCCAAAGATGATGTTTACCAGCAGATTTTCAACTTGTTCTCTTGTACCCTGCAGCCAACAATAAAGATCATGCCTGTCTTTAGAAAGCCCTGGTGTTCACCACTTAGACAGTGGGACAACTTCTTTTTTTAATTTGGGACAACCTGTACTTGCCAGAAACAAATATTTTCAAAGCACTCAAGACCTCCGAGCGACAAAACGTGCAGGTGTGAGCAGACATACTCTTAGGATTTTATTTTGCAAATGACAACACAGAAAGGTAGAATCAAGGAGAGAAACTTACAACTCAAAGACCATGTAAAGCATTCCATCTGAGCTGTATGTCTCCAGCAGTTCAACAATGTGAGGATGCTTCAGCATGTGACAAATACTGGCTTCTCTCTTCAGATCTGTGGGAGATAAGAAGGTAGTTGTAGATTAGCTACACATTCAAGCTGTTTAGAACACAATGTTTGGAAAGATGGACACATTTGAAATTTCTAATCTATTCATTAATCTTTATAAAGATGAGATTTAATTATGCTTCATTAAAATACTTGCATAGCTCTCAAAACTTAACAGATTCCTGAATTCATGTATTAATAAAAGATCTCCTTGGTTATAGTCTGAAGAACTCTACAGAAGTAAGTTCCTTTGATGTACATATGCAGACTACACCGACATTTTCATCCTAAATATTCAACATCACTGCAGAATTACCTCCAAATGCACAAGACAGGCTCTTTAAGACCACTACAGAACTATTATTAACTGGAGGTCTCTACTCTGATTCCTCTACTCAAAGCAAGGTGAACTGGAGCAGATCGTCCAGACCCACACCCAGCTGGACTCTGAACATGTCCAAGCATGGAACTCTCTAACTTGCCCAGGAAACCTACACTGGTACCTGATTACCTTCATGAGTAAAGAAGTATTTTCCTTACGCTTGAATATCTTGCAGTTTACTTCTTTAATAGTGAGTATTTATTTTAAAATCACAATATATGAAATGACACTGGCATAAATTTTAATCAGCATATATTAGTTTGCATCTCTGCTCTAGAGAAGACTGAATAAAGCACAAAAAGTTGCAACTAAAAGAAGAAGAAACCACTCTGAAATCTCTCAAAGCTTGAGAAATTTTATTTTTAACTAAACAAGACTCTTACTTTTTCTGATCACAAATCCATCCTTCTGCAGATAAATGCAAAAAACCAAACCACACTGAATTGTTTTTCCTCTTTGTTGAAACTATTTGGTATTTTTGTTATTTAATCATCCTTAAACTTTTTTCTTTCAGCTACTTGTATTCTAGAAAGAATAACAAAATCTTCAATGAATAGCCTTGATGATAATTTGATAAGGGAGAAAAATACCAGTCTGAATCCTGAAGTAGACATTTTACTTTTCTATTCTCTTTCCATACAATTGGTCATTGTTCAAGAATGACCTACATATGCATTTATGGAGCAATAAAAATACGATTTCTTGGTTTGAGAATATTCACCATATCATTGGACTACACTAGAAAGAAACTTAAAATGCACTATTTTCACATGTGCCCTCTTACATTCTTAGCATGAATCAATAATACTGAAAAATGCAAGCAGCAAAATGAACATTCTTTCATGTGAAGCATTTAACAGGTAACTCAGATCTATGATATACTTTGGATCTTTCAGCCATCTATAAATTCAAAAGACAAGCTGACAGTTTGGAAATGATTGAATGTCAATACAAGAAAAATGTTCAGATTCACAAAGTGCAAATTTTGTTACCAGAACTTTCATACTACACCTGCATTATGTGTTCCCTCCCTCACAATCTTGCAAATACAATCTAAAAGCAAAATGACAGAGCAACCCTTTAGAAACCATCATGTAATGGCACCTTAGGAAGTGCAAGCAGAACAGCAAAAAGAAGTATCATTCAGGGATAATGAAGAAATTTTGATACAGAAATTAATGTAAATTTTGTCCTTTATTTGTCCATCTCTTTATGTAGGTGAAATTCTACAACCTAAGAAAACAGCAGTATGTGTCTCACTATGGAAAATACTCACATTATCAGTTCCTACACCACCTTACTGCAGAGCAACTACTAAAGCACCACTGTAACTTTCCCTTCCATCACATTAGGCAATGATCTCACACTAAACGGTTCCCACCCCTTTTCTAACAGAGAGCTTTGCTCAAGTACACATCCAGTCCTTCCTAAACAGGATCACAGATGAACACACCGAGGGGCACTGTAAAGAGAATGAAAATTCACCGTGATTCTGTGAATGACTATGATCTTCAGAAAATAGGCTGCTTTTATTTTGTCTCTTACTTTATAACAACTTTAATGCTACCACACTTCACCGTGGCATCCGATACCTATTTCAGATGGAAAGCCAAGTGAAAATATCCAGCAGGAAATTCCAGGAAACTTCCGCTTTATTCACAGGCAAAAACTGTGTTCAAAATAAGTTTATTTTGGCTGCTTCCTTTATTAATATTTTGTGGGCTTTATTTGAAGAGAATTACAAGTGAAAGGAAGAAAGAATACGCTGCCATTTCTCTCATTCCTCTGTGTAACATTGTATGAGTGCAACAATTGCTCACAGACTGAGTACCAGCACAAGAAGAAGGAGAAACAAAGTGGAAAATAAAATCTCCAAACAGGAAAACAAATGAACAGAAGTTACAGAACAAGGTTTTGTATGACTAAGGGGTCTTGGGGCTAAGAGCAGAACAAAGTCCCATTTTAAACACAGCAGGGACTTGTTCAACAGTAGGCGCATTAAGAAAAAGAAAACTAGGTATAAAGAGACAGACAAGTACATACCACACTGATTCAACAAAGCCACAGGGCAGAAAAGAGACGATGGATTCTGAAGTACATTTGGACCGTGACCCAAAGGTCAAAATACGTCAAGTCTAAGACCAGTGAAAAGGAAAGGGGAGGAGTAGAAAAAGCAGAGATGGGACATAAGTTTCTTTTTTTTTTCACTTAAAAAATAATGACATCAGCATCTGCGCAATCCTTTATCAAATGCTTCTACCAGACTGAGTTAAATTTTACCTCCACAGGTTCAAGAGGTAAATAAAACCCCAAGTACCCACAGATGTGGTTCCGGTTCTGAATGCGACACAAATGCAAGCAGATGTTTGGCTGCACCAGGTGATTGAGGATTTCCTAAGAAAAATCCCCTTGTCTTGTGAGCCACAATATTATCTGTGGCATCATTCTGAATGTAACATTGTATGAACTATTTGCTACCGCCTGTGAACTTCCCTAAACCTCTGCTGAGTATTTGAGCCATGTTGTGTAGCAATGAAGGTCCCAGACACACATCCCATATCCAAATTAGCCTTTCGTATTCCAGACACCTAAAAAAGATTCAGGACAACTCTAGAATCTGCCAATGGAGTAAGGTGGCTTTAAGCAGCAAGAGGTGATGTGTCATTTACTAATGGTCATGTGTCCCATATTTACAACAGTCTCCTTCACTAGTAAATGAGACTTAGCTGAAAGAACACACCCTCAGGTTTGGATTCCAAGACCTTGTTTTGCCTGTCATCTTTTACTTGCTGGACTATTTAACTTCATTGGAATCCTTTCTGAACCCTTCATCTATTCATTTTTCTCTTCTTGATATGGCAGAAGAAATTACTTTCTGGTTCATTCTTTAAGCCTTCCCTGTCAGCACTTTTTTCAAAATTAAATGTAATTGACAACAACAGTAATAAATAGATCTGCAAGTTTTAAAAGCAGAAGCTTTAGCAGTTTCTCTGGCAGCTGCATGAAAGGTATTGTCACACAACCAGAAATAGGGAAAAAGATGTGATGTTCCATTTAACTTGTTTAGCACACAGGCTGATACTTCACACATCATAATTTGAAAAGCATTTACAAGCTATCCTTTTACACAATTGTTACCAATAAATGTTCCAGAATTTCAGTCTGTTTACAAAACTTTGAGGTTTTTTTAGCAACTGGAGACAAGTTAAAGTTTCCATTTTAGACCTGGCTAATTATTTAGAGAGGCACTAAAGTTGTTAAAATGGCTTCAAAGTTCAGACTTCAGTAAAAAAGAAGAAAAGTTAAAAGATGGAAAAGGGAATTCCCAGCCATAATCACCACAAAGACAAAATGTAGCCTCATGTGTGGATAGTGACACTGAAAGTGAATTGCTGGAAGCACTAAAAAAGACAACTGCTCTAAGTAATTGCAAAGAAAGATGTATCAGTCTTTGATTGAAAACATAAAACATGAGTATCACTTAAAATTCCCATGGGAGTTAACAACTCAATATCCTACACGTCTCTGACAATTCTGGCAAACACCTAATTTCCTTTCAAAATCTGATATCCAAGGTTTTAAAACATCTCAAATATACAGAACATATTTTCAAAGTATATTCTTGGAAGAATTACATGCTCTCTAGCAGCCTGCATTATAGCACCATTTCATTATCTTAAAACTGATATGCACAGACTGTAGCAGCCCCATCTTTTTTGGGGACAGACAGCTCCAAGTTTCTTAGCAAGATGGAAGACACATGTCATTTTTATGTATACACAATTCATTTTTATACATACACCATTCTGATTTTCCAGGTTCAGTCCTTTAAAGGATTAGTTCTCCAGCCACAGCTTGGGTATGACAGTATTTTGAAAGGAAGTATCTGCATCAGTAAGCTTCTTGCTTAAAATGCTTCTATATATTTTGTACAGCAAGACATGATTACATATAATTTGAATATATGTGTAGTACTAAGTTTTAAAGGGAAATCAGTATGCTTTGTTCACTCGGTTATGTCATTCTCATGAACCATCCTTTGGTGAGCATCATGGAGAAGCTCCTGACCACTCAAATGCAATTCTTCCAGACACAACTAAGCTAAATTCTGTGCCTTGGAAATGTGCCTGATGCACCACATGAAGCATGGACAAGGCAGACACTGAGATCTCAGCCCCAGCTGTTTCACCCTGCACACACACATACACACACACAAGGTTTTGTCCTGTGGATTATTAGCCCTTGCTAGATGTTAGTCGCACTCAGGCTCCTGCTCAGTTGAGCAGGAGTAGAAAATACAAGTAACAAGAACAAGAAAGCTCATGGGTTGAGATAACAACAGGAAGATTGCTTATCAACTACTATTGACAGCAAACAGCCTTGATGAAATTAACTTATTTTTTGCGAATTAAAACAAGTACTTATTGATTTGGGTAGAGGGAATTAAGAAGACAAACATGAAACCAAGGAATTTCCTCCCCCCTTTCACAGGCTTAACTGTACTCCTTCACTCCAACCCCCAGCTCTGAGGGGTGCAGGGGTGAGGGCCATGCTCAGCACAGCGCAGTGGTTCCTCTCTGCTGCCCCAGTGAGGGTCCTCCATCTGTTCTGCCATTATGAATCGCCTCCTTCCCTGACCTTGCTGTTCCCTCTTCTCGTTCCACACTCCCTACAACTGTGTTCCAATGTTTCCTACCCCTCCTTAAATATATCTTCACAGAAGCACCCCACACAAGGCTGATGGGCTCAGTTTGGGCCCACTGGAGCTGAGAACCCACAGCCCTGAGCCTCCTCCCACAAAAGCTGTCCCTGCACTCTCTCATTACCAAAAACTTGCCACTTACATTTAATCCAGGTCTAATTCCCTTTGTGCTGTACACACTACACACCTCTGCCTCAAATCGTCCTGTATCAGCCCCATGGAAAATCCAGTTTAACCAATCACATTGTACCTGAGGTCACACTTCCAAACCCAGGTGGACCTCCAAGGAAAAACTGGCTTAAAAAATTCCCCTACCTCCTCTCTTTGCTCATTCTTGCTGCTCTGTGAAAATTACTTCTAGGCTTTATTACTCTAATAATACATCAGGGAAGTCATAAAAGCTCTCAGTGCAGCCAACACAGGAATGAGCAGCTGGAGGTGGGAACATCCTGTATTGACATTGGCAGTGAAACTCCTATACTACAGAACCACAGCAATGTTTCTGCCCCAAAGATTTGTTCTTTCTAAATATTTTTTTTCTTCCACAAGAGAATATTCCCCTTTTCCTTAATTAAAACAGCACTTCCTGGGATATGTGAGCGACTCCTCATCACACAGACACATCCGACCAGTTAATGACTCGTTGCCCCGACAAGCACTTAAAGCTTTCCTGCCTCTCCTCCCACACACTTTGGGCTGGCTGAGGCTCTGTGGTAGCCAAGCTGATTTAACTGCTGGCTGTTTCCCTGTTCATCCCACACACATTCCTGCCCTCTGTTCCACTGTGCAGCAGACTGCAGCTTGTCACACCACACACCAAACCATTCTGGTGTTAACTCAGTTAAAAAAAAATATAAATTAATTTTTGTCTCTGCTGGCTAACTGTTTTGCAGTTTCAGCAGGGAAAACGGCTCATGAGCAACCTCAGTTGTAGAAGTAGACTTAAAAGAAACAAAAGGAATATGAAAGGAGAAGGCAAATAAGGCTGGGAAAAGAAGCATTTAAAGCTGCTTAGGATGTTGCAAAACACAAGTCCACACCTTTCCCCGAAAGTGTCTCCATTGTCACCAGATCTGTGTGTCATAATCAATCTGTACCTCAGCAAACATGCTTGAAACATGCACTAAAAAGAAACAAACGCATGTAGCTGTGAGTGGCCCTCGATAAATACACCATGGTAATCAACAAGTACAGTGGCAACGCGAGATAATCCATCTCCCCTCAGTATCTTTTCTTTTAAGGCTACAGTAGCATTTGGAAAAGAATGTTGATATGAAGTAAGACCAACAAAAAGCAGTTACAGCTACTATTCCCCTTTTTGAGACCTCTATGCAGAAACCTATGGAAATCTTCATTTTGTGGAATTATACTTCATAGATGTCACCTAAATTCTCAGTAACTTTCATTTGCTACTCTGTTCTTTCTGTGTTTGGACATGAATATAACCATGTTAACTTTTTAGCTGAAGCTGGGTGTCTTGGGAGACTTAAAAGGCAATTTTCCTTCTTCAATTTATACTCTCTCAGCTATGACAAACATGAAACTGGGTGTGAAAAAATCCCACTTTTTTCTCAACTTCTGATACATCCACCAGACTTGTCCAGAATCGTGTATCTGACAGACAGTGTAAGTTAGTTTGCATGACTGTGTCCATGAAAGCAACTTTCCCTCTTTTATTCACTTCCTCATTTTTACTGACATGCAAATAAGCAATGCTTCATAAATAAGATAGTGTATTTTAAGAAATGAATCAACTTGAACTAATAAAAATGTTTAAGAATGCCCAAAAGAGTATTTAACAGCTGCCTACTGCAGATAATCTAAACCTATTTCATTTAATTAAATGATAATTCTTAAAAACTTTTTACAAAGCACCCACCACATTGAAAAAAAATCTAGCATTTTTCAAGGAAGAACAAAGATTAGGCATCTCTCATCTAAGACTTTCTGTATTCTATGTCCTCTTGGTTAATACTCAACAGCAGGTTCAGAGGTAGGGGAAAAGGGAAAGAGGAAACATAGGAACGTGAAAGCAACACTTTCTGGATTATTATTGGTTTTTAATTAATTAGATGCACAATCTGTCTTTCAAAATACTGTTAGCAGTTCTCTCTGCAGCAAAGTAGCAGTTTCTGAAGTGCTTCATGAGCTCAAGAAGGAACATAATGATCAGAAACAGGGTTACAAACTCCATAAATTAATTTAAAAAGGAGTAAGGAGTTTTTTAAGTATTTAAAAGGTTCTCTCTGTCATGAGCTTGGCCTTCCAAACAGAAATGGAATTGTTGCTGAAGACATTTTGCAACCTGTGCTGTAAAATCTGAAACACTTTTCTCCTAATGTTGCACTGTTTTCAATAATTAATGAAAGGAAATTGAAAATAGCCATTGACTCTCAAGCTGTGATCAATCAAGTTATGAAAGTGGAGTCACTATTGATAACCACATTTATTAAATCCCACATTCCCACCTGTTTCCCAGCACTGTGCAACAGCCTGAAACACAACACCTTCCCAAGTACCATACACCGCAGGTTTTTACACTGCAAACCACAGTTTTAAACACTTCGTGATACAATGAATGCCTTAACAGAGGGAAGTGCAGCAGCAGATCTGTCAGAGTATGCAGTGAAATTTCTTTTAAAAACAAACAAAAATAAAACAGAAACAATTGGCCACAAGGTGTGTATTTGACAAAAGAATGCTACACGCTGGCTGGAGCACTGAACTGGCAAAATGCTCAGCTCTACAGTCACAGTGGACTTTACTGAAATAACTGGAAGGTTGTAATTTCATTAAGTTACACAGATTGTGCTTTCTTGTAGAGAAAACTAACACTTAAAAGTACCAGCCCCATTAAATGCAGCAATTGTTCCCTCTTTTGTCAGCTCCCTCTCTCCTTCTGCACCATCTTTCCCTTCATGCTGGTGCAATGCTTGTGCAACTGCACCATAAACACAATCAAGGAATCGATCCACCTCAACTGCAAACAATCCTTTTCCCTCTCCCCTTGGAGCTGTTTTTCCACCAGACTGGTTCTGGCTAGTCCTGGGAACCTGCACAAGCACCTCAGAGCACAACAGCGTTGACAGCCCGGCAATAGAAACAAATGGCCAGATTATGGCAGCAAAAAGCATCTGACAATATATCAAATCTCAACAGCCTGTACATTGCTGCCCTTCTCCCAAAGAGCAGAGAAGTCAGAAAACCAGATTCCACAGTATTATCAGGAAATGCTAACTTGCCTTAGTTTTCTTTTTCATACATCTAATTGAACCTCAAATTAAAATTGAGGAATGAACTTGTAAGTCAGGTAATATTTCTCTTCTCCCTCTGTGGTGTCCTGTTTGTGCAGCTCCACGTGGACACGTGTCCCTGCAGATTTCTCACTAGGTGGCAACGCAGCTCCGGCTTTGATCTGCATGGAGTCAGCAGCTGAACATGAACGAAGCCTGCATCGATTCAGCCGCAGAGAGCTTTGTGTCTGGCCACTTCTATACTCTTGATCTGATTAATGACGAGTACAGTTCAGGCCTAAGAACAAAGAAACGATGCCACTCTAAAATAATTAAGGTGCATTCAGTGCTAAGCACCTTTTTATCCGGATTCTGTGCAAGACCAGTCACTGCTCTACTTCTAAGCAGAGCCCTTCACAGCTGATGGCCACACACCAGTAGTGTACTGCACACACAGAGTTGTATGGCACAGCCAAAATACATTTAAACACAGTTTGCTCACATAAGCCAGAAGTTCTTTATTGCTACAAAGCCCAGCAAAAAGCTTTAGAAAGCGAAAACCTCCATGTAGTTCAGTTAAATCACTGGAATTTCTCCTTTTTCAAAGGTTAACCACCCAGAGTGGAGTTCTTTGTTTCATTTTTTTGTACATTCGTTCGTTTCTGGAGGGTTCTTTTTGCTGCAGGTGTGTTGCATGTATGTGTGTGCTCATGGTTTCTCTCCAGCCTTTGGCCACGGCAATACAGGCAATATATTATCTCAGAATGTGCTAAAAGCATTATTATCGATGTTATGCTCAAATTGGCATAATGTTTTTACACCAAACTTTGACATCTTTTGGCCAGAATTCACTTAGGCTGATCAGGTTAACTAAAGGTTACAGACATTGCAGTCCTTTAAATAGGTTTTTAGTACTCATGTACTAAAATGTAATGACATTAAATCAAGTAAGTGCCCTTGGAGGCAATGGAACATTATCAAGAAAAGGATGTTAGTTGATCCTGAAAAATTAAGTGTTTTCTCTTAATGATCATTCTAACATTTGAAGGTTTTGGGCTTTTTTTTTTTGTTTGAAATGTCTCCTCCTCTGTGACTTAGCCTTCACCTAAACATAATGACAAGCAAATTTACTTTTTGATGATAAGAAAGAATCTCAGTTTTACAGGAAAAACCCTGGTATTTTAAAGATACAAAGGAAACCTACTCATAACATATTCAGCTAGTCTAGACAAACTGTCTGTAACTGCTACTAGAGGAAGGGTTAAATAATCCATTACACTGCTTCTGCTGCTGAACTTAACAGTCAGGAACAGCCCAAAGGCACTCAGAAGAGGGAACTGACTGCCTAAGAGGCTCCTCATACAGACAAAATGTACTTGTTTGCTTTCATCAAAGCTTCTTTGGTCTTGAGCTGCTGGGCTCTGCACAGCCAATACAAAACCAGTTGCACACTAATGCTAGAAAGGAAATCATCTACTTTACCCAAGTCTAGACAACCCAAGTCAAACCAGCATCTAAAAGTGACTGTAATTCCACAGTGCCACACAGCTCAGTGACTGACAGTGTTTTAGTTGGCATGTGGCTCAGGTTACTTTACAGCTTTTCTCAGGTAAAATAGTACAAGCTGCAGTACCTGCTGCTGTAAGGGACAGCTGAATTCTGAAAGTCCCTGCTCAGCACATGGAACTCAGCACAAACAGCACCTACAGTGCACCCTGAATAATAGACAACTACCTAGCAAATGTAAGAGTGATGCCAATTCTGCTCTACTTGGAAATCCTGTAGCGGAATGATGTCTGAATGCTGGAGAACAACTACCTTAGCAAAACTTGTTTTCTGGTTCAGTGACGGAACAACATCAGGAATTCCTCTCAAGCAGTAATAACCCAGGATATGAGAAAATTTAATTTTGGTTTGTTCCACTTCTGCACATGCTTCTCTTCGCAATTATTACCAAAAGTGATAGAATTTTTTTTGGTTTTCTTTTTAACTGGCATGTTGCAAAGTAAGTTCTGTAAAACCAGTGTGAATGTCTTAGTTCAGTCCTCAAAAAAAAATTCACTACAGAATGTACTTTTTACCAGCACTTTCAGGATTCCATACCAACAAACCAACAAAGTTTTAACTAGTCTCTTTGCAGCTTACCAAATATCCATAAAGTACTTCTGCATACCAGGTTTGTAATGCTTTTAAGAAATACATTGTCCCTTTCCTGCTTGTGCAGTTGCAATACTCCTCCTCAGCCTCTGAAACCAATGCTCTTAAAATACACCCCACTCCTTTCATTCCACAGAAATCAGATGTTAATGATGTAAGCAGTGCAACTGAGCTAAAACCTGTTTCTAGAAACATTTAGGTCACAGCTCTAGGAATAAGGTTTTAACTTGCCTGACTCGTCTCTGATTTTACAACAGGCTGAAAATACCACAAATCTTTACAAACTTAAAGTCACTTATACTTTTCTTCGTAAAATAGATTAAGCTGACAGGGGTAACATATCCCCATAAAGAACCAAACCAGTGACATGAGTTGAGTCCTAGCACAATTATAGGTCATCAGAGAAGTATTTTCTTTCCTAATATTCACACACTTCCCATGGCGTTTAAAGGACAATTTCTCTTCACCAACACAGACAAGAAGAGCTTTCTTCTTTAATCTCACCCAAGCATTATGCAAATAATATTTCATTTCCCTTCTTTATTATCTGGTGATAAGCAAAAAATACCTAAAATTCATACTTCGCAAAAGATGAATTAGAAACAGTTCGATTATTTATAAAATCTGTGAACTTGGAAATTGTATCAAAGTAGGAGACTGGAGTTGGAAACAGTACACCTGCATGGCTTTTTAACTATCTTTTCAGTTTCCCAGTGCCTCTGAACTTCCATGCAATGCTAACAGCAAGAATCACATTGTAATACACAATTTCCTTCACTGTCACAGGGTATTTTGAGGGACTGACATGGATCTATAAAGCCTTGTAGTAACCAGCTGTAAATAATGGATTGCTACTCCTGCTAGACAGAGCTAAGACTGTTTAAGTACTTGCATATAAAACCCTCTCAAATTAAATGAACCTTTCTCAGGTGCTAAAAGGTTTGACTCAAATTTGTTCAAATGTCTTTCACTGGTGTCCAAATCCAAAATGATGATCCACTAGAGCAAGACCAAACCTTTATAAATTCTGCCCATTTCTCTTGTTCTAAAGTGAAAGAACAACTGTAAGTTTGCATATATATGAAATTATCAAAACATATATCCACTACTATATTTTAGAAGTCCACAGAAGTAAAATAACTGATAATAATCCGCATCCTCTCGGCAAAACAGCTTTACAAGAGCACTGTAAGAAACTTTTAATGGGATTCTCTTGTTAAAAGAAACTCACATTTCCTTTCCCCACAAGTTAAGTGTCTGTCTAGGAAAAAGAATATCACTGACATGATGGGGTACATGGAAATGTAAAACATGACACATCAGTCAGCTGAGTTGAGGGCCCTGACCCATTTCACAGATTTTTTAGACCACCTTTCCTGTCTGCACAACAAAAATTAAAACTACCTCTCAACATGACAACACATGACTCTCAGGCTGAACGCAGCCTTGTCCAGATTCTGAAACTAATCTGAAGCACAGGGAGTTGCACAAGGTGTTTCTCCCCACTCTTTCTGGAAGGAAGAAGCAAACACGACTTCTGAGAGCCTGACCTCCCTTCCCCCTCACAAACCTCTTTTGCTGAAGCAACCTGTTCAGTGTGTCTCACTCTGCACAACCAGTTCTCACTTTTCCAGAATGCTGCAGCAGGAAGACAAGAAACCAAGGCAGGGAGGGGTGTAACACTGCACTCTAGAAAGGAGATGAATTATGCACCTGTGACTTTGACATAAAAGCTCAAATTTGCAAATCCATAAGCTGTTTATGCAGGTTGTATATGCATCTGCAACAGAATTAAAAGTCAGCTCAGGTTCTAGCAGAATTTATGAGCTCAAATGCAGTATATGCATAGCAGCTCTGCTGCTTCAGGGCATGATGATACAGAAGAGTCTCTGCCAGTCAATACCTGGATTAATAAACCATGATGGACTTGAGTTAGCTCCATGTAAGGTCACTTCAAAGCCACCGGGACCCTGATTCTTGAGGATTTATTAGCCCAGCTAAACACAAGCTGTGGAAATGCCAATGAACACCCCCTGAAACGGGAGTGCCAGGAAAATGGGGCTGACACTCTCCAAAGGGTCAGTTCCAGACTGGTGCTAAGCTACAGCTCACAAACCTTGACAGATAATAAAAGCATACTGTACATCCAAATGCTTTCTACCTATAGCTGTATTATTGCACCTGTTTTTTCTTATTAGCTGCAGTACCTCAGTCTCCATTTACCATGGAGAAGGTAAGACTTGGCTTTAATCATGCTGTTGCATACATCTTCTTTCATGAACAATTAATTAAGGAAATAAAATGGCCTCAGAGCACAGAGAAATTAATACAATTTTTATATATACATACTACGTATTACAGTCAGTTTGGATAGCCTACTCATAATTCCTAGGAGAAGTAGGATTTAAAAACAGACTAAATTGCATCATAACATTCTTAAGCTGAAAAAAGAATAATTAAAGCTCAACACATTTTTAAAACATCGAACCTGAGCCTAAAGCTTTGAACTTTTCAGCATTCTTGAAAATTTATTAAATTAAATTGAACTGTCTTTTCTCTTTCGTTTCCCAAAAGCCACAAAAAATCATGAAACTGGAATCCACTTAAGCCTTTTGTTACCCCAAGCAGTATTATTCAAGTGATACTTGTGCCAACTTAAGAACATATGTGCCAACATAGACACAAAAGTGCTGTGTGCTGCCAGCAATGAATAGTGGAATCAAAGAACGATGAAAGCAGACAACACATCTGTTATAATCCATTTTTAAGAGTTTTTGCAAAAACACATGTACCAAAAGGAGAAGTTATACACCAAATTAAACTTTGAGGACAGTTACAATGGATGTTAATGAAAACTGTATGGGAGTATAAATGTAAATACTGCACAAATGTAGCAACCATTTCTTCTACAGACTATTTTCTTAGTTTTGTTGTTTTATAACCACAAATTTACCTTTAAAATACTAATAAGATTCACATGACAAAACTTACATAAAACCAGTAGCCTGCTGGTATTAATGAAATCTGATTCATCATCTCTAGTTTGGAAAAGGATTTTGAGACACAAATCTATTATTTTTACATAGTATAATTAATAAGCACAAAAAACTCCCATCCTTGTAAGAAAATCTACAAAAGCTTCAATTTTTTAATTTTAAAGGTTAAAGAATTCTCCTCCTTTTCTAGTACACAAATATCCCTCACTACTACAACACATGTTCACTGTACTCAGTACTACAAGTTACAAAACCTTCAGCAACAAATGATCTTTGAGTTGAAGTCTGATCACTCTTTGAATGGTTAAAATCTGTTGGAGAATGGACTTGGACATTGAAACAATGCATCAGGATAGCATCACATGGAAGGGTAAAACCCATTCACTTTCTATCACCTTTCAAAAACTAAGGCGCCATGGAGTTGCAACAGGATCCAAGAGAGCCCTACGCAGACAAGAGGCTCAGACAAGGCCTAGAACAGAGCTGGCTTGTTTAAACAAGCTTTCCTGACTCCTGATCCCTGAAATGCATGGTCCTTTTCAGAAACAGATCAGGTGGATAGAATGAACCCACCAAAGCCAACCACCAGCCCTCAGAACACTTTTCTGGGTCAGCCTTTGTGCAAAAGCCTCCAGACCAGATGAAAACGACAATTTACACCTCAGTAATTTAGGAACACAAACAAAACTGCTTCTCTGTCCTTCCCAGAGTGCTTCAGAGAACCAACAGCTATCAAGATCTCCACTTACACAAACAAGTAACAACACACATCACATTGCAAAGAAAATTAAATGTTACAGCACTGTAAAAGCACTGTAGTCCTTAAAATCTCTAAATTCTGTTAGGTATCAGGCCCTTCTTCAGTTGATTCAACTTTTCCTACATGTAAATGTTAAAGTGAACATCAATTAGCTTACTACTAACAAATCTCCATTCAGCTATGAAACAAACAAGATTCTTTAAGCTCTCACAGTCTCAGACAACTGCAGTGGAAAGTTCAATCTGTAGGGATAAAAAGCCAGATTCTAGTTCACTTGGCGAGGTAAGGAACTCTTACCTTTCCCTCAGTAATTACGAGAAGGGCAAAACAAAGCTATGCACAAGCGCCACTGACGCCTTAAGTTTTGACTTTTATAATTTGAAATCCTGTACTGTCTAGAGTATAACTCTGAAGTTTCTTGTAGTCTGTGAGCTGCTGCTCTCTTAGGCCAGACAGACACAACAAACCCTCTCCAGGCCTGCCCTCCAAGGACACCCAGCCTGTCCTAGGCCCAAAATGTAAACCAACACCTTGGGAAGGGGGAGTGAGCTTGGGGAAATTACATCATTAACTGAAGCTTTAATTGGCGAATTGAACTTGATATGCAAATAGACCAAACTTATAAAAGTGTGAAGAACTCGTGACCTGGGGTCCATCTTGGGGTCCATCTTGGCAGTAACCTCTGGCTCCCCAGGGTGTACCTTTGAAGGCCCTTCAAACAAATACCTACCTTTATTCCCTTACTCTTGTCTAGTCTCTGTTTTTTAAGTGGCCTGATAAGGCATCACCACCCAAAACATACGTGGGGCAAGGGTGGGGTCATGCAAAACTCAGAAGTTTTGTACCAACTGATACAGGAGGGCAGAATCTTGTAAGATGTATGAAGCAAATCTTGAAATTGGCCTTATCTCAGCAAAGCCAGTGCCCCCACATTTATCAGTTCCTACTTGCTACACGTAACCTCAGACCCATACCAATTACAACTGATTTCTGTTTTGGGCCAGTAACTGATTTCTGTTTTGGGCCAGTGGACAAACCAGGACAAACACAAACACAGATTCAAACCCAGGCAACAAAGAATTTACAGGTACTGAAGGTCCAAGGCTTCTTATTCAGACGAGTAATCACAAATTCAGAAAAACAAAGGGTTGCAGAATCCCCTTCACCTGACACAACATTCTTCAGAGGAGCTACTTCTCTTGGGCAAATCCAGCAATCAGTTTGCAAGAGGCAAAGATGATAGTGAAGTGCAGTGCTGAGAGCAAGGGGAAATCCAGTTACTGCAATGCCACATGAGAATACAGATTTCATTCAGGATATGAACCTGCCTTCCTATCAGCAAACAAACTGTCACCACAGCATGACCAGCTCTAAATCTCTGTTCTATGACATAACATTTCTAAATACTAACCTAGAAAGACACAATTTTATAAAGAGACCTTCTCTCCCTGTCAGGGTTTTTAACATTGAAGAAACCAATTTTTCTTGCAGTAGTTATTACTGTATGGAAGACAGAAAAAGGCTTCAAAGTGTGTATTATTCGTATAAAAAGAAAAAAAAACCCGCAGAATAGATATTGAAAGATTATTTTCCTCCAAGGCTCTTGGCACATGTAAGTGCCCCCAGTCCTCAGACCAGCATTTGCAACGCAGATTAACAAGCCCTGAAGCTGTGAATAGCTTTGACTGTTACTGTACAGCCCATAATTCCTCAGTAGTTACCAAATACAACAGAACCAAGGTAGAAGATTCTCTTGTGTTATGAAACACAAAAGGGATGAGCAACGAATAAAACAGTACCCTGCATCAGCAAATGACCAAGTCTTCATATAGAAGTGAAAAAGCCAACATGTGGCCAGTGGGATGGAGACTAGGGAGGGGAAGGCAAAGGATGTTCTGGGATGTTCTGCCTAAGTTTGTATGTGTTTGTTTCAATACCAGAATCAGTAATTAAAAGTCTGTTAACTGACAATTAGTTAAATTGATTGGAATTCCCCCAAATTAGTAAACTCTTGATTTGGGTATGTGATGAGGGAAAGAGGGGATGATGACACAAAAGGAGCTGAAGGAGTACCTTCAGTAACCCAGAGTAAGAGGAGTTAATCACACAGAGAACATCAACAAAACAGGACATGACCAAAACCAGGAAATCGGTGGCAAAAAGCCTGGTAGTCCAGACTGTTTCTAGAATGAAATGCATTTTTTCAAATCTTTAATTGGTATCTATTTGCTGACTAGTCCTACCAGGTAGACAGGAACACAGATAAGCTGCTATCGCAGCTTTGATAAGATTTGAGGCTTTCTCCTCTCACTCCGTTGTGTTACCTTGTGCGTGCACTTTGTCCAGTGAGGGCGCTTACATTTTAAGGCAAAAAAACACCCACAGCAATGCCTATGAGCTATTTAGGCAAGAACTGAGGTAGCAACCACAGCTACTTCCAACACATGCTCCTATAGTTCCTACTCCAACCTCAGACTGCATTTCTATCTTAAACAGAGTCACTTAGAAGTGAAAATCTCTTCTGTTTTCTGAGCATCTCACATCAGTTCGCCTGAGATTCCAGAAAAACACTAGGCATACAGAATTATCTTCCTCTAAAGGGAGTATCAAAATTCTCAACTGAATAAATTCAAACAATGTTTATGAATAAATTCAAAGTTGTGCTTTCCCCTGAACAAGGTAATTCCCCTTCAACCCTAACAGGTTTCTAAATAAGGTGCATTTAAAAAAAGGAAGCAAGCCAATCAAAAGACAGCAAAGACTAGGAGACTTAGGGTGCAAGTCCTTGATTCACTCTTTCCCCTAGCTTGAATTAAAATAAATCAGCCCAAAGGTAAAAAGAAGGACCAAAGCAAATGCAAATGAAGCAACAGGACTGCAGAGTAAGGAAGCTGGAATGAAGAAACACGGCTTTCCCTTCCCCTTCAGCAGCCAGGAGCTGTTCAGGCCTCCTGAAGGGGAAAGGGGAGGAGATGCAAAGCAGTGATACTCACCCACACACCGCACAGATGGTAAGCAGCATCTAATGGTCCTAGATGCTAGCATCCTACATTTCCAAGAAATTCTAGTTCCTTTACTGGCTTTCCTCTCAATCAGATAAGCTTTCAAGAGGTGGAGATGGTGAGTGCCCTATCAGTCTGCAGCACAAGATTCGTTCTTGTAGAACTACAGCATCAGAGATGAAAAGCTTCTTTGCAAACTCATCACCCCACTTGTGCAGCCCTGTGCTGGAAACACAGGCTCCAGTCTGGTACAGCTTTCCAAAGAGAATGATGAGGACAGATCAGGATACAGCAATGATAACCTGTACAGACCTGAAAACAGTGATGTGTAACACATACATGTTGTAATAAACATTTCTGTGGTGGCAACCTGGATTCAAATCCTAATTTGATTTGGCAAAGGAAAAAAAATCTACTTTGCTCAGGCAAAGTAATATTTCATAAGTCATTTTCACTACTTATAATGCTATAAACTAAGGCAATATTTTCAGTAAGACCTGTGACTGTAAATTGTCACTATATCACAGGCAATGTTAAAAGTGACAGACATTAAGAAATCTACAGTAACTGGTTCTGTCACAGTAAATAAAATTACATTTTTAAAATCTAGCTTTACTTAGTCTTCTAAAGGAAATCAAGAAGCTTGGGGTTTACATTGCTGACTCTGCTATGAGCTTTTAATGGAACTTAGAATATATCTGTAAAGTAATTTTTTAGTTATGTAAAGTATTAAAATTAAGTTCTCATTTAACTGCCTTAACAAATGCTAAGACACTCTGAAACAACAAAACATTACTTTTTAGCACCAATCTCTTTTGCAATTGGGCTTTTCCTTCTACAGCAACTTCAAAGAACAGAAAAAAAATTGACCACTGAATATTTTAGGCAAAATAAATACATAAAACAAACCCCCTCCCCCAACCAAGAAACACACCATAAATCTTACTCATATATGAAGTGATCTTATAGAGCAACCTCCCATGAAAATCTGGGTCATAGATTTTAAGCAAACCTACCATAGATCACAGTGATTTTACTTACATTGCCAATTTACTCACTGTCACTGTGTGTATTTGTTGGTTGGATTCATATTGGGAAATCAAATACACACAATATATTCAGTGTGAGTAGACTGCCCCTGATAAGTGTCATCAGTAAAATAAATGACTTGTAGCAGGAAGATGCCATGCTAGAAAGTGCTCAGACTGCAGCAACACACAGCTGGTTAACACAGGTCTCTTACCTAAAGTTAATGCTTATACATGTAGTAGTTTTAAAACATAGAACTAGAAGAAAATTCAATGCAGTATTATGGACATAATTTAATTAATATAAAATATGTTCATTAGAGTTTTTATTAAGTGGATTTTTACCAAAAATGTTACTGTATAGACAATAATTTATTGCTTGTACCTAACTTCTTTCACGCCATTAAAACAAGTAATATACTGGAAGAAAATTGATGGTAGAGATGGTAGAACTCGAATAGCAGATAAAATGTAGAATGTCTGGAAGAAACAAGTTCAGAGGTCTCTTCAGGACTTTCAGGTCTTAGACTTATTTGAATTTACATGCTTCTCTTGACTGAGCAGATAAAAAGCTCCAGTATTCTACTGCATATGTTAGCCAAGATATATTTTACAAGATAGCTTCTGGACACAAATATTTCCATCTGCCTTCATATCAAGCAGACCTATTTGTTTCTCCTAATATTTGTCTTTTCTCCAAAGATTTTCTCTATGCAAAAGGTTACAAATATTTTTTTTTTTCCTTCAGAAGAAACTCCTCCCCTGGGAAACAGCCATGGCTTGGCACTGTGCACAACTGGACTGAACACTTTCCCACACAATGACACACTACAGAGATCTCTGAACTTCTCCATATTTCGTGTATTACTCATAAGTATTTGCTGATGCAGATGTTAGAATGTAGATTTCCATGGATATCAGCATGCAGTTTTTACAACTGCAGTACAGATTGTGGCAGTTTGTCACTGGTCTTCATTTTTTCCATGCCTAATTTTTCAGCTGGAAGACGAGTTAGACGACACGAGGATTATGCTACGCATGTTCATTTTATTATGAATATACAGACATATATACACTGCAGATCAAAAATATGCCCCCCATTTTAAACTCTGTAATTCTCACTCCCAACCTATTATTTAGGGAGTCCATAAGGTTTGCTAATATGTCTTTACTTTTGCAAATTTCCACTGCCTGTAGCTCAAAACCATGTTCATCTCCAATCCCATAAAACCACCAGTACGTGCAGAAAAGCTCCAAGAGGAATGTTTGTAGTTGACTGGTGGAAAAACTGCCCAAGATCGTGATGTACCTATCAAACTTAGCAGAAAACTCTGGACACTACAAAAGAATAGGCATGTGTGGATCAGAAACCATAAATCCTGCCTTCAGAAAAGAAATATTTCAGGCAAGATTTGCTAAGGATGCAAACTGCCCCAACCAAAACCCACACAACCCAAAGACAGGGGTTTTACCCATGTCCTACTGCTATGGCACGATACAGGTTTGTCATTCTAACATGAAAGGCAGCCTAAAACAGTGCAATAACACCAGGATCATTATTTATCATATTGCAGTGACATATATTTTTAGATTCACAAAACAACAAACACCAGCATTTAAAAGTTTAAAAAGGTCCTCTTTGGATCAGTGAATTAACAGAAACTGCAGCTCAGCTGCAATTAATTTTGAATTTTGTTGATTGCACAAACCAGAACAGAATACACGCTAGCATCCAAACAGAAAACATTTGAAAATATAGCTGATGCTTATTATCTTCCCTGTGTTTGTAACCAGCCTGAATTCCAGCAAGCACTGCTAGAGCCTATTTCTGGACTATTGGCAAGAATCAGGATCTGTTAGACAAGAACAGAGCATGTACAGAAACAGAAGTGTTTTGGAAAGCATTTTAATTTTTCAGAAGCTGGACATACCTCATGAATTCTGCAGAAATTTAAGACAACAATGTTTAAGAATGAAGACTTGAGAGCATTTACAAAGGAGATGTTTTTAAAAGCATGTTTCCATATTTAAAAAAATAAATTTAATTATGACTTTGCTTTGCAAAGTGGGTGAAGAAACGCTCCTTCATCATTTGGCTTATTGTACCGGTAAAAGCTCCAAGCATTGCTTACTACTCTAGGATAGTTGGAGCACAAATATCCTTCCCTACCTTTCCAATCTACGTTTCTTTTCCAAACAAAATTGCTTTACTCAAATTCTTTTTCAAACACTTAGCTTTGCTGAGCAAGAAGAATGCTATAACTAAACCAGGGTTTTAGAAAAGAAAAACATTAGGTTATGTGATAAAACCTCATCTGCACACCCACAAATGAGCACAGAGAAACAATGGTAAGTGGGGCAGGGGGGAGCCCAAAATACTATCCTGTTCAGCTGCTGCCAGGTCCTCACAGGAGAGCCATCAATCCATCAGAAAGTTATGAAGCTGCCTTGTGGAATTGCAGAATGGCTGTGGAGGCGATCTGGTCCAACCCCTCTGCTCAAGCAGGGCCACCAAGTCCCCAGTGCCCAGGACTGTGTACAGGCAGCCTTTGAGTATCTTCAACCATCCACAGCTTCCCTGGACAACCTGTGCCAGTGCTTGGTCACTGTCACAGTTAAAAAAGTATTTGCTGGTGCTCAGGTGGAACCTCCTGTGTTTCAGTTTGTGCCACTACCTCTGGTCCTGTCACTGGGCCTGAAGAGCCTGGCTCTGTCCTCCTTGTACCTTGCTTTAGTGAGCTTGTACACATCAACAAATCCCTCCTGAACCTTTCCTTTTTCAGGCTGAACAGCCCTCCCAGCTTTTCCTCAAACAAGGGTCTCTTCATCTCAGTGCCAGCCCTTTATTGGGTGCTCTCTGGTACCTCCATGTCCCTCCTGTACTGGAGACCCCAGAACTGGACCCAGCAGCCCAGGTGTGGCCTCATGAGTGCTGAGGAGAGGGGCAGGACCACCTCCTCCACCTGCTGCCAATACTTTGTCAAAGGCAGCCCAGGATGCCATTGGCTCTTCTTTACCACAAGGGCTCATGGCTGGCTCGTGTTCACCCTGGTGCCCACCAGGACCAGCACTGGAGCGTCAGTTGGTCTCCCATGCTTAGGCATCTCTCCCAAACACTTTGTTCATTCAAAGATTATCCTGAATGTCCTCACAATGATATTTCTCAGCTCTGTCAGCACTTCTGGGTGCACATCTGTGTAAACACACTTTAACAATTCATTACCCTCAGGTGCTTCAGGCCTGCTTCTGACTGACACAACACAGAAGGTTCTTAGACATCTCTTTTACTGAGTACTTCACGCATCTAACTACAAAATGCAAATACATAAGTCATCATACTCTTAAACTACCCTATGCATACAACTAAATATTCAGTAAAGGGACAGACAAGGCTGAAACAGCAGGAAATTCTAAAGTATTTTTCGAATAATAGTGAAGTGTGCAGGCGATATTTTATTTCTGGGCAGAGAGAGGATTAGGCTCTTTAGAATCCTGCTCAACTACAATCTTTCTCACTATGGTTTGGGAGATATGATTTGCAAAGCAGAATCAGGTTCAGAGTGAGTGACTGAGGATGCACCCGTAGCTGACTGGGACGAGCGTTTCGATGACAGGCTTACCACTGGCAAAACCCCCACAAAACAAACCTAGGACAGCTATCTCCAAGACTTTTGTAAGCTGTTCAGTACAGGCATCATTCTGCTTGGAATGAACAGTATTAACTGCAGCATACCTTTTCACTTCTGTGATTTATTCTGGACCACAAGAACTACCCGAAAATATCTCTCCCAAATTAAAAAATTCTACTATGAATTCGAAGTATTTTAAAGTTTAATTTTCAGTGAAACTTGCATACTAAATGCTTGTGAACTCCTGGGAACAGATGGGATTCAAACAACAGATTTCAAGGTCAAACCAGTTTTTGTCCAGATGAAGAAGAAGTGACGTATAAATACAGGTCTTCACTTTAGTTTTCCTGAATTAGCAAATATCCTGTAGCAGTTGAAATTACCAAAAAGTGAATAATGTATGTTTATTTCCTTGAAAAATGGTTCAATATTATATATTGCCCAAACAGATTCTCTACTTATTTCAGTAAAGATTTTAATTAAATGGTCTCTAAGCCCTATATTATATGTACAAAGAGGAATTCACTTTTAAGTGACAAACCTTATTTCACTGAGTTAAATGTCATGAAGTTTAAAGAAACTTTTCACAATAATGTTTGTTGGCATTGGTCTTGTCTTCTTGTTCACAAATGTGAATGTATTTTCTTATTCCACATATATGGAAGCGTGATATAGAATCATAGGATAGTTTGGGTTGGAAAGGACCTTAAAGGCCATGTAGTTCCAGACCTCCTGCCATGGGCAGGGACACCTCCTGCTAGACCAGGTTGCTCAAAGCCCCATCCAACCTGGCCTTAAACACTTCCAGGGATGAGGCATCCAAAATTTCCCTGGGTAACCTGTTCTAGCGTCTCTCATATAAAGTGAGAAAAAAGATTACAGATGTTACTACAGGAGCACTTTCCAATCAAGTACGATTACATTAAAAAAACCGAACTAGGCCAGCTACACACTCAGTTATGTAACAAAAATAACAGTTAAATTATCTATTATCTGCTGCATAAATTCTGTTTAGTGCTAATTACATAATCATTTCCATTATTATACGTGCTCGAAGAATTCCAGGATACAGCAATTTTTTAATTAGCACTCTTAATACGTTATTTTTAGAATGAATAATTATTAAAATGGCAGTTAAATACACTTGATGTAATTGCATTTTGAAATCTGTAAAGTGTACCATTTTTATGTAGCTGGGAAATGTTGCCTGCACTTGCTGCTTGGCTGCACAATACCTTTCGCAAAAGCAGCTTCATGATAATGTTACATAAAGACCTGATCTGGCAACAAATCCACAGTGGTTTCAGCCACTGGATACAACAGTCGTTTTTCACCATGTTGGCACCACAGTGAAACCAAGAGCAGAAGAACAAAGCTGTCAGAGCCAGCACGTAGCCAAGTAGTAAAGATGAAAAGAGAGGGAGGAAGAGGTGCACTCCTGCAGAGCCATTGTGTGCTCAGTGCTGTACTAAACCCAGCAAAATCAGACACATGTTAAAGGCAAGGGACTGAAGCCATCCAGTAAACAAAGCTGTCCTTGTTTTGGAGACTGATCAGAAGGAATAAAGAACTAATTGCTTGCAACACATAAAAACTTAATGATTCTCCTTCTACTTAAGCAACAGTGCATTAAAAAATTAGGTAAATATCCTTTTATGCTTTAAAGCGGGTGTAATAAATTCCCAAGCTATGCTTTCCCTGATGAAGATGGAAAAGGAATGTGTTTCATGAACACTGCTGTTAATATGTTCGCATCAATATTTCCAGAAATTTTATGTTCCTGAAGTAAATACCATAGAGTTGATCTCTATAACTCTTTGCTTACGGTCTGGATAACGGGACATATTTCCCTACAGAACACCACATTTGCTTCCCGGGATGAATCAAATTTGTATGTGTGACTCCAGAAGAGATCAAAACAATGATAATTTGACCCGTGACACTTAGTATTCCACTCCTGGAAGCCTGTACCTGGGCACATGCCAGGAAATCCTCAAAAAACAAAAATTAAAAATATTAAAAAACAAAAAGAAGAAAAAAAGGACTCCTAATAGATTATTCTGTATTTTATGTGAAATGTTGCCCAAGAATGATTATTGTATTTCCAACCAGAAAAACATGTGCACCACTTCTGCAGTGAACTGACTTCCAGTAGCAAGAAAAAAATGAGTCCTCAGAAAGAAAGCCTTGTTATGGTTTCATGCATTCCTGTGACCCATTGACTCTATTATGTGGTTAACATGATGCCAGGCTTACAGAAATACCTGCTGAGGAAAAAGCCTGCTTCCATCTCTTATGCTAAATTTCTGCACAGAAGTATTTAATTCTAATGACACTTTGTTTATGAAAGTTACAGCAGAACTTTAAAAGTTAGACATTTATGAAATTTGTACATACAAATGAGTAGAACTGAATTTATAACCAAACCAGCTGATGACTTCTCCAGAAAAAGAAAGGAAGTAAACTCAAATCCCTCATTAAGCTGAAACAAGCAAACCCCTCGGAAAGGCTTAGGTAACACTCCCTATACCAAAACAGGACCAGTTCTACCCCTTTGTGCAAGAAGGAGACCTAAGATCGGAACAATGCATTACCCAGAAAGGCTGACTCCTGAAATTACAAATATCAAAAATGACTTCAAGTATCAATCTTCAAGTCCTGCTGGGAGGCACAAACTCTATTACAGGTCCCTTTCATCATAATCCAGACATTCTTTAAAAAAAAATCCTAAAAAGGACTATTTTTGTATTTGATTTTGTATTACAATAGATCTATAGTTAATTCAAATTCTTCCTATCTCTTTACCCCAACTTGCTTTATTGTTTGTACAGCACACACAGAAACTATAGTGGTATTTAAAGTACCAGCAACATAAACTCTGTGACAGCCAGCTACCAAGATTTTAAAGAGTTTCTTTTTGAAATGCCATATTTGTGCATTTTTTAATGAACAGAGGTGTCACTAATACCATGTGATTTTTGTGGTCTATAAAAAGATGCCTCAAACTTTTCACTAGTGAGACACACAAACACTTGATGAATCTTCAAGACAACTCCTGTGTGATAAGAGTTATACCTGCAACACTACTGTCATTAAATACCTGGATTATGACTTCTCCTAGGGTTAAAATGTAATTCAGAAGTAAAGCCAAGCTGGTACAGAGCTTTTCACTCTCTGAAACATCCTGTTTTCATCAGATCACAGAAAAGCTGGTGGGAAATTACCTCTGATGGACATTGGGTCCAACCCCTACTCAAAGTGAAGTTACTGCACACACTCGGTCAGGATGGCTGTGACTTCATCAAGCAAACTCTTGAAAACCATGTCCAACCTGAGCCTGAGCCTTCCAAGCAACAATTCCTGGCCATTTCCCTGTGTTCCAGTAACTTCCATGCAAGGACAGCTCAGATCTGACATTTTTGTAGTTCTTCAAGTAGTTGTAGACTCCGTTAGAACACCCTCAGCCTCCTCGTCACCAGACTAAACAAACCTTCTTCAATCTCTCTTTGCCCATCATGTCCTGCAGGGTCCTGATTATCTTGATTATCCTTTGCAGGGACCTTTCCAGTCCATTGGCACCCCTCAAATTGTGAAGCCTCAAACTGGGCACAATAGCTCAGGTGTGGGCCCAATAAGGTCACATAGAAGGAACTCACTGCCCTTGATCTGAGAAATATCGCACAACACAGAACTGACAGCTACCAGAAATTCCAGATTAGCTGGTATTTCTAAATGAAAGGCAATGAGTCACTCGCTCTTTCTTCAAATCCAATCTATATATGGTACGGTATCATGAAATACGATGACATACAGATTTGTAGTATTTTTTACTCAAAAGAGATGAGCTCAACACTGACAGCACATTTTTTTTCTGAAACCCTTGAAAACACACAGGGAGGGAAGTGCAGAATCTTACAGACACTTTTGTGAAAAATAACTTATGATTCACCACAGCCTTCTAGTACCAAAAGTTACAGATGCTGTCATGCAACTTCATTCTGAACTAAATAAAGCCTTTTGATAAAAACTGCTCTGACAAAATGATTTAAAAAAATCAACGTCTAAATTAATTAAATACATAAAAATAAGAAAACCAACACTGGTAAATTGTTTAATGAAACAAGCAGAACAAGAGTAAAGTCTCAACTTAAGAAAATCACTCACAATCTGAAAGTAACTCAGGGATAAGATCTGTGGGCCCCTTTGTGGGAAAAAAACCCTCTCAATGTAACAACTAAAACACAACAAAACCCTGCCAGTTTTCATTTCACCCCCAATGAAATAATTTTGGAATTCTTCTCCTAAAGTAGATGATCCGTAGCAAGGCCAGTTTCAATTCAATTATGCTGCCCCTCTCTGTGCTAGAAGTAGTCCAAGAACTATATTTAAACACTGCTTTCTTAGCTACAATTTCGCTCTTTGCCACAGACAAATGCATTTTGCAGACTGTCTTCACAGCCTGCTTCCAGAAGAACCAGTTTGGGTTTTGAAGGAAACCTCAATCTTTCCTTATCAGCTTATTTATTCAGCTTCCCAGTGGCCTGAATGCATACAAACCTGTATATCAACCACGTACATCAACCTAATAAATAAGGTGTAGACTATCAGAAGGTTGGAGAAGAACTGGTAATCACTTTCTTTGTGAGGGCATTTCTATAGAAACGAACTACAAGTAAGAGAATCTAATATATGTTGAATTAAATCTCGAAAAACAACTTCAATGCACTGGAAACACAAAACACCGCCCTTTAAATTGCTTTAAAAAACACTCACCATGTTACAAGAAAGCAATCTGGATTTAAGAAAAGGCAGATAAGTAATGTGTATTGGCTTTTACTAAGCAGTAAGGAACTGATCACCATTCTCCTCCTGAGAAATGGTGCCTGCATTTAAGAGATATTTGGTGTTAGAGCGGTAACTAAAAATTAGACACGTAAGCTGTGTAGAGAAAACAAAAGTAAGAGAAATGCATGGGATGCAAAGAGAGCAGCAGAGGAAATGGACAGTCAAACTAAGATGTGAGCTGTAACATTCAGAAATAAGGCACATGCTTCTTACACTTTTCTGCACTGAAAGCTCTGAGTATGGCAACTAAGAGCTCCACTTGAGAATAAGTTTATTTACATCGATGTACTTTTTTAGACCTCAGCAAGTCTACTACTACTGACTCCTAAGAGCATCAAGTACGTTCCACATGGATTCTTTAAACTGAACAGTACAAAAGAGGCTCTTACGTCTAAAAATATTCAACCCTCACATTTTCTTTAGATTTTTTTTGTATCTCTGTGATATGAGTGAACTGTAGTAGAATCTGTCAACACATAAAATATCCAACATTAATCCAGCAGATCACGTGGCCACTTGAACAGTGACAAGGTGTCAATATACTTCATTAATATGGTTGAATTACAACACTACAGAGATTGATGATACACAGTACGTAAGACCATGAATACTAATACATAAATCCAATAAAATCTAGCCTAGATTAGATTTGCTAGCTGTCAGGCATCATTACATAGCATTAATTTTCCTCACTATTAACAAACCACTGCAGAGATGCAGCGAGACACAAAAATCACTTGAGATGTCTATGTCTATACATGCTTTGAGTATTGAGCAGCCTTATGGAGAGAACACTATACCTGATAAAAGTCGTCTTGTGAGCTAGTGGCTTCTCCATCATATGCCACAAATACCCACAACAACACCAACTGGTAACACATCAGCCTAGAGAAGCTTTCCAGCTTGTTTTTCTTACTCTGGAAAGGAGATACCACTATTTTAAGACACTAGTATGAATTTTTCTAAACAAACTGTTTAGAAAATAGTCCCTATAAAACATATTTGGTGCCCAGATGCCTCACAGGTTAAAGAAATCAAAACATTGCATCAAAACTAGTTTTAAATTATCTCTTTTTTGGCACAGTACTGCTATGACTAAATTTTCTCCCTATTCAGTATTCCAACTATATGCCCCACAGATGACAGGCAGACTGCTGCTACAAACACCACAGAATCACATAGTCCAAACTCTTGCTCTAAGCAGGTCAGAAGAGCCCTGGCAGCCTGGGGCCTCGTGCAATCCACTTCTGAGCATCTCTGAGGATGTTCTCCATGAACTCTCTGTGCAGTGAGGTGCAGATTTTTCTTTTCTTTGTCTCTAACTGGCATTTTTTTCATGTTGCAATTTGTCCACATGGCTTTTTGTCTACTCACGGTGCGTCCAAATGAAGGATCTGCTCTATCCTTCTACGAAGTAATTGAAGACAGCACCAAATCTCATCTCAGCTTCTCTTATTAAGGCTGGACCAACTCAGTCCATCTCTGCTGGACTCATGCCAGAGCATCACTGCTTTTCTTGTACCAGAGAAACCAAGACTGCACACAGTGCTCCAGGTGTGGCCTCACAAGGGATGAACAGAGGCAACAATCACTTCCTTTGCCTTGCTGGCTAATCCTCTGCAATGCTCTACTCTGCAGCTGGCTGCCTTTGCCACAAGAGCACACTGCTGACAAACAAAAATGAAGTTCTTACCCATAAACACACCATCCCACAGGGGTATTTATGTAAAAGCACTCAAGAACAAAGACTTTTTAGATTTAATCTGAAAGTGTGGAGGCATATTGGGCCCTTTAGCTCTAAGCACTCTGGATATACATGGAATTAATGGAAGGAATTGTCATCAGCTCCCTCACAAGCAGATTGTCCTGTTCTCCCACTCCTGTGCCTCAAAGACTGGAGGTGGAGAGTTGTGCAGAGACAACCTTCAAGAGCAAACTGATCTTGCAGAGGGCAAAACTTCAAGGTAAAGAGTATCTCCAAGGGTTAATCTTATCACTTCATTACAGCTCACACTTTAACACAATTTACAAATACAGCTTCCTCACAGGTATATTTACTTTACACCAGTACCACCATTGGTTGCCCACCAATGTGCTTAAGGAATGCCATATAAGAAATAAAAGAACAAATAAGAAAAAAAAAATCTTTAAAACCCCTCTAGAATCTTGGTAGGGTAGAGGTGCAAAAAAAAAAAAACAAACTCCCAAAAAAAACCCAAAAAACAAAACCCAACCAAAACCCAAACCAAATGAAAAGCAGAGGAAAAACAAAATAAAGACTATAGAAGCTAGAAAGAGTTTGTGAAAAATTCACATTCTTATGTAGAGGTAAAAACTGTTCCTCCATACTCACTTAAACATTTATGTCTCTTTGTGTCTTAATATTACAAAAATCTAAGGCATAACAATTCGAACCTTAAAAAAAAAAAACAACCCCAAAACAACAACAAAATCCCAACAACAATCCAAAACCAGAAGTACAAAACACAAGCACCACTAAACACAGAAAATGTTTGTGATTGTACCTCAATGACCTGCTACCTTGAATTGTAATTACAACAATACAGCAAAAGTGGAATTGGAAAAAACCCAAAATTTCTTAATACACTCCCAAGCCTATTCTTTAGACCCAGGCAGAAATTGCAAACCATCCACAGTTATCTTTTCTTCAGTAATCTATTATTACAGTTGGCTTTCCTTTTCTTCCTGGTAAGCCCCTACTCTTTTGTCTATTACTTTTCCCTTTCAGAAATTCTTCATGGCCCCAAAAAGTTGAAATTTACTGTCATGGAGCAGGAAAACACTATTCCACCAGAGGCAGAAATGTGTCCTATCATCAGCAGTTCAAATGAGGCTCAGAAAAACACAAAATACAGACAGAACTAATTTAAAAGATATCAAATCATTTTAATAAATATTCACTAGCTCAAAATGCAATGGTTTTGGTCTAACTTGCCAAAACCATAATGGAGTTAATCAGAAGCGGAATACTGTGGAACATGCGGCTTATATTTTTTTGGAAGGCTAGAAAAAAGAAACTAGCAATGGCATTATTAAATGAAAATATTTGGTAAAGTTTGAAGCAAGACCTGTGTTTCACCTTGTAAATCAAACTAGCTGTTAAGGCTCAAAATACTGTTTGTTCTAAATACCAACAAAAGTCATTGACCCTTTTTTGCTGCTAAAGTTGGGTTCACAAGGACTTAGATGGCATCAGTGGAACCTCCCAAAAACATTACTGTACAAAAGAATATGATCTCGAGAAAAAAAATACAGGACATGGAGTACACAGCAATTGTCACTCAGTTGCCAATGCTCTTCTCCATGTAGAGCAAAAGAAGAACTTTATGCATGCACAAGTTGTATATTCAACTTGTAAAACAGACTGTTTTACCCTAAAATAGGAAATGTTAAGAGTTACAGCCTTGTATTTACACTGTGGCAGTTCTGCAGCACTGCTGTAATCCTGACCATATGAAATATATATTTTTATATAATATTGCACTTTAATAGCAAGTCTTCACCCATTTATAGCAAATTACTTGCTAAATCTAGACAAGTAAAAACAGAACTCGTGTTCTTACTTTACTTCCTGAGTATGCTTTTTCGACTCAGAACTATTCTTTCTTTACAAAATTCAAATTCTTAAAAAAAAATCCAAACAGAAATAGAAATGGTTTAGACCAAATTATCTTTCTACTATTTATGATCACTACCGAATACACGTAGAAACTACTAAAGATTAGAAATGCGAGCACTCAGCTAATTTTGAGATACACAACCTTGCTTTAAAACTTCTGGAAAATATAAAACAGCAAGCATCATAAAGAGAGCAAACACAGGAAAGGCTGACAAATCAAAAAAAACCTGTCTGGTGGGAGTTTGCTTATTAATTAATTCTTACCTTCTGTGCTTAATCCAGGACTTGAAGTGAATTTTGCTACATCGACGATCTTCACAGCGAACTGCTGCCCTGTCTCCCTGTTGATGCATCGCCGCACGACGCTGAACGGACCCCTGCAACACAGACAAACAGCAATGAATAACCATTCTCCTCTTCAGTGAGCTACAATGCTCTTACTTCCCAACAAGTTTTCCATTTCTGCATGCAGATGTAGTCTTTACATAGGATATACCTCTCGTCCTTGCTGCCCATTAAATGTAAAATTAATAGTTCCCACTATAGACTGGTGTAAAGAACGTCAAGTGAGTTCTGCATTTTCCTATATTAAAGACATTTTCTCTTACCCTGACCCTTTAGAAAGGCTATACTCTTAGAAACCTTACGTAATATGTAACTGACATCATTACTATTAAATTTTAAGTGGACCTTATTTAGATGCAAAATCCAAACAGGGGGAAAAATAGAGGTGAGAAACACATTTCTTCTTTCAGTGCTACGCTGAAAGGAAAATGGACAACGACAAGAGTAACAGAATTGTGAGCTGTTTCAGTCTGTCTGTTTTACACAAACTAGATTTATTTCAAGTTTGACATCACTAGATACAAACAGCCTCCATTACAGTACTTTGGAATTCCACAAAAGCTCATGGGTTTCTCCCATCTGTGGCACTTAGAGAATCCCCACAGAAATTACAGATTAAAAGATTAAAACTAGTTCAGACAGATGTTACTACTGCACCCAAATAAAAAAGAGTAGTTACTTTTCAAAACTGAAGTAACATTTGCCAAAACACCAGTTAGAACCTTTTAAAAACCACGAGCACAAATATGTATTTTTGGAAGCATCTTTCAGCAGAGGATTTAAGTTCTTGGTGCCTTAACTTACAATATGGAATCTTCTGTTCAATATTAAACAACAACCAATACCATCAGATAAACAGGGTAGGCCAAGCTTTCAAACATGAAAAATTGGTAGGTTATGAAAACAGAACAGGATTGTTTCAAGAGTGCACTAGCTGTGCCAAATCAAACCTTTTTTACTGCTACTTATTTAATGACTGACATGTGAGTTCTAAAGAAATCCACTCTGAAGTCTTCTAAAAAAGATGTGAGGGAAAATTTGAGGATGGAAGGAGCCTTTGTTCAGAAGTTTGTCTATTGAGGGAACATTCACCTGCTGAGTGAAATAAACGCTTTAACATAGCTTGAAAGACAAATTCTTCCATTCAAACAATGAACTGGAAGCTAGTTGACACGTTTCTGAGCAATGAGATTGCAAAGCAACACAATTCTCAAAATAAAAGGTACCCTGAGGAGGCAGAAATGTCCCTGTGAGGGCCCTTACAAACCTTTATAACTGGCTTTTGGTATTTCTTCACACACCAGATGATTTGAAGTGTGTAATTCATCACACGACCAAAGCTGTAGTCACATAGTTAAAATCCAGGTTTTGTACTCTTTCAACATACAACATGCTCGCAAAGATTTCTTGAAATAGGATTATTTCTGACAGAGAACATGAATACCAAAACTAATCAATGAATCTCAATCTAAATATTCACAAGTAAGGACAACATTTAGCAGCACAACTATGGACACATGAATTATGCCGAGGTACTCAGAACTAACTACTCAAGAAAATGCATGTTTGTTTTCTGTCTTCTTTCCTTGCTCCAAACACACAATGAAATCCCCCATACTGATGGCTATTTTCTCTTCTGAATCCATGCCACACTATTATTCAGTATGTGGTCTTTTACCAACAATTACCACAGATATTTTTTAAAAAGATGATCAATTAAGCTTCTAATACACAGAAATCCGCTTTCATCGTTAAACGAGAACGGTTCAGCTGACTTCATTTGGCATTGGAAGCTATTGACTCAGAATCCTCCCTCCACATTTCAAAAAGTGATCTTCTATGGAAAAGTCTGTCTTTATATAGATCAGTGTCACCTTCTTATCCCAAATTTCTGCTTACTCCTCTAGCACTCATCAAAGTAAATTTGTTTTAAAATAGTATAAATACATTTAGATTATGCTAATCTAAAACCATTTCAGAACCTAAACGGCAGCTTTGGAATAACATTGGCAACACCTGCTTTTGTCATGAATCACTAAAAACTAAATGCATTTAATTCAAATGATCCTTTTTCTTTTCATTGTCATTGTTCCCACCTCCCCCAACCCCCCCCCAAGCCTTTCTGGAGACATTAAATAATGCTTTCAACATATTCTGATATAGAATAGTAGATCACTGGAGTGCAGAGATACCTCACAAAACCATATTCTTACTTGTACATAGATCCCTGATTTCTGTTAATTCACACAAACTCTATTAATATCAGTATTTCTCGCTGTCGGCTGAGCTACTTTTAGATCTCCTGGTTTTGCCAAGCCTGGGCAGGAGAGCTTGCCCAGCCACCACAGTGTGTGCACGTGCTTGGAGCAGAAGAAGAGAGAGTTGGAGGAATCATACATCAAAAAGGAGCCTACAAACTGCAGCTCTGAGAGGGTCAGATCTGTGTGTAACCCACCTTTATCTTGTACAACCATGGCCTGATTTCTCCTTCCATCATCTACTAACGTTTTAAAATCCTGACTTGATTTCAAAAGTCCTTTCTGCATATTAAATCTGGGACAAAAAAAATAGAGCACTTTATTCAGCTCTGTAATGGAAAAGGTACAGAGACACCCCTACAGTCTCAACCTTTATGGCCATATTGAAACTTCACTGTGATTTTAACAGCGACTTCTCTATTTGGATCGAGGAATGTCAAAGACTCTTCAGGAAATGAAATGAGCCGTAAAGCACAGAATACAAGAAATGGGGTTGGAACCAAATGATCTTTAAGGTCTCTTCCAAACCAAATTATTTTAGGATTCTATGAATTCAGTGGTGCCCATAATTAACTCATTCTATTGAAACAAGACAGCAATTTCATATGGAACTAAAAATACTTGTAAACACAACCTAAAGAAAGACTCAGCTATTCACAAACCTCAGATTTCCAACTTTTTCAAAACTCTCTCTCTCTCATACTCAAGCTACAGACAGCCTCAAAATAGTGTTAAGACACTACATTAGATGAATACATCCCATGACAAGAGCATCACAACAAAAGCTTGAATAGTCCAATTTTAGGTAATTTAAAAACACTCATGAGAGGTGCTCCGATCAATTAAGCAGACACCATGGCTTCCACGTGCCAAGTAACACAAACGAACTCTTAAATAAATTATGGTTGCAGTTAGTCCTCTGCAGCTGCAATGGCACACAATGAGTTTACAAATGAAGCTGTAACAGCCCACGGTGATGCCGTGTAACCTGAGCCAGAAAACAAGAATCCATGTTTCCCAACACAAGAGCTCCAAACCTTATTTAGAAGCTGAGTAACAAAAGTCTTTCAGGCCAACCTGAGTCTCTGCACTGAAACCACCCAGTGAGGAAAGGAACACAACAGTTCATTTCTCAGCTGAGACAAGGAGCTGTTCAACAGTTGTGCCTGCAGATGGGGAAATGCATATCACATCCTCGCTAAATGACAATTTCTAAAGCTCATTTTGCCAACCCCGCAGCTTGAAATTTACAGATCTAAAGTACAGAGGTGACACAGATTGGGGAAAGAACAACTGCAGCCCCAGACACAGATCATCAAAGCTGTCATACATAGATAAGACTGCTTACTTATTTATTAAGAGTAACTGAGTTAAGTTGTATAAGACTTCAATTTCTAAGTCATACAAACTGTAATCATGTCATGTGCTTTGCATTTAATTTCTCTCTGTGCTACCTTTAACAGACAATCCAAGCTTGCAAAACCTTTCTGTGCAGTCAGCACGCACACCACAGACTACACCAGCTCAAATATGAGGACCATTACAACATGCAAGCAGTAAGGACAGATGATTTCTTCACCGATATTTTGTCAGGATTGGCAGCAGCACACTGCAACACCTGGAACACTTGGAGTCCCACCTGCAATGTATGCCAAAATCCAAAATGTATGTACTTAAACTGAAGCTGGGATGCCTGCTAGGTTTTGCTGTCTTATGCAGATGGAAATCCAAGTGCTACATTACTGAGGAGGTTAGTGAGTACATACAGGCCAGAAAACGTGGACTGGAATGCTGAGGAAGTTGTCTCACGTCTTTTCATGTTTCAAAAATTTCAAATTAGCAGAGCAGGCCTGATGTAACCTTTTTCCTACTGAAACTATTTCCTGATGATAACTTTACTGTCTAGCACAGAGCAGTTCATTTTCCATCAGCTAGACACAAACTTGAAGAAAATCAATTATTAATTACTCTCTCCTTCAGGAGTACAACACTTGAATTAGAATAAAACCCTAAAACTTTGATAACATCAAAGCCTTTTTTATCATCTCCTTCACTTCAAATTATTTGACTTCGTGTGTCATTAGGACTTCAAGGACAACAATAATAAACTGATATATTGCAACCTATTTTTTATACTACAATTTTGCCAGTTTATCTGTCTGTTGTGCTTCCTGTCTCCTTTCCTTCGACCCGTGATGGTCTGCAAGAAGGAGCAGTGGCTGTGATTGCAATATGCCACAGCCTGTTTCCTTCCCACGTCCCTCAATGAACTGAGCGGATCTGTGAGAATAGAATTCCTGTAAAGACACTTCCTGAACCACTTTGCTCCAGAGCCTCAAAACTTGAGATTTTAGGTCATATCAGATCATCATGAATTTGCTCAACATCTCTTCCAAATGAGTTACACTTTTTTGAGGAACTTAATATAAAACAAGGTGGTTTGGCTCTCAAATTCAGTTTCTTTAACTTAAAAAAAAAAAAAAACAAATAAGAAACACAAATTGAACATTTTGGCAGAAAAAAACCAAAATAATGAATAATATCTTCTCCACTGAACAGAGTGCTCCTTTAAAAACTACCTTCCATTTAGAAGTAAAAGGCCCTGGATTCCTTTTCCTTATTTAACAAGGTTTAATAGTTAAGAACTTGAAGCATGCAACACAGGTCTTAAAGTCACCTTAATTCAACATTTTAAATGGAAGATCAGAGTTTTTTATTAAGAGTTTTGTCAGTTTGTTGCAATAAGATACTGTAGATATATACAGATAAAGACACATAAAAAAAGACATATATACCTGGATTTTTTTTTTTCTTTTTTAATTAAAGGCTATGCATTTGCTTACCTAAGCTGCAAACACTGTTTTGTACTAATGTGGATAATACCTTCAAAACAATTGTATTCAAATTGATGACAATTATTGCAAAGTAAACAATTTGCTACTACATTTAAAGAGATAGATTATTTTCCCTCTTCACTCATCCACACTATTTATAACATATACTTGTTCTTTAACTTTCCCTTTAATTGAAGTGAACCTCTTTCGAAAATTAAGTATTCCCAAAATTAATTAAACCTCCAATCAGTCACTGTATCAGCTCATTTACACATGGCACTGCAGCTTAAAATAGTGATTGAACCTTTCTGTGAACTAGCACTTCAGATTAAGAGGGCATCCATATTCAGAAAGCCATCACTGGAAATGCTGGGTTGACACTTTTAGTTTTTTTCTCAAAGGAAAATTTCAAATAATGCATTATTATGACTATGGCACAAAAGAACATTTGGGTTGAAGATATGATACTTCAGAAAATTAAATATCCCAGTAAAAGCCACAAAACTGAGTTCCCAGACAGCAATATTTCTATCCCATTCTATCTATTTCTACTTTTCAACAGCTCACATCTTTGAAACCAAGTCTGTGTTTAAACTCAGCTTTAGGGTGAAACCCACAAAGAACAAAGCACAAGACAGCAGTTCACTGGATCTCTCCCCAATATGGACACATACTTTCTAATATCAATCCAACAGAAAAAAAAAAGAATATATAACACCAAATCTTAACCACTGCTTTCCATCCACAAGAAAACCAGAGAAGGGAGCAGCTACTCCAGTGCTTGTGAAAGGGAAATACTCCCCAAGAAAACCTTAGAGTATGCTTTGAATCCATGCAGCAAACTGAAAATATATTGACCTTCAATTTTAGATATTTTCTGGAGTAATTCAGAAGTTTGTTTACATGGTTTTGTCAGTATAAAAGCAAAATATGGGCAGAAAGATTTCTTCTGCTGTCCTGTCTTTCCTATCTCCAAGCTAAAAGCAGGATAAGCTATCCTTAACTGATCTGTCACCTCTACCAATAAAAATGGTAAGTTTGTGGTCTGATTTTTCTTCTTACCAAGCAAAAAAGTCAGAATCATTTTATCAGTCATTCTGTATATCTACCAAATCTCTTAGGCATACATACACTGTAAACAGATGCTGGTATGTAAAAATATCTTTAATGTATCTATAGTTTGTAAACAACTCTTCTTTTACACTGACTGGCTGGGATATTGAGGGGATGGAAAAGGAAGAACATTGAGATAAGATGCTCACTAAATTCGCTATTCTATTACCATGAAATAAATATTTCACCACCAGTCACCTGCAACATTCTTCACACACAAAGGATTCAGAAAGTATTTTTATGTTCACATATACTTCATTTTCTGAATTCCACATTTACCTGTTAACACTGACCTTATCCATGTCAATTCTCCCATTTTATTCATAGACTCACAGAAGGGTTTAAGCTGGAGGGTACTCCTGAAGGGACGTGCTTAATAAATTTTATCAGAACGTGTACTTGTTGCTATCAAAAAATGATACTACCATGATTTGTTTTTTCTTTAAGAAAACAGGAACTATCTCACTCCCCAAAAACAATCATTTGCAAATAATCACCTCGGCACACAGACAAGCAAAATCTTGTTTTCAATAAACATTGTAGTAATAAGTTTCATGAAAGAATTGTCCTGAGCACCGCAGCTGTAGCAGGCACAGAAGTAGGAAACACCCTTTGCCAAGGCCGACTGGAACAAGGTCCAACAGGAGCTGCTGGGTGCCCTCCCGAGGGCCACAACTCCACAGCAAGGAAGGCACACACAGGAGGTCACAGCACACCAGCTCACGGCCCCGTCTGGCTGGCACTGAAGTGTGGGGACTGTTCCAAACAGAAGCAATAGCTACTGACACAGAGCAGCCCTTCGAGAGCCTGTCCTCAGATCTCCCCTTACTTTGTATTTTTCAACGCATAAAAGGCCATTTCCTAGACAAGGGTCAAGACCTCAAATTCAAGTAACTATTAAGTAGACTTCTCAAGGAGTGCAAGCTCTTGGCTCCAGAGATGGCTTTTTTTTGCTCATTTATTTCTTGACAATATGTTTCCAGTGACTCACTCCTAATTTGCTGCAAGATTAGACACTGGACGCTCTTTTCACTTTCCTAAAACAGCACACAGGTCTAAAACTACGATAACAGAATTAATCTTCGAGAAAGTGACTGATTATTTCTCCCATTTCCAGATGGATGAAATAAGGAAAAAAAAAAGATTTTTAGGCATATACTAAGCATACACAGGTAAATGATGAGACATTTCCCTAACTGAGGTACAAATAATTACAAGGATCTCAGAAAATTGAACTTTTCAATAAGGGTTTTTTGACCAGTTTTTTAACTGTTGGTGAGAAAGAAGAATCAAAACCGGTTCATTAAGCTGAAATGAAACCTTCTATTCCCTCAGCAATAAAGAACTCAAGAAACTGATGAGGAATGTAACTTTCTCTCTGGTTCACCTTGAGGTAGATGAGAATCTGTATCTCAGCAAGAAGTGATTTTGGGCCAGTGAGGACTGGGTAATCAAAGCATAGATCCCTGTACTTGAACAGGAGAGGAGAGAAATAAGCTTTGTCCACTGATAAATTTCCACTGTGAATACTGGAATAAATGCATAGAATCAAAATCCTCAAAATTTTATTTTTACGCTCTAACATTCTGTAACACTTCACAGAAAAACACAACACACCAGCAGCTGAATCAAAAGCAACAGCTCAAGAGTGTTCAGAAAAACTGATGCTGTTCTCCTAACAGGCTCCTTTAATATGTGACCAAGTGTTTTGCCTGTTTCTCTTCCTTGTGAAGAAAAAGAGCAGAAGATCAGGAGGCAGTGAATGAAAACAGAAAAAAAAAATTGTAAAACTACTTTAGGTATGAAATCATCCAACAGTGAGGAGAAAAGCAGCAAGAATGAACAAATGTGTAAAAAAAAGCGCTTCAATTACAGGAACAAAAGAGAGTATATTAAAATTAATAGCTTTGCCTTCAAAAGAAGAGACATTGTAGAGCACCTTCAGGCTCGGCTCATCAGCTAGAGATGATGATCACTATTTTTCTCTTTTCCCATTCAGAGAACTTTTTTATCCCACTCATGTGTAACACAGCCTTGTTCCATCTAAGGCTGCAGCTTCACCAGCATTTCTTCAGCACAACGCTGGCCAAACGAGCAGCCCCTCTGGTTACTGCATCATCCCAGAACAGCTGGGGCATGGTTACACTCAAATGAACCAAAGGAGAAACAAAAACTACTCAAAATACCCCAGACAAACCAATTCTCCCTTCTTTTACTGTGTTGCTTTTCATTCAGGGGAGGTGCTTGGTTCAGCTTAAAGCACAGTGCAAAGAGCTGTGTCCAGACAGTCAGGCCCAGGCAGGAACAGCTGGGACAGGAGGAGCCTCAGCAGCGCTGCTGCTGCTAAAGCTGAACCTTGTCTCAGACCACACTGATCTTTCATAGGCTCCTGCAGCCCTCTGTGGGACCTGCATCAGGATGTCACCCCTGCCCTCAGGCAACGAAGCAAAGGAACCCATCTGAGAAAGTCTTGGGCAAATCCACATCCAGCTGGCTCCACTGTGTATTTGTGCCCCAACTACAAGTGCTTTTGATAGCACACAGAGCAAGATGAGTAAGAAAAACAGGAATATGTCACCCACCGGTGTTGCCAGAAACTCCTTTACGAAATGACACCCCCAGGTGAATGTCGATGCATTAACCACTCCCTACACCATCTCTCCCGCTGCACTCTGGTTATGTTTTAATCCCCTTTACGACTTTTAATGTCCACTTTAAATCTATTAGTCCTGCTAACAAAACTGAGCTCACATACTATTTCCTCTACTCTCTCTCACAGATCTATCCAAGCCTAACAAAATGCCTTTTTTTTTTTAATCACAGATTCTCTCATTTCAGATTCTCTTCCTAGAACCTGTTCCAGTTCTCATTTTTCTTAACAAAAGCAACCAGAACTGTGAGTAGAACTCCAGATTAGGTCTTAGCAAGAGTTTGCACAAGCCTAACAATGTTTTCTCCTCTGCTGGAAATACTGTGCCTGGTACACAACCCTGTATTTGCCTTTCTGGCACGCACATCTCTGAGCCACCTACTACAGCTGCATTCTTCTGCTGAGTTGTTTACGGCCAAGCAGCCTCAGTCTACGCCACAGGTTGTTACTACTTTTTCCATTCTGAAGTGGTGAATCCTCTTTCAGAAGTTCATAATTTCCACTACTAGAGTCCTTTCTGGATGGTGTCCAGGTCCTCCTCTGCATTATCCTCAAATGTTGCCTTGCAAGAAGGATACTTTAACTGTAATAGTACAACTCAATTTAGCATTTTTTAATTTTAAAATAACCTGACAGTTATAATAACCAAAACTCGCCAATGACAAACCTCCATTTTTACACTATTTCCTCTCTGAATGCCCTGTGTTAATTTCTTCTTTAATCCAATATGGACTACTTAGATTTATCATATTGCTATCTTTCTGGGTTTTTTTTTTTTAAAACCCAGCAACCCAAAGTACAAGAGGGAAGTCAGAGAGAAGCAGTGCAAGATCTGATCCATAAAAGCATTTTTCTCATTGCCTGGAATACACCCGCACTAATTCTGCTGCCCAAACACTACTGCCTTACAAAATCAGAAGCTTCCTACACGTTCATTACAAAGGACAAAGGTACATCTAACTTGCATGGGCCACTACAGAAGTAGAGAAGAAACTTAATATTTTTAATGGAAAAAACCTCATTTAAATACTGCTATTACGTCTGTGGTAACATATAACAGTTCCTCAAAAGTGAAAATGTATCACCTTTATATTGCATTATATGCAAAATAATCAGCAATTCTTCAGGGGCCTCTCTGTTCCTCATATCTGACTAACAACAAAATTCCCATTTAATTTGCTACCACTACACAGTAAAGTCTCAAACTCGAAAGACAGCAATGGTCAAACAAAATACCATTTTTATAATGCACACACAGACCTAAACAGAACTTACTCTGATAGTCAGTTCAATCAAAATTGCTTCTTGTATAGCTCAATATTCATTTTTGCTTAAAAAAAACAAACAACAAAACCAAACCAAACAACAACGCAGTTCTGTCTGGCTGTCACTGACAATCACAGGCTCAGGGATATTTCTATGTGCATGCCAACTCACAAGACCCTTTGGAGCCAATAAACAGAAGTTACTGAGGCCAGTAAGAGAAATCAAGTTTCTAAGGGAGAAATCAAGTTTCTGAGTGAGAAAGTTCTCCACTGCAGCACTGGTCAGCAAAGCTAAATTATCTGAAACATCTTGATCCAGACAGACTTCCCTGTACTTCTTAGAGGAGTGTGGCCTCTGAACTGCCAAACACATCAATGTGCTAGGAAAAGGGAAAGTATCACGAAAAGAATGTCTGTCTTGTGTGTTTCAAAGGTATTAAATTCCGTAAGTTGTCGTGAAAATCGTGTATGAAACTAAGGAAAGCATAAATAATTGAGGTTTTCTTTTAAAGATGTTGGAGAGCTTCCAATACTTCAGAAATTGAATTTATGACTCAAATCATCAGCCTTTAGGGTTATTCATAACATTTTAAGTTATGGAAGGATTATGGGATTTATTAAGACCATTCAGCTGAATATTGGGGGAAAAAGTTTCTGGTTATGATATTTATAGGAGGTTGCTGAATTCTTTTTCCAGGGAAGAAATTACTGAATTCTGACCTCTTAAGGTCTAAAGCTTTCAACAATGTACTGAAATGAAAAATCTGTCAGAGATGAGGAAAATTTAGTTTCTCTATCTGGATCTGCTGTGTTTCTGAACAGTAGTTTCTTGTATTTTTACATATTTAATGCATATAAACTACTGTTTGAAGTCATGGTATATTTTCTGGTTTGGAGTGTTTTTTTCTATTTTTTTTTTAAAGTATAGATTGTATTTCAATAGTCTAGGAATCTCTCTGAGAAAAATATCAGTCTATACACCATCTGTACTAGTTCAGCCTTTTCCTACATTGAAATAAGTTAACTTTTAGTAGTTTATTTGGAGTTGGACTCAATGATCCCTGTGGGTCCCTTCAAAATCAGATTATTCTGTGATTCTGTGAAATAGCATCTTTCTTGCTAACTTCAAAAATTAAACTACTATATGAATCCACAATTCTTGGAAAAAGCTAATGCAGCTACTTGGAAAAAACTTTGAGAAAAACTATTCACCTAACTAAATACCTGGATGGTAAAAAATACCCTTCCTAAGGATTTAAATATGAGACACCAGCTTCCTGTAAAAAAACTGTTCATGAAATTTCTATCTTATCTTCATGTGCTAATGTAAAGTTCGAGGTCTCTCCTTAGCAAAATTTTGTCATTAGGAAGACTCAGCCACACAGAATCTCTCATATTAACTGCAGGACATATATTCCTGTGTGAACCATAACCATCTACATGACAATTATTAGTACACATGCAGCATAATGCATTACATGATCATTTCACAACTTCTTTATTAAAAAACCCACAATGTTTTCTAATGGCTAAACATTTAATAGAACTGTTAACTGAAACTAATTTAGTTTAAGTAAAGCCTTTACTTAAAAGCCACATAAAATATTTTTCTCCTTTTTTTTTTTCATTACAAAAAGGGAAAGCTGCCTGGATGAATTTCCCAGCCAGCTCTGAGCACAGCTGCACTGAAGTTTGTGCCAGCACCACTGTGAGGAAAGCACAGGATGCCAACAACCTGCCAGGAGAGGACAAGGGTTTTACTACTGCTTTTCACAAAAGACCAAATAACAAATTACTCCTGGAAAATACAAAATTAGCAGGAATCAGAGCACTGACTCCATCTGTGCACAACCATGTAAAGTGCACACACTGAAACATCCCACACTCCTGCAAGTGATTATTTGACCTTTGGGACATTGACAAAAATAGGAAGCTGAATCCATGGCCCAGGTCAGGAACAGCATCTGACATTTCACCAGTTTCCAGCTGCCCTTCATTTATGTTCAAGGACTGAAAAGTGAAATGAGGCAGTCAAGCAATACCTTAGGTCCATGGGTACATCTCAGTTTGCTTCCTTACATAATCTCACACCAAAAAGTCGAGGTATTACTTCAGTCACATCACTTCAAATCAAACTAAAAGTGATTTCACCTCAAGTGATAAATGCTGTGGTTCCTCATTTGGACCACAGAATCAAATTCCTTCCCTAAATTACTGTCTCAAAACCACCTGTGCACTGATGTTCTTAAAATAAAACAAAATTAAAAATATCCACTGACACTGGTAGAAGTCCTAAAGAAGAATTAGGAGACTGTTCAATAAGAAACTTGCTGCTGCTTATTTGAGGCATTCCCAAGCGTTGCTCATTTGGCTGGCACAAGCAGCTGGTGCTGCTGTCACTGGAAAGGAGCCCAGCAGCAGAAATGCAGCTTCCAGCTTTGTTCCAAGCTATACACACATGGAGAAATAAGCACATCTCCCTGGCAGTAAAGAGGTAAAAATACCAAATTCAACCACTCCTCCGGTTTGAATGATGGCACATTCCTGGAGCTATGAAGAATCCCAAGTATTCAAATATAACGTTGAAAATATAAACAAAACCAGGATTTAAAAGTGCCAATTGCCTTTGGACTAATAGTATGTACCTACACTATGGAACCCTACCATTGCAGCCTGCTGCTTTATACTAGAAATTGCATTGCAAATTCAAGTCTAACCGTATTTTTAGATGAATTGAAGGCTACACAGAACAGAACCAGAAGTTAACTGCTAAGAAAGGCAACATTCAGGAAAAAGTGAATGAGGAGAAATGCGCTGGCAGTTGAAGATGGGGGAGAGGGAAACAGGAAGAAGAAATCAAATTATCATCCTGTATTTTCTTTAATATGCTTCTCTAGTCAAAACAATTTGAAGAGAGAGAAAAAGAGAAAGACAAGTGCTATAGACTGCAGAGAATACAGAGTATTCCTCAACCACAGAATGCAACTCCCTGTTGGCATGGTTTTCAAATAACTATACAACACTGCTTGTAAAGAGGTAAAAATGTAAATACCCAACACCTGATACTTTGGGAGACACATGTGCAAGTGAAAACCAATACCCAACCACAAACAACTTCCTAAACTTTTAGGAAAGCTTATGATGGCGGTTATTCCCTTCAAACACCCATCCAGCACTTTTTGAGCCACAGTAACTGGGCAACTGCTTATGCAGTAGAAGCTGACAGCAAGGGGTTATTTGGCTCTTAGGAGCACAAGATCAGCTTTGATGGCCAAGGCCTGTTAGGAAGGGACAGGCTCCACAAAAGGAGAACAAAGCAGTAGTGCCAACAGGCTGATCACCCTGGAAAAGGAATGCATTACACTTAGGTGCTGTTAGGGGCTGGGGAGAGTTAATTTTCTTCATAGCAGCTAATATGGGGCTATGTTTTGGGACTGAGAGGGAAACAAGGACCAAAGCATAATGTCTCACCACCCTCAATGCAAAGAATTTCTTTTTTATGTCCAATCTTAACCTACTCTATTCCAATTTAAAACTGTTGCCCACACTCTTGTCACTACAGGCCCTGGTAAGAAGCCTCTCTCCATCTTTCTTATAACCCCCTTTGAGTTACTGAAAGGCCACAGTAAGGTCTCCCTGGAGCCTTCTCTTCTCCAGGATGAACAACCTCAACTCTTCGCAGCAGAGGTGATCCAGCCCTCTGAGCATCTTCGTGTCCCTCCTCTGGACTTGTCCAACAGGCCCACATCCTTCCCATGTCGGGGACCCCAGAGCTGGATGCAGCACTGCAGGTGAGGTCTCCCCAGATAAACTTCTCCAACAAATTATGGCTTCACTGGAACCTCAGCAAACCCCTGAAGATTGAAACTTTATTGGTCGATAGTACTACAGTAAGTTTCTTATTAAAATGAACACGTGGCAACATATGTAAAGCAGCGGTTCCTGCATACCATGAGAAATTCCTATACTAAATTCCCTGGCAGAACTGCTGTAATATTCAAAACTCACTCAAAAAACTAGCAATTTCAAGAAGAAACCCAAGCTAGATTTAGCCTTTCCAGGAGTTGAATGAGTACATTATTTATAATATATATTGGCTTAGATATACGTGATGCATATATTCATACCCCAAACCTCCTGCCATATATGCATACATAATTAAAATGTGCCAAAGCAATTCAAATATATGTTCCAGTCAAATCTTCTGCAATCATTTTAAAATCTACTCTTCTTCTCTGAAAATTAAGTGCATCTGAGACTGCACTACTCAGCCATCATTAAGTAGCTAAGATCATTTCTCTATATTTAATTCTACTGGAGTTCTTATTTTTCAAAGACCAAGTAAGCAGACCAAGTTATTGCCTTCTGGAAAAAACCACAAAACAAAACAAAAAAGCCTGATAAGAGCATATTAGGTTTTCAGTTTCATTCACTCTTGCATAAAATGCATGTCTGAGGTATCAATTTCCCCTACCATAAAGTTACGTATTTTTATTATATTAGCACACCAGCACAAAAACATCCCACACAATGGGTCAACAACGAGGTAAAACCCCAGTAATTTAACTGATATTAAACATGATAGTGTTTGGAAGCCTTTATCAACAACGTAGTGCTGATCAGAGAACAAACTGAGCCTTCCTGTAAAAGTTAGAGCTAAGCAAAATTCAGCAGTCACAGACCTTAGTTTACTAAAAGACAGAGAAGTGCTCATGCCTGTGAAACACACCAAGATTTAACTCCACAGAACAGCAAAAACCCAATTCAGCAGGACTGACTTTGCTAAAACTTCTTTCATTAATGCCCTGTGTTCTTCACTCTTTCCACCATTAGCTAAAATCTGCACATCAGTACAAGCAGAAAAACAAGGCCTTTTTCTGTTTCTTCAGAAAGTTACAAAATCCAATGAAAGTGTAAACTCAGTGCACTGCTGAAATCTACAATTCTTCCTGACAATTGCTGATGTGTAATTCTCAAAAATCACTGTCTTTAGCACATGGAAAACTCCATACTGCAAATTGCAAGCTAAACAGCAACACAAGGAGACCATCCCAGTTCTGTGAAGTTGAGATTCATGATTTGTAATAAAGAGTTTCTTTAGTCCAGCACAGAGTTGGATTTTTGGTTAGAATGCACAGTTATGTCCCATCTCCTCTGTTTCCCTATCAGTCTTTCCCATCTATTGACAAAGGTTTAGCTTCAGATCACAATCTAACAACACAGTCGTACACAAATATTTTAATCAATATTTTTATGTTGTGCATCAGATCTTTATCTGGGAACAACAGGCCCTGAATTTAAGTTAAAAGAAAACTCCTCTACAGACAGCAGAAATGAAACACAACAGTTAAAATACAGACTATTTGCAACAGCTGAGAGTTACTTAAGTCCACAGACATAAATTAACAAAAAAAAAAAAAAAAAAAAAAAAAAAAAAAAAAAAAAAAAAAAAAAGGGAAAAAAAAGAAAATAAGAAAATTATCTGAGTAGCATAGAAGTCTCATTTCCAAAGTTCTTACAGAAAAGATGTGCTACAGACTTTGAAAACCGGTTATGCTTCCACAGTGATAGGCACAGATATTCACAAGAGCTCACTGCAAGTAGGCAATGAGATCTGGTGCTCACAGCCCCTCTCCCTGGCTAAAGCCCTGGTATCAGCTACAGAAAGAAATCACAGGGGACATCACTCCTCCACCTCTCGGTTCTTCAGGAGCTGTGAGTGAAATGCAGAGCTACAGGACTCTGCCATCTGCCATCACGACATAGGAGAGCCCCCTCCTTTCTTTTTTAAAATTTCCCTAAAAAAACCCCAAACATCTTAAAAGCCACATCACAGCCTAGCCTAAATTAAAGTTTCCATATGTTCTACTGAGAGCAAATAAGGGCAGTTTGGGAGAAGAAAAAAGCCGTTTATGGAGTTTTTCATCTGGAATTCAAGCAGTCCTGTGATACCAACAGAGAAAGAGGTAGCTCCTGTGCTTTTATGTACACTAGCAAAGAAATACAGATATCAGTAATTAACCAACAGAGAAAATACCAACGAATGATGCTTCTTTTCTCACAGCATTTTAGTCTTCCTCTGCAAAAAGTTATGCTGGAAGTTAAGAAAACAAATAGAGCTGCCAATACAGCAACAGATGAGAACCTGCTTGGACCTCCTTCGTATTAGAACTCTGTAGTAATCTCTTAAAATTCTTCTTCTCTCCATGGTCATGAAGCTTAACGTGACACTTCTTTGGTTGTCCCCCCTGCAGCACCCAGAACTACCATACTGTCTTGAAATCTTTAGAAAAAACCTCCTTCAGTAATTGACTAATAATACCTTATTAATGAAGGCACTTCCTATAAGCAAGAGCTACATTTTCAGTATATGTTTTTCCCAATTTTTTTCCCCACATATTTGTGAAACAATAAAAAACTCACCCTTAAAAGCTAAACATTGAAAAAAGTAAATTACCCACAGGATATAAACCGCAGCTCCTGGAAATGCATTACGTTCCATTTTAAGCTGCCTCTGCCTCGCATAAAGCATCTTTCTTTGCACCTTAAGATCAACATAGGCCACACCAAAGTGTCTGAACATTACAGCTATGGCCAAATGACAAAGCTAAATACACAAACCAAGCTAAAGGCACCTAAACATTCACACTGCATCTGAACACAAGTCTTTCAAGGCTGGCTGCTTTCCTAGCAACCTTCCTTCCCAGGAACACCCCGAGAGCAGGTCGGGCATTGGACAGACTGCAGGAGCAGCTGCCCTCAACGCATTAAAATAACAAACAGAACACAAATTTACTAAAAAAAGAGTATAAACATTTTCATACATATCTTAGAGTAATTGAAATGCAATTTAGGTATCATTTTGGGTCAAAACCAAATTACACCAACAAAAAACCCTATTACTTAACACGGATTTCCTGCACAAGCAGAGAGCTTTCCACTCTACGACAAGTATGTACCTCCTTTACAGGCAAGCAGATTATTTTGGTCAGACTTCAACGACTCTTTTCTGTGCTCTGCTGCACCTCTGGACATTTCACAAGATCAGAAAAGTTGGGGACATGCCAAAAGTGACTCTAGCTGCCACCTGGACTACGGCTTGATGAGTGCTTTAAGAACTACTATACAGGTAATCAGGAAATGTGGAAATCCTGTCCTTCCACTTCTGCCAGGTTGTTCCTGTCAGCCTGGGCAGAGGTGTGGCCACAGGGATGAGACACGTAAGAAACGGACCTAATGAAAAACAACTCTTCACAAAGATCTGGGCTTTTATTAGCTGGTTTTCAGTTCTCTCCTGGCCCTGGAAGGATCACCCCTTTGAGAAACAGATGTTACTTCAATCAGCTTGAAACAAAGAAGGGAGAGCATAACTTGACTGCTCGCCAACATCAAAGGACAAAAGATTGTTAGCAGAATCAGACAGGTCTCAAAAACATTTGAAGAATCTTATTTACAAAACCAGCTTGGCTTCTCTTTAAGACTGATGCTCTTCTATTTTACACAAATTCAAATTACACTAAGATTTCTCCAGCCAGAAGCTTAAGAATAAAACAAAGCTAAGATCTCACTCATATGGAAGCAAAATTCATATCTCATGACTTTTCTATCAAAAGCTAATTCACTTCTGACTTAAGTTAAGATTCAAACACTTAACCTATCACTCAAAACCACATCTAAATTAGTTGATAATCATGATAAAAAATGCTGAAACAAAAACTTATTTGCTGTTCCTACAGCTATTAAAAATCCTGAAATTTTAATGTTTTAGTATGCAATCAGAAGATCATTAAAAATCCCTCCAAAACATGTATTTGATTATCAGTTAGATAACCCACACTGAACTTCTGTAATTATGCTAGTTCAGAGGTTATTTTAGGTATAACACCTATCTGAAAAAATCTCCCAAGTCACAAGCCAAACTGAAAATAATTTTAAGTATTTGGCAGACTTTCCAATATGTACTACCACGTAAACAAGCTCCTAAATGACCTGCACAAACCCCTTATTTTAGAACACAACCACTATTTAAAGCAATCCAGTGTTATTTCCCACAGATTTTAGACCACGTGCATTTTTCACGTTTGTTTCCATATTTGTTTTTTAACTGTAAAGCGCATTTCTCTGGTGGGAAGTTACCTCTGGAGGACATTTGGTCTAAGTCCCTGCTCCAGCAGGGCCACCTAGAGCCAGCTGCCCAGGATCAGGTGACTTTTAAATATCTCCAACAATCCGGACTCTCCCTTGGCAATATGTGCCAGGGCTTGGGAGCCCTCACAGTTAAATTGTATTTCCTGGTGTTCAAGTTTGTGCCACTGCCTCTGGTCCTGTCACTGGGCACCACTGGGAAGAGCTTGGCTCTGTCCTCTTTGAACCCTCCCTCAGGTATTTGTACACATCAGTGAGATCCTTCCTAAGCCTCCCCTTTCCAGGCTCAACAGGCCCAGCCCTACAGTAATGCCACACTATTTACACAATATAATGCACACTACATTAAACCACATTGTTTTGTTCTGTTAACAGGACACATTCAGTTGTCTCTTCACATCTATGTTGACGTCACTCCATCAGGTTTGTGTGAGTCCTGACACACATCACAGCCAACATCTGGGCTGTCACAAAACAAAAGCTGTTTGTCAAGAGCTGGCTCATCCTGGCAAAATTCAGTCACAGGCACACAGAGAGCAGAACAGTTTCCTTGGAAAAATCAGGGTAAGGTACCATCCCTACCAATTTTTTCAATGTGATAAAACCCCTCAGTAAAAGTTACCACATTTATGTCTGTCAAGCTAAAACTTCAGAGTAAAAAGAACAAAATTCTGTAGTTTCTTTTCACCATCTAGCCTGGCTACCACAGGATGCTGCACTGAGATAATGCTGTGAAGTCCAAAAATCCCAGCAAAAGGAGAGTCAGTTTGAAAATTCTTCCCTGAAATTATAAAAGCACATAAGAGCAGATTCAAAGGTATTCTGATTTGAGATATGACCAAAATGTGATAAGGTTTAAATCTGTCCGTGCTAACCAAGACAAACCCACGTGCTTTCCCCCTAACTGCCAAAAGTACAGGTTACTACTAGGTCTTTGAAAATACCTCCAGGGATGGTGACTCCACCAGTTCCCTGAGGAACCTATTCTGGTGCTTGACAACTCTCTGGGTAAAGAATTGTTTCCTAATCCAATCCAAACCTCCTTGGCACAACTTGAGGCTATTTCCTCTTGTCTCGTTGCCTGGAAGAAGAGACCGACCCCCACCTGCTGCACCCTCCTGTCAGGGAGCTCTAGAGAGCAGTAATGCCCCTCTGAGCCTCCTTTTCTGCAAGCTAAACACCCCTAGAGCTCCTTCAGCTGCTCCTCACCAGACTTGTGCTCCAGACCCTTCCCCAACTCCATTCCCTTCTCCAGCCCCTCAAAGTCCTTCCCAAATTGAGGGGCCCAGAACTGGACACAGGATTTGAGGTGTGTCACCAGTACCCAGTACAGGGAGACAGTCACAGCCCTGGTCCTCCTGGCCACACTACTGCTGACACAGGCCAGGTGCCATTGGCCTCCCTGCCATACTGACAGCTTTTTTTGCCTACCAGGCAGCTTTCCAGCCCCTCTGCCCCAAGCCTGGAGCACTGCCCTGAGTTGTTGTGACCCTAGTGCAGGAGCTGGCACTTGGCCTTGTTAAAGCTCACACAATTTGTGTGAGCTTGGACCCAGCCTGTGCAGATCCCTCTGCAGAGCCTTCCTGCCCTCCAGCAGATCAACGCTCCCACCCAGCTTGGTGACATTGGTAAACTTGCTGCAACTCCTCTCCAGTCAAAAAATCACTTCAAATTCTGTACAAGAGCCCAAGTCTACATTAGCAGGATGTGCAGTGCAATAGGAATAGACTGGCAGAACAAAAAAGTATTGAGAATCCAAACATTCACACTGAAAGAGTTTTCAAGGGTCTTGCTCTGAACTAGGGTTAGTCTGCTTCCATGGACTAAACACCCAGCAGTAGATGGAGAGCATTATGTTCACCTTCAGAGTGCATTATTCAGCTTAGTTTAATAGAAAATTAACTCAGTTCTCACACTCTGAGGTCGCTCTACCATATGAAATGCAGTAAAGCACATTACGGTTGGATGATCAGGAGACCTAAAATTCAAAAGAGCACTCATGACCTGAGAAAAGAAGAAAAAACAGCAATGGAGACACACCCACACTGCAGGTCTGCTGATTTAAAAAATATTTCTCTGTTACAAAGAAATCTAAATCTCACATTGGTAATACAGAAAAATACATTACATACTTCAAAACAACCTAAACTGCAAACAGAAAGGGATTAACAGTGTTATATCTTCCTTGCACATTTGTTCTTAGGGAAAGGTATGCTCATTTTTAAGTACTAGATTGGTAAATTTTGAAGTGTTTAAAAACGCTTTGAGAAAGGCAAGAAAAGTCATATGGTTTACACAGTTCTGATAAAGTTCCATGTTAATACCCATCCCCTTCTCTCAAACACCATTAAGAATTAACTGTGATATAAACTGATGTGACTTGGAAACATTAACACTTGGAAATCATACAATTGTTAGGCAGACATCTGGAAAAAACAGTAACTAAAAATAAAAAATATCAGACAAATGAAAAAATTTACCAAATATTAAAAATTTAATTATTTCCCTTTGAAGAATTAATACAAGAAGCGACTGAAGAGTTCAATTTGCTCTTTCTCAAATTTACATTGCGTAATTAATCTCTTGATTTTCCTTTTTTTTTCTGAATTCACAAACGGAATGCTAAATTAACTTCCAACACTTCAATGCTTTGGTAGCAATCTTCTAAAAACACTTTAATAGGAGACACACCATGTAACCCACGGGCAGAAACAGTTACACTCCTTTTCACATTTCCAGTGTTATTTGAACTTATTTCCCGGCTTTTTTTAAGATCACAGGCATATACCCTAAAACATAATATATACAGCTGGAGTATCTGGAGGGCAGGATGCATCCAAGTTGTATGAAATTTATCCATGTTCACTGTATCAGTATTAAAATATAGATATACTAAGAAAATTACTTCCATCGGCTCACATTCTCAGTACTAGTTAATAATGGCACTATGCTGCTGACTATTGTGGGTTAACCCAGAAAGGAGCAACCACCACACAGACACCTGCTCACTTCCCAGCTCCCAGTGGGATGGGGGAGAGAAAAAAGGCAAGTTGTGGGTTGAGATAAAGACAGTTTAATAGAACAGAAGCAAAAGGGGAAATTAGTATTAATAATAATATTATAATAATTATTTATTATTATTATTACATGCCAAACGTGATGCACAATGCAATTGCTCACCACCTGCTGACTGACGCCCAGCCTGCCCCTGAGCAGCAGCCTCCAGCCACCTTTTCCCCTCTAGTTTATACAACGAGCACCCTTTGGTCTGGGATATCCCTTGGGTCAGCTGGGGTCAGCTGTCCTGGCTGGGTCCCCTCCCAGCTTTCTGTGCAGCCCCAGCCTCTCACTGGTGGGATGGGTTGGGGGACAAAAGGGCCTTGACTCCCTGTAAGCGCTGCTCATCGACAACTGTACACCACTGTGTGACCAACATCCTAAATCCAAAACACTGCACTGGACAAGCCACTAGGAAGAAAATTAACTTTNAACAGAAGCAAAAGGGGAAATTAGTATTAATAATAATATTATAATAATTATTTATTATTATTATTACATGCCAAACGTGATGCACAATGCAATTGCTCACCACCTGCTGACTGACGCCCAGCCTGCCCCTGAGCAGCAGCCTCCAGCCACCTTTTCCCCTCTAGTTTATACNCACTCTAGAAAGTGAGATTTGTTTAGCTGTACACTACAGAAGTAGTACTGCACTTATTAGTACCAGAAGGGCACAGTTTTTATTTAAAACAATCCAACTCGCTGAAAGAATTTTTTATAATGAAAATGTCAACCTTAACTTACATTCAGACAACCTTGAGATAGACAATATTTACTTCTATGTATTTAGAAAAGACAACACAATTCTATTTGAGCAAGATGTAACTCAATTTACCCAAAGAATGTGAACTGCAGGTGTGAAGCAAGCCATAATCCAGAAACGGTGAAATCTCTTAAATGCCTGTATATCTGAATTACCGTCCTACTGCTTATCTGAATGACAGACTTAGCCTTACCAATATTAAAGAAATTAGGCAAATACTTCTAGCAATGGTGTAATATGCCCAGGCCATAATAGCTTTGGAAGAACAGTGTTTATAGGAAGAAGTTAGGCAAGTTTTACTCCTACAGGTTAAAAAAATCATATAGACAATACTTCCTTTACTGAGTTCTGACAGTAGAGTTTAATTAACTCTAATCCCATAACAACATGCAATTTACTGATTGCATTGCAATTTTGTTAGAATATTTTAGCATGAACAAGCAGTTATTCTAACAACACTCAATTTCCAAACACACACAAAATCTAAGGCCAAAATCCTTGTTCCAACTAATAAAAATACGAGGAAGCAAGTAATTCCGTCTCAGAAACAAAATTAAGTAGCTCTCATTCACTCACAAAATTCCACAGGCAGGAATGATTACATTAAACGACACAAAGAGGGGCACTCTCTCCTCTGGTCCAGTTGGAACCATCTGTCAGTGGCATGGACACGCTAGAAAAGCTACACACAAAGGAGGAGTTTAGAGAACAGGAGTCTGCATATCGAACACAGAAAATAAGATGCTACTCTCAACAGTCACAACAAAATAAAGCCCCTAGTAGAGCTATGTTTTTTTAATTTGAGACACATTGAAAACTAAACACATAGAACTAAGTTCTGCAGATATTCCTTATGGTCACCTAATTCACTTAATGTTATTTCATTACCTGAATCACTGCAAAGCTTCTGTAAACACGTAATGTGGCTCTTCAACTCAAAATGCAGACTAGTGTGGGAGGGTTGTATGTTGTGTGTGCTTGTGAGGTTTTGTTTTGTTGTGTTTTTGTTTTCATTTTTGTTTGTTTGTTTGTTTGGCTTTGGTGGGGTTTTTGGGTTTTTTTGTTTGTTTTGTGGGGTTTTAAAATTGTTTTTATTTGTTTGTTTTTAAACAGACTAACATTTAGGTCGCAGCTTGTGCACAGGACAAATTTCTTTTGCTTTTAGAAGAACATTTTAGTATTACTTTGAGATGTATTTCAGCCATTGAAGATGATGTATGGAGATCAGTTTGTTACAATAAACAGTGGTAGTACAGCAATTTTTACAGCATGCAATAAAGTTACCTGGAAATTGTACAGGAATTCTACAGGCACTTTAATGATCGTTAGCTGTTTGGTACATATTCACATCTAGTTTTATGCAGTATCACAAATTATTCTTCAGTTTTGAAGGGAAAGATTAACAGATCCATAAGGAATATATGTAAGCAGTTACAGGAAAAGTTATAAAGAAAAATTCAGAGTTAAGAAAGTTGTCAAGAAAGTTGTCATTGTGTCTAACTTACACCATTGTGCTTGCAATCAAGAACAGTAGCACTGTGGGTTTATATTAAACAATCACTGCTCACTGGTAGCTGAATTGGAAACTATTTCATTTCTGCTTTCACTTAATTGAAAACGGTCTCGCCATGCAGAAGCAGCATCTGCTCAGGCCGCAACCTTGGGTTTAGAGAACCTTAAACACAAGAAACAAAACCACTAAAATTACTGCCCAAGGACTATGCTGTAAAGCATTACCACACGCAGAACAAATCCACTTAAACAGTGCTCCTATTAATAAGTTACACCATTTCCAAACCAACAGAACCTGATTAATTATAACATGCATCTGCCTCTGCTAGTGATGATCCCTATTAAGAATCTCTTAGACACAGAGGTACACAGAGGTCCCAAGACCATGCAAGAATGCAATGACAAATGTTAATTTCTCTCCATAATGTTTAAATTTATATATGATATTTTTCGAAGAGACAGATTAGATACCCTGTAAATTATGTTTACACATACACAGTATACAACAAACACAGCTCTAGAATACTGTGCTTGGAAGTATCAATGTGGACCTGAGAAAATTGCATCTTTTTTATTTCTCGCTTGTACTAGAAGAAAATTAGCGTTTAAATAAAATGCCCAAATAATACATTCTCCAATTATTAGTGAAATTATTTTCTTTATTTCCTTCTGTGCTTGCCAAAGCAGGACTTGTCAGAATTGGCAGCGGGAATGTGTTCCTGAAATTAATTGTCTTTATGTACTGATATTAAAAGTATTTGCCACAATTATGTTACAAAACAGTTTTGTTACAGAATAATCATATTTTCTATATCATGGCTGGCATTAAGGCTATAGCCATGTCATTAAACCCCAAACAAATTACGTTCAGAGGAAATACAAGCACACATTACTAACACTCACCGCACAAAGGAGCACAGATTAAAAAACCCCAACTTCTCCCAAACTCTAATTTGCTGCCATACTATTTTTCAGCTCACAAACACAATGAGACATTATTAGTTTCGTAGCTGTTAGTCTCAGTAGTTTTGTTTTAAAATTAAATTCTGTGTGATTGAGCTGCAAATCAGAAACATGCCTTAATCTCCTAAGTGGTCAACACTTCCAAGCAAGTGACTACTACAACTAATTCCACTGTTAAGCAAAACCAGCTTACAGACAGCACATAACTGACACGTTCCAATACTACTGGCAGCTGAGCACAAATCTTGGCCCTGTTAATGAAGAAACTGCTTTGTCCCTCACAAAATTACTCCCTCTGTGTGTCACTGTACCGTACAGAAACCAAGACATGCTGCTTTGCACAGAACAATTACAGCTCACATCATATCATCACAAATATTTTTTTTTATGGATAAGGCGTAATAGACAACAATTCTGATGCACTTCAGCCACTTTGTGTACATGTGTGTATAACCATTTTAAGCAGATTTAGAAATTAATCTAAACAGTCCTTCTTTAAAGACCTAATTACTCATCAAATGCCTACAAGGTCATTTAAATGAGAGAAATAGCATTATGCTCTTCTGAAAAAGATTTTTAAATTCTGTCTCTTCGCAAGACAATTATTTCTATCTGACACCCTGCTATGACCTTAACATTTCTCTAAAAATTTAAATTATGTATATAAACAGTTCAGGTGATCTCTGGTCTCCCATTGTCATGTAGCAAATTTTGAGGACATTTGTTCCAATTACCACATAAGTTCAAGTATAATTTAACTATGGAAAAGGTATTTTACATTTACTCTTCCGGAGTTGCAAGTTTGGAGCTGGAAGTTTGGAGATCCTTTATGCTCTTTTACATACCAGTTTTTACTTGGGTCTTTTTTAATCACTGAGGAAATTATAAATTATATCAATTGTGATGGGTGAAGCGTGGTATACTCAGAGAAGAGTGGAACACTCCCTGGATACCAGACAACGAATTTATTCAACTAATTACTGAGGCATGCTGTTAACTCTTGAAGACTTCAAGAGCTAAAATCACTAGACGGATCCATCCCCCTCCCTCTTTTCCAATGACGAAAAATTTTACTTCTTTTCTTATTTACTTTCACCACTGAAAAAAGGTCCATTTAAAGAGTGAGCTTACCAGGTGGGTCTCCCAGACACACACAGCTCAGGCTGCAAAGCACTCACAAGCCTGTTAAGGGGCCTGCTGCCATGGGCTGGCTTTAGATCTATTTATAGCATAAACACGGTGAAGGCCAGATAAGTCTTATTAGCCTATTTAACAGTTATTTGAAGATTTGTTCATTTAAGATGCAATAACTTAAAAATAACTGCATAAGCTTCAGTTTCTTCAGAACATTTTAAAGCTTAAGCAACACCCTGTTAACTTGGTTACCAACACTACCCTTGAAAGCCTTTCACACCTTTAATAACTGCAGGGTACTGCTGCATTAAAGGCCCTCATCAAGGCCCAACAAACCGAACCATCACAGCAAACAAGCCTTTCATTGCATCACCTTCAAGTAAAAGCCTGTTTGTGCATACTAAATCAGCAAGACAAATTCAAGAACTAATACCTTTTTGTAACTGGATTTAGATAAGCTAATTTTGGTCTTTGGCACCTGGTCTCAGTAATAGGACAGAGGCTTAAAAACACAGACCCACGTGGCTAAAACAGAGAGGAGTAAACATTATTGCTGCACAGATGTCATTGGAGGTAGGAAGATGCAACTCAGAAAAGGATGAATGTGATGAAAAGATTTTTAAAAGAAGAACAATCTGAACTCATTTTATGCAATGGAGTGAAAAATAAGGTACTTGAAGTGCATGCCAGAAAGGCAAACAAAGCTCTAAGAATCATTCATGCCTGCATTAGTGTAAATCAGTCTTAAGAAACAACTGCCTCTCAGGAAACACAAATTCCTGATTCACAACTTAGGCTGGAAAAAAAAAAAAGGAGAAAAAAGAAAGGAATAAACAGAACAAACTGCAAGCAGCTGGGCACATTTTGTTATAGGAAATAAAACAATTAATGACAACCCTTTCATTACACCTGACTTTCAACGTAAGGTGTATCTCAGCATAACATCCCCCTGATTTAGCATGTCAGTTTAAATTTCACTATCATTTGAAGGGGAGAAAAGGGGAAATCAACTCCATAATTCGACAAAATTAAATAATGGTTTTAGTTTAAGCTCATCTTTTTCCACTCCTGTGCAGAAGACTATTTACTTCTGGCTTAGCAATGGTGGTCTGACAACCTTGTCAAATGTCTACATTAATTTAGCAGAGATTTAAGTTGAAAAACTACCCTGTACCCAGGTGTTTTACCTACTGTTATGCCCCTTCTCAAGAGAAGTCCACATGGAAAAACCAAGATGAACATGCACGTTCATTCACGTTTCTGTGATGGATGCAGTGAAAGACAAGCTTTGAAAAACGTTCCATTTTTTGCTTCTCTTTACAATGCAAAATTAGAGCAGGCTGAGAAGTCGCTATAACTTTGGTTTACTAGCACATAACTCCATGCAAACCTTGTCCATGCTCACAGCTTCTAAAAGAAATGTTAACTGGAATGCGGTGTTCAAAAGGAGGAAAGCATTAGGATCCTTGTTAACTGTAGCTTTATTGTCTTGTACCCTTTTAAAGAATGATTTATTTCAGTTGTTACCAGCTTTACAGAGTTAAACACAATAGCACCACACTGTGGGAGAAAGCATTGCCATATACACATAGAGAAGGAGGCAGCAATTAGGAATTCAGACATCATAAGAAATGTTTCCAAATGTTTTGGAAGTTGTCTATGGCCCTCAGGTTTAGAAGGATATGAGGTCTGAAATGCTGTCTAATAACTTTCAGTACTAAATGAAAGATCCAGCTTAAGTTTACAAACTTGTAGGTGTATTACAGCCAGATTTTCAACATATTTCTATCTCAGCAAACTTGAGCATGTAGAACTGTGCATCACATTCCCACTGATTTTATAAACTGCAAGATATTTAATATAGTATCAGAGGCCATTCTACCTCAGAAACATCAAAAGCAGCTGCCACATGCAAACCTTGGTTGCATCCAATTAAAAACTCAATACTTCAGCCTCCTGCTGAAAAAAGTTGTCCCAAAGCTTAGAAAAACCATGAGAGAGTTTCTCTGAATCATATACATAGAGTAAGAGAATAGTTGAGGTTGGAAGGAATCTTTGGAGGTCATCTGGTCCACTCCTCCTGATCAAGCAGGGCCACATACAGTGAGCTGCCAAGAACCATCTGCTTTGAACCATCTCCAGGGATGGAGACTCAGCAACTCCTCTCAGCAATCTGTGACAGTGCTCAGTCATCCTCACAGCAAAAACCCCAGTGTTTTCCCATGTTCAGTCAGTCTCGTGTTTCAGTTTGTGCCCATTGCTCCTCTCAACCTCCTGGTAACACCCCTCCTAAGGCAGCCCAGGATACCACTGCCTATCCTTTTTTACCACAAGGGCTCGTGGCTGGCTTGTGTTCACCTCGGTGCCCCCAGCACAGGCCTGTCCTGCAGACACCCCCTCCAGCCAGGCAGCCTTTCTGGTTCATGGGGCTGCTCCCCGCCATGTGCAGCACTTTCCACACTTATCTTTGTGGAATTGCATGAGGCTCCTGTCAGCCCACTGCTCTAGCCTGTCAGGGACTCCCCAGGTTACACCACGACCCACTGGGGTAACATCCACCCCTCCCAGTTTGGTGTCATCAGCAAACTGGCTGAGGGTACAGACTGTCCCATAATCCAGGCCCTTAAGGAGCACGTTGGTCCAGCACTGGACTGGACCCAGTACTGACCCCCGGGGTACAATGATGGTTTCCGGCCTCCAACTGGACTTTGTGCCACTTTTAAGCATCCTCTTCAATCCTCCTCACTGTGAGCTCAACCAGCCCCTATTTCCTTTATTTTTTTCTGAGAATCTTAGGGGACACATTTTTCAAAGGCACTTCCGAAGTCTGGAGAGACAATATCCTCTGCTTTCTTTTCATCTACCATGACTTTTTTCTCATGGGGGGGAAAAAAAAGATATGCCAGCTGCGAGTAGGGACCAAAGATCCTTGAAAACAATTGACAAACCAAGCATCTGATTAAATTTCAAACATTTGTTCCATGAGGGCAAGCTGAGGAAAATGAGCTTGTGTAGCCTAGAGAAGAGGAAGTGTGAAGGACTAGCTGGCACTAGTCTTTCAGCAACTAAGAGGTTATCAGGAAGATACAGCCAAGCTCTTTGCTTTGGTCCAACAGCACACACGTAGTGATCATGCATGGCATAACTCATTCAGTTCCAAAACTTCATTCACTTATCTGAGTCCTCAAGCTTTTTTGTTTGTTTTGCCCAAGGAACAATGCCACACAAATCTTATTTATCCACTCTACTGCCTCTGGAATGAGGGGTCACTACACAGGATAGAGAAAACTGCAACAGCAACAAAGGCTTAAAGGGATAGTCTTCTTTTTCCCATCCATAAATCTTCAGACACTGAAAGAGGCCAGCAGCAAGAGTGTTTGCACTGCACTCAGACTATATAATACATTAAGCAACCCCAGTCTTATTAGTCTGAGGCAGAGGTGACAATGACCTGCTTCCTCCCAGAAGCATAAAAGACAGATAAAACCCACGGGGAGGAGGGACAGAGCACCATTTTCTATTGTTGACTGAATATAAATAACTGTCTGATTGACACAAAACCCCATCTTCTGACTACATCCTACACTGGAATCTTCTTTTTCAGTGACAGATAAGAGCATCACACAATTCTATAGAGGCATGGAAAGCTGAATGGCATCACAGTATCTTGCATATTTCTAAGAAGGAAATGTAAAATTACAATGCCTGATTTCTGCTAAGCCACTATACAAAAATACTATATGAGCAAGGGCTTATTTTTTTATTATGTCTATACAGAAGGTTCTTTTACAGAAAAGCAGCACTTCAGAAGGTAATTTTCAGGTTTATGTTTGTAAAGTAAGTATTTCTACATGGCAACATCCTTCCAAAAATGTTTAATCAAGTGCTCTTTCTTTGTAACATACCAAAAGCGGCTGAAGGTGAATTCTATCGGTTGGTGACCTTCTACAATCCCATCCTTACTCAGGAACGCTGTGAGGACAGGATACAGGAAATCACTGCCAGCTTAACAGCCCTATGCTGATTCCTGTGCAACTCATTCAAGTCTAGACAGTAGATTTAAAAAGCCAGTCTGGTTACAGTATTCACACTGCACATCACAGGAAATGTAGAAAGTGTCACACTTGCTAATTTTAAAAGTCACACTTAGTAAGTAGCCCTGGATAATTTTTAAGTTTGCAATGCTAGCAGGATTCTTTTTTTTTTTTTTTTTTAACCAATGACTTACACGCATCATGTGGAAATGTTAACGAAGAACAAAATACTAAGAATTTCAAAAAGTAGAAAAACTTATTCTTTCAGAAGAAAGACAAAAGAAGTACCAGTAGGCAGATAAACAAAATCCGCAGGACTTGGAATTTTGATGTTAATACAGAATACATTGATCATTCAACTTTAGAAGACTTAACCCAAAAACCATCACACAAAACACCACCCCACAACACAAAAAAAAAAAGCCACCCCCCTCCCAAAAAAAAAACCAAACCCAAAACCCCACCAAAATAAACAAAGGAAAGGTCTGCTCTGACAGCAAGATTTTAAGAAAAGTTTGTCAAGAGGTACTAAATTCTCTATTTTCTGCACTGTCTAAAAACAAGTCTATCAACTGAGCGTGAGTTGACAAATTTTGTCCAATGAATGTCTTCAAGGTCGGCTGTGCCAATAATGTTTTCATATAATGTTAGCAAGTTTGTATTAAAACAAACAGGCTCAAATGACTTTTGCTAAACTGAGAAATTCTATGTATTCACAAGACAGTTGCAGTTCAATGCATGTCAACAGGATCAGGTAATCCAAGCTGGCAGAGAGCTGTCAAACAGAGCTATAACCAAGTGCTGTTTCCTCTACTGGAGATGAACACGCTCCCATCCCTCACCTCGGGATTCCTGCAATTGTTCCCTAACCTGCTTTAGTCTGAGCGAGCTAGGCTAACAACACAGAATATCTGAAACATTTAAATTAACCCACTTCATTTAAAATGAAGGGAGCTGTGCCACAAGCACTGGAGACAAGGGAAGAGCAAGACAGAAGATTTAGGAGCAGTAATTTAATCAGTTAAAATATAAGGATTAAGAAACAGGGAAAATACAACTTGAGATGGCTGAAAAACAAGCAACTATTACCACACAATTACCCCTGTGATTCAGCTCAGTACAGTTTCTGAAGTCAACATTTTTGTTCATACCTTATTTTAACATCTTAAGAACCTCTAACTCTGTTTGCTCTTCTGGCTAAACGACACACAAAGAAATAAATCACTGCAATTAAAAAACCTTCAACTTAAAAGCCACCGAATACTGGAGAATTGACAGCAATAACCTTGTCAAACATTCCATCCCTACTCATGAATCAGTCTTTGCACCTTTCTGCATACTCTGCTTTGCTAAAATGGTCTCTCTTGTGTTTGCTTAGCACCTCACTAATCCTAATCCTGCCTTTCATGACTCTCATCTTGCCTCCATTCCTCCTTCCCCTTCTCCGTCACCAGCTGTGTCTTTTCCACAACCTTTAGCTCCTCTGGGATGTTCTTCCTCTCTCCTTTACAAATACCCTGTTATTAACCAGTAAATTAATTTCTACTTGCTGCTGCTTTTCCCTCCCTCAGCCCATTTAGTCTGTCCTGGCAGGCTGGCAATCATAAGATCTCCTCTGGCTGTTTGTTCAATTTCACTTTGCAAACTCTGTTCCTTACTTCTTCCTATGAACCTACTTATCTTTTTTCCTCTCTCTTCCTCCCACATTCACCCTCAGGAGGAATCTTTCCCTCAGCAGCTTCCTATTCCAACTTCTGTTCCCCTTCTTTCTCATCCTGCAGCATCAGCAGAACCAGGCTGGACCACGCTCCAATTAAAAAAAAGCTTCCAAAATCCACGTGGCCAGGATTTCAATGACTCCTGCTCCCTCCCCATCAAGAATAACAGAAATAAAGAGAAAAGGCACAACACTGAGAAGTTATACATTTATTTTAAACTAGGATTTAGTTTTTAAACAAAATATATATATATGTATATATCGTCACAGACTGTTACCCAAGCCCTAAAACTTGGAAGTTCACTTGAAGCTGACTTACCAAAAAACCATAAATAATAAATTAGCCACATATTTAAAAGCTGCTGCAGGAACTCTTAGAATTATTATTTTTCCAGTGTATTGTCTGTGCCAATGACTGCTGTTTCATACCTTTCCCATAAAACACTGTAATACTGTAATTCTTGAGAAAACAAGGGGGTTTTTACACTTTAAATTATATGCTCTAGAACATCTTTGCTTCTTCTTTTCTACAGTCTTCATTTCGTTGCATGTATCCTCCTTACAGATGTTTTGTATGTTGGATCTAGAACGCAACTATAATGAATTCCACAGAATTCTAAGGACTGAAGAAGTCTGTTTTCTTTAAATATCAGCATCTATTCTCCACCTTCCTTTTCCTACGATTTTTTCTAGATTTGTGAAAGCCCCTCTCTATGCTCCTCAGTTATATTCTTCAATTTTTATCTCTACTACTTTTGTTATATGTCTTCTTATACGAGCTAAAACAAAAAGACAGTTCACCTGGAAAAATTAATTAACCAAACTGACTCTTCAAAGCAAAAAATTCCCAAACCACAGAACATCAAACCAAAAATCAGCATTCATGAGATGAACTGTACACAAACAGCCAGAAGGAGCACATCATACTTTTATGGACTGAAGTGTTCTTCCTTACAGCAGCATGGAACAAGATGAATAAACAGCATTAGAAACTCCAACCTGTACGCTGCAGTTTCCTTCAAAGCCAAGAATACAACCTGAATTCCACACTACCTGTAGAATTGTGTATTTTTGGGTACAGAATCACCCAGCCAGAACAGCATGATTGTAGAGCTCCACATCTGACTTACTGCTCCAGAATGTAACTATCAACTATTTTCAACACAATGTGAAATTAAGGTACATAGGAAGCTTTAAATAAGTACATAATAACACCAGAACACTTACAAAGCAAACCACAGCCTACAACCAAGGCTCTGCCAGGCTTCCCAAAGTAGAATTTGGGAAAAACCTTTGGTCGAAACATAGCCCTGAATCAATTCCATTTAACACACAGATGTAGATTTTTCTTTGACAAAAGCAGTGACTGGATCTCACCAGTGACTTTAGCAGGCGCATTATATGACTAAAGCTAATTCTGCAGGGAGAAAAGAATTAAATGACATTTTAGAAATATTCAGCTTTTTTTTTTTCAAATGTAGAACTTCATCCCTAGAAAGTGCCTATTCACTCCTATCAGGAAAAAAGCCCAATGACTAACTCAATGCCATTAAACCGCAGATAAGTATCCCTTTAGCTTGTCACAATACAAAAGCTCAAACTTTTAATTTGCTTTTATGTGGAATAACCCATAAGAGATGTGAATCTGTTTCAAAAACATCTGCACTGGGGATATTTGGAAAAACATAATCATTTTATTCATCTTAAAGCAGCAATTGCAAAATACTAATTAAGATAAAACTTGGCAGCTCAGTATGAGTGATAGGTCCAAAAAAAGCAAAAATTACATCTTTTGCCTGGACAAAACAGCATGAAAGTATTTCAGCAGGTAGTTTTCTCTGAATATAGATTACTTTTTCTGATGTAAGGTATCTGACAGTGTTCAGTCATTGTTGAGACCTTCAGACAAGCCAACCTGGCGAAAGCCCCAGAAACAGACTTAAAACAAATTCTCACAAAATGGAACATCCAGTTACCTCTTTAATAATAATAGTAATAATAATAATAATGAAAGAAAAAAAAAAAGTCTTACAGATACTACAGTAAATGCATCTACCTGCCTCAAGTTTGGGTGCAGACAAAGCTCAGTCTTGCCAATGACAAACTGGCAAAAGACAACTGAAACATGCACCACGACTGGTGGTAAAAGACTTCTGCAGACATGGCAGGAGATGATAAATCTGACACAAGCTTCGGCAGAGATGCAGCTTCGGCACAGCTACAACAAGTAGAAAAAAGTTTCAAGGCTGTACCACATGAACCTTCGCAGCTGGAGGAAGGCTGAATGCTGAAAGGAAGGATTTACTGCCAAGAAGTTTGTATAAAACTCAGGTTTTTTCCCCCAATATACAGAAAATTGTGCTATGCATATGCTTTAAAAATAAGCAAATGAAAAAACCCATTTTTGCCCCCACAGACAATTATCAACTTATTATAAAACTCTCTTGGGTAAGCTTAGGCCATATTTCAGAATTTATTGTACTAATTAAAATAAGGACTTGCAGCAGCTAAACAAGGTTTTCTTTAATCAGTTTGTTCAAGCATTTACTTCAATTCTACCCTAACCTTGCAAAAAACCAAGTTGGATTTACTTCTACCTGAAGACCCAGTGGTTAGAAGGAACCAGGAAGAATGATGGTCACAATTATCTGCTTTTCCTCTCCACACTCAAGCGAGAAGCAGCTGAACAGATCTAGAACTGCCACCTTAACAACCTTTACTAATGGAGACCCGATTCCTAATTCTCAATGCAAACACATCCTATAGACTGAATAATCAAAGCCCCCTTCCTCATTTTCAGGATGAAGTGCAACTGAAAAGACTAAAGCAATTACTGCACACCTCCTGAGATTCAGATCTTGCTTCTTCCCTTCCCTCTGGGTGCAGACTTGGAATGCAGAATAAACCCAGTCTCCTGTATACCTCGGATCTGTTCTCTCCAAATAAAAAGAGCGTAATTCCCATCCCCCCCAATTTATTATGGAAATCTTACTCAATACCAACTGCTGTAGCCAAAACCAAGGTCATATGACCAAAACCAGAACCAGAACAAAAACAATCCATGAAAAGTGTGCTATAAGGTATCCAGAAATCATTTTAGATAGCAAATAGATGTCACAGTTCAAGTGTATATCCAGGGTAGCAGCACTTGGGTTGAGCCACACTTACAAGATGGATTATTTCCAACTGTTTGCTCATTTTATCTCTTAAGGAAAAAGGACTGCCTTCACATGGCTAGAAAATTCCATCTTTACAGTCTTATCCTTTCTGCAGGTATCTGCCCCAAACAAAGCTTTAAAACCATTGCTTTGTAATCAAGGGTCTAGTCCAAATGTGACTTCAAATACAAGCTGGAGGAATACTACACCAAACTAAAAGAATTTTTAAAAAAAAGTATATTCAAAACTGCTAATGACCTCCTGGTCTTCCTCTAAATGCTTTTTTTTTTTTTTTGGATCATTCAAGAATGGTGCTGGTCTGGTTCTCAACAAATGAATTTCTGCATTTGACACTCAAGGGATAGATAATTGTGGTTACTATGTAATACCCCTCTGTGACAAACTAGATTCCAAGTACCACTAAGGCAGCATCACTGAGAGGCCCCTTCTCCCACTAATGTTTTCCAGCACGTGACAACCACAGGTAAATCCACTGAGAAGCAGAAAATATTTGTCTGGGATATAAAAAAAAAAAAGTATAATCTGTGCTTTCCTTCCAAAGATAAAGACATGTAATCTTCTTCCTGATAAACTGATCTCTTGGTTTAACAGTTTTCAGGGCTTCCATTGCTCCCCAATTCCTATCCAGATAAAGATGAAAGTTTTAAGAGTAATTACACCATAGTTGGAAAACTGGGCAAAATCCCTGAAGAGAATGACCGAGTGGGAAACTTACGAAAGGGGTGAGGGGAGAAAGAGACATCTGTTTATCCTGATTTTTTTCTCAGACTAGTTTAGGCCCCAAAACAGCAACAACATGAACAAAAATGACAAAGAGGAGGGGGAACACATCTCAAGGAACACTGTTTAATAAGATTTTTTGGTTTTTTTTTTAGAACTTCATTATATACATTTTAGCACATAAAAACCTTTGAAAATGAACACTTGCACAGAAACTCCTTTCTCTACTAGACAAGGATAAACTTGATCTGCAGTATTAATATTGTGAATATTTTCTACTATTTGCTGTCAGCTTCCTCACAAGGAGATAATTCCCATTTTACAGAACTGCCTATAGAAAGCTGTAAGATTTTCATACAGTGCATAAACATTATAAACTGTTTATGTAAACTAACTTGAACTATAATTTAAATAAACTGTTTTTATGAGAATATCTGACTATAGTTAGAATCTTCTACTACGAGACACATTTTCTCAAGAACTTAAATTAGGAAACCATTTTAATCGGTAAAAGAGCATATGCTAAATCAATTTTAATTAGCAACTCACCTTCAACATAATACTGAGAAACTTAATATAACTCTTTCTTCAGTCCACTCTGAATAGCACCAAACATTCATAAATACACTGAGAATTCTGGACACTGGATCATTCCAAACCATACCAGCATACTTACCGTGCTGATTACTAGCTCCCTAATACTGAGCAATGGCCCTTCCCAACCTACCTGCTAAAAAAGAGGAGTAACATAAAAACTGATCTACTGAGAAACAGGACTAGGGAGGATTGTGAAAACATCTGAAACTACTTGGGGTACAAAACAACAACCAAAAAAATAGAGGATACTTTCACATCAGAGCCACACTGTCCACTTTCTTACTCCTACTGCATGCAGTAACTGTGCCAGGATCAACAATTTGGTCCTGATACTGACTATAACAACTCAGCTCCCATCCATTAAAGCAGACAAAAATAGAGGAGTTTTGTACATTTTTCAGGGTCTTAATTCTAAACAAAAATAAAGTAAAATACTTAACTATCACTTAGTCAAATGTAATTTTGGACTTAGCACATCTCTGTCCATTTGAGCCACTCCAAGGAAGGCTGATGAAAAGATTTTTGCACATCATAAAGAACAGCATATTTTCTGAAGCTTTATAAACAACACATCTCCAAATAGCATTTAAGCCAACAGGATAGAAGATCATATTTATGTTTATTAGAAGTGAAGAAGAATGGATGAAAAAAAATTGATGAATTTTACCAGCCCATTTACATGTGGATAAATTTCAAAATAATTTTAAAAACCAACGTAACATACAGTGTTGATATCATCTCTAACATACTAACAGGGCAGGATCACACACCCCTTCAAATGAGCTTACTGGTGTAACACTTTCCACAAAACATGAACTCCTGCACAAGACATGCTTCAGACTTTGGAGAGACAACTTTCTCCTTTCTCTCGGAGATTTGTATTTCTGGAAGTCCTTTAACTTGAGCAGTTGGTATGTAAGTTTTCCTGAGATTTCAAGAGTTATCCTGCAAGACAGCATCAGCTTAACAAAAGTAGCAAGAAAAAAAAACAACCCAGCATTTTTTAATCGCTCTTTGAGGACCACCCCCTACTCCCCAAAAAATCACAGCGATAAGAAAAATAGAAAAATGTGAAAAATATAAAAGCATTTTCTGCTAGTTAGAGTATACAGGAAAGAGTGGAGCAGGTTTGTACTTATTAAGTATAAAACACTAGTTTTATAAGTGTTGTTGCTGAAAAACCCTTCTTTTCCCAGACACTGATTGCGTAGGGAAGCATGGCTGCTAAAACAAGTAGGCCAAGATCTTATTTCCCCTGGTGAGAAAAGATTAGACAAACTTCCTTCTTCCACACATGCTCACAGGAACATAATTCAACTGCAGAGAACCACCTCTCTTCCTTGAATTCTAGGCAGAAGCAGTGAAGCCACACAACTTTACTTTTTCCATACAGCAGAGGCAAAGTCAACCTGTGAAATATAAAACACTTTCCTCTACAGCTTTTATAGCTACTACGGGGAAAAAAACCCAACCCAACCCAACCCACCAAACAACAAAAAGTCACTTATTTCAATATCTGAACTGTCATCGGGACTTTGAGCAGACAGTAACAGAACAGGTTACCCTGTACCACTCCCTCTACAGAAAACAAACACAGGTCTCAACACTACAGTCTCAGCTGGCTGCAGATTCAAAGATAAAATTATAATGATGACACTTTTTCAAAGGTTCTCATAATGCTGAGGAGAAACCTTTTGTCAGCTCAGGTTCCAGAAACTGAAATTGTAGTTTGATTGTGCAGCAAGCCAGTTTCCATGGGAGCAAAACTCTGATTGACAGCCATCCTCTAGTCTGCTGGGAGCCCAGTGAGTATGAGGAAAACTAAATGAGATCTCAGTCCAAGCCAGAATACACCGTGTGGAACAACGTATACAAGTACCAACGGGAACAGAAATGAGAGGCAAAGGGGGAAAAAAATCCGGAATGAAGCTTTGGCAAAGCTACTGAGGAGCGTCACATTACAAAAGAAATGCTAAAAGAATGAAAACTGGCAGAGAAACATTTAAAAACCATTCAGGTGTATTGACACGCAAACTGGAAGTAAAATGCTGGTATGGAAGAGACGAGCAAAACCCCAAAACTTCTATATTCAGCAACCAACCCACAGAATATACTGTCTTTATCATAGTACATACAGAAAGAGATGTGTGACCTAAAAATTTTAACAGCCAATATGAGAGAAAAAAAAAGGCAGGAAGTTTGCTTATTGACTACAGCTGCATCTGAAGAGGAAACAAGAAAGAACACAAGATATTTCTCCTTAGAAAAACTCCCTAATGTATTCTAAGGGAGATAAACACAGGAGACAGCTATTTTCTTCACTGATACAAGCTTTACAAAACAAATTCTTCTAACTGCAGTCATGAAATCCAGCCAAAATTTGTCTTTTTAAGAATACAGATGAAAATGTAGGACCAAATAGCAGCTCAAGATAAATTTCATCAAGAAACTAGAGATGGCAGCAAAGTCTCAAGCTAGCATCTGGATGTAAGAGGAAAAGTTAAATGAAAAGGAAAGTTCCGAATAATTCTTACAGCTCTGTCCAAATAGTAAACATTTCAAGTTGGGGTCTTTTTTCTTTTTCAAATAGTAACAAAAAAAGCAAACCTATCAGTAAAAACAACTACAAACCACTGTAAGGCTCTATTTTTAAACAGAATTCACAGATCAATTTTTAGCACATATGAGAAAAAAGAATTTTAAAGCAGCTTTCAGCACAATATACATGCTTAAAATGTAACATGCATCAATATTCTCACAAGTCACCGCTGATTTCCGAATGTTCCAGCCATATATCTCAAGCCCCATTTCAGGAAGGTATTATTCTTACACTTCTCCTTGACTGTGCAACTGTAACAAATACTGATAAGCCGGTCATAGGCTGGGTTTCAGGAAGAGAATTTCCCACTGTTAGTTTTCTGGAACACTTTAAATTTTTCAAAAATACATTAGCAATATGAAAAACTAAGTCCCATTCTGAAAAACAACAAACATTCAGGGAAACAATCACAGAAGTTTCACAAAGTGACTTCACCTTTCTGCTTAACTGCATCCCTGAGAACAACCTAAAATTCTACACCTGTGAGTTTGCTGTTTAACACAACACCTTAAGGATCCTGGATACTGAAAAGCACTGTCTCAAGAGACATGGTAACTCACCAGCACGGAAAATACGCAAACCAACAGTTTTGCTGTGGATTTTGCCTCGCTACTACCTGGGACATGTTCTCAGAACCTGTCAGTCCATGCCAGTGCAGTGGCAGCTGCTACTCATCAGTGCTTGGAACAATCAACAATCCTCCTGAAATCAGGACGCTCGTATTAAAATCCCTCCCTAACACACAGTACCTGCAAAAGCACTCACCAGGCCAGAAGATATGGGAAACAAAGGTATTCTTAACACTCGCAGCTGATGTTTTATGGAATCATTTAATAGTCACCAGATCCACTAAGAAGGGAAACGAAGCATCCATGATGATCGTATTCCCAGTCCCTGTTCTGAGCAAACTTTAAGTATTTCATACATACAACACAAAGCAACTCTACAGTCAGCAATCTATTTGAAACCATCCCTAATCAACACAGCAAACAGACAACTCGAACTTTTGAAAACTTCAAACAACTAAGAATCCAAGCAGGAAGATTCATCTGCAAGAGTTGAGAAAGTATCCTCAAAACGTATCTCAACGGCAGCTATGAAGTTTTGAATACTTTACAATCACAAGTGCCTGCAGCTGATAAAAAAAATTGACACACTTGAGATCTAAGATTAGGGAAAGAACTTCTGATATTTTAAGCACCCTGTTTACTTTATGCTTTTAAAGATAATTGAACCTTAAGGGCTGAACATCCGAGAAACTCAGCCAACAGATAACCACTTTTTCCAGAAAGGAAAAAGTAAGAAAAATAATCTTAATCTAATAGCTCTGACTGAGCAAAACAGTTCTGTCTGACCTTAAATTCTGAAAGCCTCTTTTGTTCTTTTCATGTCTGTAGTACTGAAGGTCTGAAATTAAGATACTTGCAGAAGTACACTAAGAAAGAGGTTACTTCTAGTTTGGGAGCTGTAGAAAGGAAAACAGTGTTTTCTGTAAATGGAAGTTGCTACTTTTCAATCTAAACTTGATCTAGATCCACTAACACAGAACTTTTCTTAAAAGCACCCGAAAGAAACACCCAAAACAAAAAACCCCAACAAAACAAATTAAAAAAAAGGCAGATATTTTAACTGAAACAAGTTCTTGATCAATACAATACATTTTAAATTTAAGTTTAGAGCAAACTAAATCTGAAAATAGACGGATCGGGAACCCTTTGCTTTTGAATTTCCTGAACATTCCTAAACATGCTATCAGAGCTTTTGCACACAATCACACCAGAACCAGACGTATCAGATTTGGGTTCTATAAAGATTAGAATTACTCACAAACATCAAGCGTGCTTGCTGTTCAGAATACATCCAACTGTGAACATTTTAAGTCCTGAAAGACCCAACAAGGCACATGCACATTTGAAGAACATCTAACCGTGTCAGAAGCTAATATGCTTCAAAGAATTAATTCCGATATTAAAAAAGTAAAAATCCCAGACTTAGTTACCTTCCTAATTTCAACTGGCTGTCTCACCAATTAAAATCCTGAATGAGGTGAGGTCCTGATGTAGAGTTAGTGCTTGGTTTTAAATACAGGGAATGTCTATGTGTATAGGAAGAAGGAAGAAACAATTTAAGACCATAAAAACTACTGATTTTTTTTGTGTGCGTGTGTTAATAATTGCATGTTAATTTGGAACCTTTTTTCCCCCCTCAAAAAAAGTAATCTGTTTGCCCTTTTTCTTGCCCTTTCCTTACTACTGTCTGGATTATTGCAGAAAAGAGTTTGGAAGCTAACTTCCTGATTATACAAAAAAAGCCAAACATGCTTTAAAAAAAAAACCTAATGAAGTATTTTATTATATGGTCTTAGTAATTCACTGTTGTCAAAGGTGAGAAGAGGGGAGAGGTTTATCTTTATCTCCCCTCCATCCCTGAGTCTTCAAACTTGAGCAAGCCCTGACTGCACTGTAGGTCTGGTCAAGCCTGTCAAAACAGCAGAATAACCATCCAACAAGCGAGTATTTTTGTAGTGCACCTGGCTCATACAGATCAGACGAATACTGAAGTTGGCACAAGGGAAAGGTGGATCACTCAGGGCATGGAAGCACATAAAGAGAGCAAGATCTCCTTCTTCCAGCAGCAGCAGCAAACTTAATTCAGCTCCTGTCGCCAGGCTGCCCTCACACACTCCCCGCACAGGGCACAAAGATGAGAAAGGCTACTACTGTCATGCTTACACAACCTCCAGCACAGCTACAACTTGACACAGCTCTCCTTCAGGAATCACGATATACTTAGAGAGGCTGCAGGATCACAAACGTGCAGGATTTCACCTCGGTTCCCGCCCTGGTTCCTGCTCTGCATGCAGCCAGACCAGTGCTGAGCAGACAGGTCTCTTCTCTAAACCCATCCAAACTCAACCTATCTGCTTCTGCTGCACTCAAGTTCAACCCTGGCAAGCATAAAGAGCCCCACAAAGATCTGCTCTGTTCAAGGAAAGGTTACTAGTTCGGATCACTACTGATGTAGAAAAGATCCTATCACTGCAATATATAATTCCCTACATTTCCTGTAATCTTCACAGGCTACCCTCACACCCACCTTCTCTATCATCTTCTCCCAACCAGAAGGAGGAGGGGTGGAGGAGCGGTTTGAAGAAGGGAGTTAAGATTACCTCACTTGCTTCTTCACTATCCCTTCCATTTACAGGTGTATTGATCCTTCTAATTGAGTGCAAATTAGTGCTTTCCCACGGTTCAGAACTGTTCCCCTCTATTCAGTATCAGGAACAACATCTGGAGCCAAAAAAAAAAAAAA